>BSAI01000012.1:24597423-24695321 GCA_036245035.1 Adrianichthys oophorus | reverse complement strand
ACACACACACACACACACACACACACACACACACACACACACACACATATATATAAAATGTATTATCATACACTGGAACTTTGTGTGGCTCCTCGCTAAGTTGCACTAAAAACAACAACAGAAATGTTGTTTGGAGATACAAAATTTGCATGTGTGAACATCAAGTTTCAAATGTAAAATATTTCTAAAATTATAGGTCTATAACTTCTAATGTTTTAATCTACTGCCATGCTGAAAACGCTGAAGGAAACTTGTTTAAAAAGGATTCAAATCACAATTTCAGTCACAAAATAAAGGTAAAATAGTGTCTAGGACCCGTTTTTTTTAAACTAAACTACCATTTTATTATTTTACTTGGATGAGTGTGAACACTGGTCTGCTGCTATCCGCTGGAAGCTCCGGGAAGGTTACTTGAGAAGGTTGAGCCATTTTCGCTGTGAGGAGCGTCGCGATCCGCGGACCCGCCCCGGGGATCAGCGCCTCCAGGCCGGGCCGCCGGCCGACCGGCCCCTCTGCTGCAGAGGCGAGAGCACAGGCTGGCTGGACGGAGCGGCCGGAACCACGTCAAGCTGCATGCAACACGATGCAACCACGCCTACAAAATAAAAGGTTAACACATTATTTCTAGCTCCACTATTCCGTAACTATAACTACTTCCAGGTCTACATAAAGCAACTCTTTTTTTTGTTTTTAGACTTTTTTTACATTAAGTATGCAACATGACGTTTTATAAGCATATTACAAGATCAGAAGATGGCAGAAGGAAGCATAATTTACATTCTTTAGTTTTCCCTAACAGACTGTTCACCTAATCCCAGCTTTGTCTTGTAACACTCAGCTATTATTTTTCTAAAAAGTAGTTTTGTTTAAACACACCAACGTATTAAATGATTTCACATCAAGTTGGTTCCAAAAACTACGTTTTGTTTTCAAAAACATCAGTGCAACAATTCTTTAAAATGTAGACCAATAGGTTATGTTAAAAGAGATTGTATTTAAAAATGTCAAATATCTTATGCGTTCAAAAATGAGTTAGCTTGATGTCTTAACAATAGTAATAATGATTGTCATTAACATGTATGCTATACAGTAAAAATCAATTTAATACGTTTTAATCATAATTGTATAAAATAGCATGCATTTTAATCTCTTACAAGAATTTTCCAATTGAAAATAGAATTTGTTGCCTGAAGACATTAATGAATTTGTTTGACCAAATCCTTTCTGAAAACATTTATGCTTGCTTTACAGTAAAACATCTGTAAACCTTAATGAAGGATGCATGTTTCAACCTTTCCCTTTTATTGATCTGACAATAAGAACTGTAGCTTTTAAGATTTTCATTAGAATAAGTTCATTCTTCAAAGCATTAAGAAGTTGAATAAAACCATGAATACAATTTCTTAAAAGAGCCTGGAGAGTGTGTGAACATCTCAGCGAAGCTGCATCACTGTGGTCTTTTCGTAAAATCCTGAGGGCATCATTATCTGCCACTTCTGATAGATGCCCTGTAGTTAGTTCAAAGGTGTGCAGTATACAAAGCTGAGCTGTAAGATTTAAATAAAAAAAAATCATGATTGTATCAGAACATGAATTAAACATGAATAGAAGAGTGTTAGTCTAAACATATAATATACTGCGTTATCTGTGAATGCCATCAGCATCTGACATGTTGTTGTTCATAACATGACTGACATATTTTACTGTGTGACAGACATCCAGCTCAGCACTGGACAATTATAAAACAGGAAAATTCAGAGACACATCTTTGGAACAACAGATCAGAACTCATTATTAGTGTTTAATAGGAACAGACATTTATTTAACAGCTGTTATGAACGGGAACTGCTGGGGCTAAAAACGACTACATCATCAGCGTATATTGGATCATTTACTTGAAAGTTTTCAATATAAATATAAATTTTTAAAAAGTTCCAACATCCACTTCGATGAAAAAGGTGTTGTTGGTGTTTTTCGTATCTTCTTGTAGCATCTTTCTCCTGATGGATATTTAAAAAGAAAATTAAACTTTACCTGTAAGCTAGCAATCATTGTGAATCAGGAGCAGATGAAAAAATCCGTTTGAAAAAGCTAGTAGTTGCAGATTCCCTGCTCTGCTCCATTCTGATACATCCATTTGCAGACAAATAGATCCATGTACGTCTTTGTTTTCCTGGTAGATTTGATTGAAGAAATACTCAGAAATGCAGTTTTAATCTTAAATTGTTTTATAGGTGTCTTCCATCAGGAGAAAAATGCTACAAGAACATGTTAAAATCATCATTTCATTTGAGCAGGACTTTGATATCTGAAGCGGTTAAATAAATATTTGTTTTCAGCAGGTGCATAGCCTTTGCTATAAGTTAAAGGTAAGAGCAACAAAACAAAAACGACTTTAAAAGTAATAAGGTGCTTTAATAATCTTTTAAATCATAAAATAGGCTTTAGGAATGTACAGTGTCAATGTCTTCTCAGATTCTCTGAAGGGTTTTATTTTGAAAGGTGTACCGGAAGTCTGATGCTTCCATTGAGTTTGGCTTTCCTTCATCTGTATTTTCCAGCATTAAACCATGGGGGAGGGAGTCTGGAGTGCTGGCTCACAACTACAGCGGACTACAGGCTCTACTTTTCGGCTGTAGACACCAGAGTCCGGCGGGCGGCGAAGCCTCCTACGGGGAATCCTCGGGAAAGGCTCGGATTTATGGCTGCTCCTATCGGGGAGGCTCCGCGGGGACAGAAGCAAAGATGAGGATTCCTCCGGTGAGTTGCTGCATTTGTTTTTTTGTGACATTTTGCAGCTCTGTTGCTCCTAATGCTCCACGCCGCCATTGCAGCGGTGTTCCACCGGTCTGCCGCAGTGTTTGGCCGCTCCTCCCGCCGCCAAATGTGCGCGAGAATTTCAGAAGGTTTCATAACGGGAAGGCTGGATTTTGCGTGAATTATACAACCCGCTCCGTGAATTCCAGCTGTGGGTAACTCCACCGCAAACGGAGCGGTGGGACGCGCCGACTTTGAACGGTTGGCCCGCAGTGACCGGCCGAACTTGGTTAAGCGAAGGCACCGAGTCGGTGAGGGCGGGCTGATCCGCGGAGGCTCTGCGCACGAGCGCCCGCTGGAGCTCGCCGCGTCGCTCCCCCCGCCCCCCCCACCCCTGCTGCCGGGCTTACGCAACACCCGCGGGGAGCATTCTGGTCCAGAGGCTCGAGGAGCTTTAGTGACTCCGACAAATGCAGCTAACAGTCCCGCTAAGTTGAGGAGCAAACAGAGCCAGCTGTTGAGGCTCGTGCACCTCCTGCTGCTCTCCTCCTCCTCGGCCTGCAGGCTGGAGCCTCCGTGCCTCCTCGGGTTGCATAAGCCACGCTAATGGTCACCCCATCTGCTCCCTGAGGTCGGGTTGCTGTTGCCATGTTGCATTGCTCCATCATTTGATTGCCAGACATCAGCTGTGTAGAAGTCATCAATCTGAACAGCCATAAAAGCCACCATCATGCTCCTCTTCTCCTTCAGTCAGTCAGTCAGTCAGGTGGACCTCCTCTATTCTATGTGAAACTTCCAGACTTGTGATATAAGTTTCTTTACCATCTACATGTGGTTTTTGGAGCCAGCTCAGAAGACTTTATCCAACAGGTGTCTGTCTTGTGTGCAGGTTTCCCTTATGCAGGTACGGTGGCCCTAAAGCACCACAATCACTCAACCCAAAAGCAAATCAAACACTCACTCCAACGACAATGGTCTTTTTGGAGTTTTTAACATTTTCATAAGATGAAAACTGCATTTCTTTATAGACATGGTTGTGACTTAGGAGCAGAAGAAAAAAATGCAGTTTGAAAAATATTGTGGGTATGAAATAGAAGTTACAACAGCAGGCCTCAAGCTTCCTGCTCCACTCCATTCTGATGCATCCACTTCCAGACGAACAGATTCATGCACGTTTTTGTTTTCTTCAGCTGAGCTGGTATCTGAATCAAAACTGTAGAGCCGGAAAGCTCTGATATTGCTCACAATTTTTTTGTTGCACCGGTAATATTAGGTTTTGTTGTACGTAAACAAAGGGATGATGGGAAGTGAGGGGAATTTCTTAGAACTCCTGCCGCTCTGCAGAAAATAGGTCCTAAATAGCTAAACAGATTTTTAGATTTAGCCTAAAAATGATACGATAGTTAAAAGACCAATGGGAACACTTTGAAAATACATGAAAAGATGATCGGAGTGGGACGTTAAAGATCACAACAATAACGTTGTTTATCATTTCAACTAAAAGTTATTTGGCAATATGTGCTCCGTACTAATCATACAACTTTTCTAACTGTGTGGACATTGAAGAGGAAATGAAAGAAACTCAAATGTCAAAAAGCAAACGCCATCATCCCATCAGTGACGTTCCATAGTACCTCCCTTTTCCAGTTTCTTTTTGGAATTGTGTTTTTGGAATTTTTGTTTTGATTTCTAAAATGTAATGCTGTTTTTTATTATGCTGTGCTTTTTTTAATAGTCGTTTTGATCTTTAATACGTTTTTGTGTTGAGTGATTTGTTGGTGTGATTTGTACTTCAAGGCCTCCGTACTCCTTCGTCCTCTGATGTTTTTTTATTGGTTAACTGTGGACAAAACCTAAGGAGAGAACAGAAGCTGCCAATAGTTTCTGACACTCAGTGTGAAGCAGAGCTGCTCCTCCTGATGTACCTTCATTCAGATGTCTCAGTGGATTTGCTTTTTTAACTGCGGCTGTCAAAGAAATGACCTCACAATGGAGGAGATCTGACCTTTCAGTGGATGTGAAGGTGTGGAGTATTTCATACTTCAATCACTTATAATTTACAAAGAATGTTCCGATAAGGAGGAAAACAACTCCCAGTATTCCCAATCCAACCTTATATAATAACAAGTCGCTAAGTCATGCGATCCTGTTGTTAGAAAGGGATGTCAGTCCATTCTTAAAGAGAGGAAATGATCATTTGAGTTTTCCTGCATTCCCTCTCAGTATCATGCCGTCTGTGGTGGATGTAAAAGCAGCATTAGGGCAGGATGTGTGCTTACAGCTCTGGAAAGTTTCAGGCATTACAGAAAAAAGCCAGAACGCTTTTTAAAGTCCCACTTTAATGAAAAAGGTATTTTTTTGTGTTTTTAACATGTTCTTGTAGCTTTTTAATAATGAAGGTCATATAAAGAAAATTAAACTTAAAATTGTATTTCTGAATATTTCTTTATGCAAATCAAGTAGACAAAAATGTAGTTTGAAAAAGAGTTTATTTGTGATGTAGAAAATGCACCGGGCAGACCACAAACTCCCTGTTCCGCCCCATTATGATACATCCACTTGCAGACAAATAGATCCAGGTACATCTTTGTTTTCCTCGTCTGAGCTGAAATCTGGATCAAAACTATACAGCTGGATAGCTCCAATATTGTTTGCTATTTTTGTTGCAAAAGTAATGTTTGGTTAGGATGTTATAAACTGTAAGCTATTGGGAGAGAGTGTAAACAGATGGATAACAAATGTGATCTACACTAAATTACCAAAATTATTGGTTCACCTGCCTTGACTCTCATATGAACTGAAGTTCCATCCCATTCCTAACCCATAGAGTTCAATATGATGTGGGTCCACCTTTTGCAGCTATTACAGCTTCAACTTTTCTGGGAAGGTTGTTCACAAGGTCAAAAAGTGTGTTTATAGGAATGTTTGACCATTCTTCTAAAAGCGCATTGATGAGGTCACACACTGATGTTGGTGGAGAAGGTCTGGCTCTCAGTCTCTAATTCATCCCAAAGGTGTTCTGTGGGGTTCAGGTCAGGACTCTGTTCAGGCCAGTAAAGTTCATCCACACCAGACTGTCATCCATGTCTTTATGGACCTTGCTTTGTTCACTGGTGCACAGTCATGTTGGAAGAAGAAGGGATCCGCTCTAAACTGTTCCCACAAGGTTGGGAGCGTGGAATTGTCTAAAACGTTTTGGTATCCTGAAGCATTCAGAGTTCCTTTCACTGGAACTAAGGGGCCAAACCCAAGTCCTGACAAACAACCCCACACCATAATTCTTCCTCCACCAAATTTCACACTCGGTACAATACTGTCCGAAATGTATTGTTCTCCTGGAAACCTCCAAACTCAGACTCGTCCATCCGATTGCCCTATGGAAAAGCGTATCACTGCAGAGAACGCGCCTCCACTGCTCTAGAGTCCAGTGCCGTGTGCTTTACACCACTGCATCCAGCGCTTTGTATTGTACTTGATGATGAGGTTGGCTTGAATGCAGCTGCTCTGCCATAGAAACCCATGTTGGCGATCTCTTTGCACACCCACTGACCCCTCTCCGTCAGTTTACGTGGCCTACCACTATGTGGCTGAGTTTCTGTTGTTTCCAAACTCTTCCATGTTGTTATAATAGAGCTGACAGTTGACTGTGGAATATTTAGAAGTGAGGACATTTCACAACTAGATTTGTTGAACAGGTGGAATCCTATGACAGTTCCAGGCTGGAATTCACTGAGCTCCTGAGAGCGACCCATTCTATCCCAAATGTTTGTAACAACAGTCTGCATGTCTGAGTGCTTGATATTATACACCTGTGGCCAGGCCAGGTGATTAGGACATCTGATTCTGGTCATTTGAATGGTTGAGTCAATACTATTGGTAATATAGGGAATTATTGATCTGTTATAGCCTAAATATGCTAGAGTTGTTAGATTTGTAGTATGAAAAATACAGAAAAAAATCCCATAACTGTTTCTCTAAAGTTAAGTTATTGGACATGTTTTGTTGAAAAAAATCTGTGTCTTTTGTTTGTCTAAATTCAGAAGCTGAAAAGCCTTTATATATTTCCTAAATTCATGTCTACATTATTTTTCACCTTATAGTTAAAACCTTATAGAAAGTGTCGAGTTTGAGATCAGTTTTCCAATTTACTAAATCATTTTTTTTGTGCCAACAATGGATGGATGACAAGAGCAGTCAAGTGTTTGGAGTTAAAAGTTTATTGTATCTTTTCATCAATGGTTCTTTTACTGGATCTCATGGAGAGCAGAACAGGAGTTTTTTTTGCTTTTTTCCCCCCCAAAATACCAAGGCTTAGCTTTGGCTTAATATGGAAGTAAACAGATGCAGCATTAAGTGAGTTTTCGTGATGTCTAGGATTTTGAATGCAAGTCCCTGAGAGAATGGAGCAGAAACAGGAAGTGCTGTTGGTCTGACTGAACAGTTGTAGTCTTCTGCTGCGTGGAACTCCCTTGTTTAAATTCATTCATTCATTCATTCATTCATTCATTCATTCATTCAAGTTCAGATTTAATTGTTGCATTAATCATAGAAATTAAATGCAGTCTTAATAAAAAAGGGTAAATCCTAGCATCTCCAATCTCCTCTTTTTACTGCATTAAATTAGATTTCTTTTGTTGTTTTCTGTCTTAATTTACTTCAAGAATTGAAGCCATAAACGTGTTTGTTTTCCAGAAGGTTCAGGTGATAAATGCAAACAGGTGGAAACATTCCTTCATCCGAATTTATGAATCAAACTGTCCAATCAGAGACATGAGAGTTACTCCCAAAACAGTACTATCCAGATGACCAGGTAATGATGTTGCAATGTGACTCTTAAAAAGTCATCCATGAGTCCCGTTTTACTTTATAATTCCTGCAAATTCCTGGCAAATGTACCACAAAATGCAGTGCAATGTAGCTGAATGACTGTTAATGGTATTCACTTTAGATAAAGTTTAGGTCTTGAGTGCTCAACATGATCAGCAAAACTCAGCTTCAGTCAGTTTAGTCCATAACAATTTAGAACATCTACTTTGACCAAAGGAAATCAGGGACCCTGAAGTCTGTGTCCTTCAGAAAAAACTAAACCAGAAAAATCTGTTGTAATGAAAGCAGATGACAGACACATGTTAAAAAACAGGACTAAACACAAACATGAAATGCAACTCCATGAAGGATAGCCAGAAGTCTTTCTCAGGAATTAAAGTTCATATGAATTAGAAAAGCTTAAAGTGACTAACCTGTTTAGATACTCTCATATTCACAGGTTTCACACAGCTTTAAACAAAAAATTCAAGTTTTGTCAGTAAGTCTTTTGTAAAACAGTAGTTACTGGACATGTCACGATTCAAATGTTACATGGAGACGCACTCCATTCATCTTTTGATCTATTTTCAAAGTGTTCCCAGTGGTCTTTTATTATGATTATGTCATTTTTATCCAAAATAAAAAAAAACTGTGTTGTTTTCTATGACATAGTTTCTGCAGAGCAGCAGGAGTTTGTTAGAAATTCACCACTAAGTTGTGAGCGGTACTGTTTGAGCAGAACAATTCCCCTTCTCCATTGTGGAGCAGAGAGCTTGTGGGCCACCCATCGTATTTTCTTTGTCACAAATATGATGTGTTTCCAACAGCTCTTTTGCGTCTGTTCCTGATTCACAACGATTTGAATAAAGAAATACTTAAAGACAGTTTTAATATTCATTTTCTATATGGGTATGTCCTCCATCATCAGAAAAAGGCAACAAGAACATGTTGAAAACACCATTTGCATTGGAGTGGGTCTTTAAAATGTATGCCTCAGATTACTTTGTTACAGCAAAAAATAATACATCCTGTAATTAATTACTTTTTGGATTTTGACTTACTCCCAACACTGCTTTAAGTATACTTTAGATAATAAAGAGTTTAATAGAGAGTCAAGCGTGAAATCCCATAATATAATTGTGGAATATAAATCCTGAATTCAGCAGCTAAAGCAGGTACATCAGTCATGCCATTCATTGTATGAAGCAGGAATAACTTGTTGTTTTTATGTGATGCTCCTCTGAGGATTTACGGTGTTATCCATCATAAGTTTTACTGATTATAATAGTTTGACATTCACTGAGACGTGTAAACCAAAGCTGAAACCATGGACAGTCACGCTGTTTCTGTGGTTTTCTCACATCTGTCATCATTAGCTTTTTATTGAGCTCTCACTAATCATAATTTTAGGTTTCCTGTCATGCTGGATGTTCTGGCTCCACCTCAGGCCACTTCTCCTTCCTCTAATGGTTTTAGATTTGTCATGAGCTGCTGGAACATGACTGCAAATCCTGTTTGGAATCAGATCTGAGAGTGTTTCTGAACAGACTGCTGACTTTTCAGGTTATCGGGACTAAAAATACAACTCCTCCAAGTTAACGAGAACTGCATTATTTAGCACATCTGCAGGGTGATGAAATGTTAAACAAGTCTGGCTGTTTGGTAAATGGTGACGTTTGTGAGTCTGCCATGTGTAAAGCAAAAAAAATAAAAAGAGGCGGTTCTGTCTGAAGTGATGGTAAAGTTTTGGGTTTGTCTCCAACCTCCAAAGTCCAGATTCATGTCATCTGCAGGAGGGAAGTTAAGTAGGAAAACATGTCGGCTGACTTCATCCATCGTCAGTGAGAGTTGAAAGAAACAGAGCGAGGAAAACGCCCCGCTGACAGATGGAAAATCTGTGCCACTGTCCGAATAATCTCTGACTTGGGCAGGAAAACAGACCTCCACACTTGAGTTAGCAGAAGTTGCACAACTTTCAGTGACTCCATGTCTTTATGATGAACTTTGATGCTTCATAAAATCTTTATCTAGCATGAAAAGAAACTCATTACTGGAATAAAAATGCATTTTCAGTCCAGCTTAGAGACTTTATTTGGTATATATTTAGTATTTTTGTTTGTTGAGGAAAAAATTAAAGGACTTTTTTTTTGGACGTTATTTTCTATATTTAAACTTGCATTACACAAGTTCAGACTGTGTTTACATCTGTCGCTAAACTGCTGTAGTCCTTCGATAGAAATGCTCTTTGTTGGGTGTTTTTGACTGTTATTCTGGATGAAGTGACCTGCTGGGAGCATCTCTGTTCACGTGGGCCTTCTGCCGTCACTGCTGCAGGTTGACCCTGTGCTGGTGGCACTCGTCTCTGCAGAGCGTTTGGTCTTTGCTAGTCCTCATCCCTGTGAGAATGACCCTGAAGTTTAGTTTGGCTTTTACTCATTCACAGCACACGCACAGCACCTCCCACTTCGTCTTATCCTCCAAGGTCCTGTCACGGGCTGGTTCTCCATGCTGGGACTCAGACATCAGCTGCTCTCTGTTTGGGAAGCTGACTCAATTTCCTCTGTTACCCACAAAGCAGTGGAAATGCCAGAGACACAACTCAAGGTCAAATCTCACAGTTTGCAACACAAACATGCTCAGTTTAAATACAAGTGTGTGTGTGTAACACTGTTATGTAACAGACTGTTTTAACCTGCAAGACAGAGATACTGAAGGAAAGGCTTTCATTAAAACGTTAAAACCTGAATCTCTTTAATATCAGCTGGATTATGTCTGTTTTCATGAAGGCTGTTGTGGTGATCAAAGTTACTGTTGGATCCAAAGAAGGACATATTAAAATTCTGGTTCAGATCAGTGTCGTCTTTGTTAAATTCCCACTCCGATCATCTTTGATCTATTGTAAAAGCATTCCCACTGCCCTTTTCAATATGATTGAGCTGTTTTTAGCTAAAATAATAATAAAAAAAAAAACAACTAGTTTTATAGGACATAGTTTCTGCAGAGCGGCAGGAATTCATTAGAAATTCACCTCTCAGTTGTGGACAGGCATGTGACACGGAGTAAGCCGGCCCCACTTCCCATCACACATCTGTTTACGTGCACTCCTTCTTGCTTACAGCTCCACACAACCCCTAACTGGTGCAACAAAAATGTTAAGCAATATCAGAGCTATCCAGCTGTGCAGTTTTGGTCCAGATTCCAGCTCAGCTGAGGAAAACAAAGACTTACATGGATCTATATGTCTGCAAGGGTATGCATCAGAATGGAGTGGAGCAGCAATTTTGAGCTATTTTTTCTTCATAATTTCTTTATCAATTGAAAACTGCCACTAGAACATGTTAAAAAGACCATTTTTATCTGAGTGGGTCTTTCAATCTTCTTTTTGGAAGGTGTGATTGGTTCTCTGCAGGTAAATGTTCCTCTTGGTCTGTTGAGATGGTGGTCCTGCAGGACAGACATCTGTGTTAGACCAGGTTGAAGTTCTTTAGGGCTTCTGCGTGATCTGTTTCTGTGCTGCTTGTGGGTGTTGACCTGCAGAGCTTCTGCTGTTTGTCCCGTACACCATGTCCTGAGCAGCTTGATGTTAGAACAAAATTCTACAAGCAGCGAACAGCTCCATGTTTTCCCTGAGCCCTCTGCCTGTTGACAGGTGTTTCCCCTCTGCGTCTCAGGTGTGGGCACTGGGCGCTTGCCAGACCGGGTGAAGTGAGAACCGAGAAGAAATCGCGCCCAGGACACAACACCGCTGCTGGGGGTGGTGGGGCCTCTGTGCAGGTGAGAGCAGCAGCGCCAACTTCCAGTGTGTTCCTGCTTTTGGATTCCTCCAATGCTGAACAACATTTAGGAGAAACAGTTACTGCAAATGTATAAATGCAAGTGAACTGATGTTCAGAAATGAGGTAGACCTGTGCTTGTAACTGCTTCCAACACTTATTTTTTACATAACATTATACAGTAAAGAGAAAACAAATTGTAATTTTAGCAAAGCCTTTTTCATACAATAATTATATTTTCTGTTTACTATTAAAGCAAAACTATCATCTTATATTTTCACAGTCACTATAATCCTATATATACTATAAGTCTCTGGGTTTCAAGGGAGTTCTAGCTGAAAGAAATCTTATTTAATTGATTTGGTTTATTTCAAACAACTTCATCAATAAAAACAAAGTAAAAGACAATGAAGACAAAATACAAGGAAGTGGGCTGCATTGTGGCGCAGTGGTTAGGGGTCTTGCCTCACAGCAAGAAGGCCCCCAGTTCAAGTCCCAGCTGGGGGACTTTGGTAGATTTTTCTCTGTGATTATGAAGGGAGAGCTTCTATTGAAGGCAGTTTGAGGAAAAGAGACGGATGAAGCTGAAGTGAGGAGACGGAGCCGTCTGTAAGGCTGAACATGCAGATGGGACTCAAACTCTTCCTGTTTCCAGGTTCTCACGGCTTTCAACAGGGTGGAGCTTCCTGACCCATGGAGAATTACTTCCAGGCCGAGGCCTTTAACCTGGACAAGGTGCTGGATGAGTTTGAGCAGAATGAAGGTGAGCTCTCACCTGTAGAAGTGGACCGAAAGCTAGGAGGGTTTATGTGATGTGAAACCAAACCAAGGAAGATGCAGCCTGGATGCTGAACTCTTTGATACGACACGCTCCCAGCCTCCACCCACCAGGTTGGAGTATTATTTACATGAGGTAATTGAGGGCAGACGGACGGGGAATGAGACTAATTGGATTTTTAGTTGCCTCTGGGATTTTCTAAAACGGTGTATCTGGTCTGAGACGAGAGGAGTGGCCTTATTTTACTCACGCTTAATGATCAAAACGATTTCAAAATCCACTAACGAAACCAAAACACACGTCTCGGAAGAAAGTTTTGAGGTTATTATGGGATTACCACAAGACCTACAGCTTGGTGGATAATTTGTGGCAAAATGTGAAATTTGGTGATTTTCCCATTTTCACACAATATGGGAAAAGAGTGTGAGCGAAATAACAGGTTAAGTCAGGTTAAGTCTATAACTGCCACAGAAGGTTTGACCTTGGACATCGGGAAGAGACTGCCATCTTGAATTAAAAAAAAAAAAGGTCACCTTTAGTACCATCAACACATTTAAAATCCTCCTAGCGGTTTCAACCTATCGCCTCCTAACTCCTTGAGCATCATTTGGAAGTTACTTGGAAAACAATGTTTGAAATGAAACTTGTTGATTTTGAGGACCATTCGTGTAGCAACTTCGCAAATGTGGCGTTCTTTTCTTGCTCGCATAGGTTTGCCGGAATCATGGTTTAAGCCTGGCTTAAGTTGAATGAGGCAATATGACATGATGTGGACATATTAGGAATTTGGGAGTGGTTATTAAAAAAACCTGTGTTGCCAAGGAAATGTTAAAGTTTACTTTTGTCGATTCTTTTTAAAATTACATAAACCACTTTGTCACCCCCAGGTGACCAAAAATTAAAATGGTTGCCATGGAGATAAAAAAAGTTGTCATTTTGAAAAAAAAAAAAAAAGTTTTTTTTTTTTTTTTTAAATGAATTTGTCACAAGCAACTTTGACCAGAGTGTCAGAAGCAGAGGTTGTTGGGGTTTGTAAGGCACGTGTAGGTGCCGCTCAGCCAGTGAGGGCGTGTCAGGAAGGGTCCGCGAGGGCGAGTAGCGCCTGCGGGCCATACAACACCGCTCATGGCTTTGACCTCTGCTACCAGTTTCATGAGAAATGACTCCAGAAAGATGTCATCTTAACCCTGTTTGCTGCCAAAGATCCAGCTTGGCCAGATTAACTTTGTGTAAATGTGTGTGAAATTGTTGCTACACACGCTCAAACAGCTTAGCGTGAATTCCAGTGGAGGGAGGAGTTCAGCAGCTTTCAAAAGGAGAATGTTGTTTTCTTATGCAGCAGCACCCATTCATCAGCTGGTTATTTGGACCGCTCTTTTCTTTAGTGATCAGTTGTTTGGCCCAGATTGTCAGAATTTCTAAGCTCATGCACTCGCTAATTTCCCTCTCCATGCCAGCCTCATTTCCCAGTTTGTTTCCTTGTTGGTTGGTGCTGTTTATAGCGCAGTCGATCCTTTTATTGGCATCCTGTCCTGCTGTTTTTAATCGATAGTATCCTTGTGATGCCACTGCTTTTCTTTGTCTTCAGTACAACAAATCCTGTATAAACTTTTAAGAAATGGTGCCTCTATGTTGTTTATGAAAAATTAGCACATTTTATATAAGTTATTTTAAGAACTTTTTTTAATCAAAAGTTGCTGGGTTCTAGTCTGTGCTGACATTAGTGGTCTGCTGTCTCCTCCAGGTTTAGTTTTTTTTAAAACTCTGGGTTCTAGATTTTAAAGTAATACTGCTAAACTTTGATGTGTAAATATGATTTTTTTCCCCTGTAAATTCATTTCTAGTAGAAAACAGCGTAAGCTGCATGTGCTCCTGACTCTGATGATGTTTTTACTTCTGTATTCTCTGCAGATGAAACTGACACTTTCTCAGATGCGAAGTGGACTCAGATCCTGGCCCCACCGGCTCACATGCTGTCTTTGAACCCGGCCCTGACTCATACCGACCTCAGCCCCCGCGAGAGCTCCCATCTCTTCAAGGGCCTCCCTGACTCCTCCTCCAGTGCCTCTCCAGGTGCCGACCCCAAAAGGCACCCTGGTGCCGAACCTCCGTCCTGGGCAGAGGAGAGGCCAGCAGATGTCCACAGCCCACCACTCCCTCAGCCCAACATTGGCAAGCTGGTGGGCGCCGACGACCCCTCGCCACCCCCCGTGACGGCTTGTAGCACAGTGGAGAACGGCTGCTCGGGCAGCCCCCAGCTGGACGAGCATCCTGCAGCCTCTGACCCGGAGCCTAAACTCAGAGACACACCCAACTCAGCGGGAGGAGCCGACTCCTCTGTTTCCCACTTTACCTTTGAGGTAGGATCAGGTCAAGAACGTTCCTCCTCTGGGAGTCTTCATCCAGATGCAGGCAGACAGAACTGTGAGCATGTTGAAGGTAAAAGCAGTGCCGCTGTTTCGCCTGACCTTCACCCAGAAACAACTCTCTTAACAGAGGAGACAGCAGAACGTTTGAATGGAAGTGAAGTTACTCAGTCTGTGTGTGAGCCGGAAGAGAATGGAGTCTCTTCTCCTGATGAAATGGGAGAGGAGGAGAAAGAAAGGAAATGTGCTCCACAAGGACCGCTTCTCAGAATATCTAACCTTCAAAATGGACTAGAACAAAAGATGGACAGCAACTTCACCTTTCATAAAACAGAAGGCAGGGAGAAGGAGGAGTTGTCTCCTTCTCCTGTCTCCTCTAAGGAGGACTCTGTAACCGAGGAGAAAGAAATGGAGGAGAGCAAACAGGAGGCGGGTGATGCCGGTGCCGTGGGATCGGGTATCCTCCAAACAAAACTCAGCAACAACCGCCTTCAACCAGTCAGCGTTCCCTATGGAGGAGCACGGCCAAAACAGCCAGTCAGCCTCAAACTTCAGATCCCGCAGCCTCTGCCGGGCCAGCTCCAGAACCAGCTGGGCCAGGCTGCAGCTAGCAAGAACAAGAACCTGGACAGCCAGGGTCGGAGAGGTGCTCCATCAGAAGTGTCGCCCGCTGGTGCTGATCAGAGCTCAGTCAGCGTGAACGGAGAGAGCAGTGCCTCCTCTCTGTCAGCCAGACCTCCAGAGAGCCCCGACAACGATCTCCAGGCTGGCCAGCAGGGCGGCCTGAGCAGGAAAGCTGCAAACGCCCTGGGAGATGTCGCCCCTGTATGGGTGCCTGACTCCCAGGCTCCTGTGTGCATGAAATGTGACGTCAAGTTCACCTTCACCAAGAGGAGGCACCACTGCAGGGCCTGCGGCAAGGTCAGTCCTGAACCACAGATGCTGTAATCAGATCATTGTGCCAAGAACCAGGGAGAACTGCAGATGTTTTTCGCTCTTCAAAGACAGCTCTGATGTTTGTTTGACTTTCACCAAAACGGCTCTGTTTTAGAGCCACAAACATATAATTCTAAAGGAAAATGACTGCTTGATGAGTTGATATGAGAATGAACACCCGTCCACGGGGATTCTGTGAGGCTTTTAGTGTGAATGGGGTAAATCTAAGGCAGCGCTTGGACAGAGCAGTGTCTCTGTGGGTGTTTATGTGTAGACAGACTGCACTGTGCAGGTAGATTTATGGCCGCCCATACGTGTGGCAGCGTGTCTGCACAATGCTTGTAACTGGAGGACAGTGTTGCTGACACGGCAGAGAGAAACCCTGAGCTGTTACTTAATTTCCCATGGTGGTAAACAAACACGCTGCTGATTCTGCTGCTGCTGGAGCCAGGAGATGCTGGTTCTGCAGGGATCCTGACTCCTGCACCATAGCGGATGACAACAGCCGCTCACAGAGCATTCATCCACCTGCTTTCAAACCTTTTACTGAGGCTGAAAACTCAAATCTTCAGGAAATATTGATGCTAATAAGAAAACAACACATTTGCATCTTTCATTTTTTCAGTGGCATTAAAATATTTCCTTATGGTTTGCATGAAGATTTGCTTGGAGGACCATTTTGCAGAGCTGTGGTCTGAAGGACGTGTGTTTGTTTGAAGGTGTTCTGTGCAGCCTGTTGCAGTTTGAAGTGTAAGCTGGCATACATGGACAGGAAGGAGGCTCGGGTTTGTGTCACCTGTCATTCTACACTAACAAACGGTGAGTGTCAGTAAACATAAACTGACTGTTTTATGCAGAATAATTTGTGAGAGCATCAGGTTCCTGAGAGATCTGGGAAAACTGCAATCTTGAAAACAAAGATGTGACTGAATCCTGACTGTAGAACTTCATCCAGACTGTCTGACATCAGGTCTCCTTTGACTGAAGAAATGATCACAGATTCTGTCTTTTTCTAGAGTGGATGTGATTGTACCACTGTAGATACATTTTTGGTGTTTTTGTGATAAAACTATGTATGTACATTTAAACTCTACTACTTTAAAGTACTTTAGCAGGTTAAATATTATAATAAGTGCTTGTATTACTCGAAAAATTATCTAAATTATTTTTAAACATGAACTCAAACGAACTGTCATAAACTTCAAATAAGTTTGAACTAAAGTATCTGATTTTTAAAAAACTGTAAAAAGTTAGCTGAATTGCAGACCCAGTTCTTTAGAGTCTTTAAAGATGCTTTGAGGAGTCACTTTTTATAACACACTTATTAAAAATCTGATGTTTTCATGCATTTTGGGAAAAGACAAACAGTTTATTTCTACCTTAATTTAACCAGAATTAACTTTTCTTTTACTTCAGTTTGAATCAAAAGAAGGGATTTTTATTTGCTAATTTTGAATGAGAAAGACTCAATAGTTTGGATTGTTATTCACTTTATTTAAGTAGGGCTATGTATGTTTTCCTCTCACATGATTCTAAACGCATATCCATATATGGTCCACAAATCAATACGTAAAAGATTCATCATCTTTGTGGAAATATGATACAGTTCAATTCTTTAACCTAAACGGATAAAATTTAGTTATTTTTTTATTCATTTGGCATTTAGAACTTTAAATGAAAATCTCTTAACAGAGAAACTTTATTTTAATCACCAAAAAACAAATGTGTAAAGGACGTAGCAGCTTCAAACATTTAAAATCTGCATTTTGGGTCTTTTAGGCTGTTCTGTCCTTTGTGGTGAAATAAAAATGCGTCACATTGATTTATTCAGGTTTTGTTTTGCATAATGTTTAAAAAAGCGTATGATAAACCCAACACACATCCTTGGTAGAAGCTAGGTTGTGATTGGACATCTTTGTGTTTGCATCACCTGTACATCACACGCTCACACAGAATGATTTACTGCCTGATCAATTTTTTAAACTTTTTACCAACAGAATCTTGTCCATATTTGTGGTTCTGAACTGATGCTGCTGTTACTCACTGTGCTCGATCAATTGTTTGGATACATATCTGTATCTTTTACATCTCTGATTTACAGTCAGACGGTTTCATACATAAAGGCTCTTTTAAATGATGCAGAAAACCCAGATGATGATGATGATGATGAAATAATCTTTACAAGTTTACAGAGATTTAAATATATTTCTAAGTACACACTCAAACACACCGACATGGCGGTAATCTGAACATAATCTGATCAAAACATTTGAATGACTCTCAGAACTAAAGCTAAAGACATGAGGAGATGAGGCTGGAACAGAGGCCACCACATCTAACAAGTCCTGGACCAACACTGACCAAAGAAGCTCCATATAGATACTAGGGAGGCCTGTTTTATTTGAACCTGCGTAAATCTACTAGATTAAATAATTCTTTCATTATAGCAAATTGAAATAGCTTTGGAACACTAACTGACCTAAAGCAGTCGGAGTTTAACCTGAAATCATTTCAGACGGTGAGAAAAGAATCCTGTGTTTGCATTTTTTTGGTTTCATTTATTTGAATGTCATTTGTTTTTGTCACCATCAGTTCAATCATGGGAGACGCCGATTCCAGCAAGCAATCAAAGCCCGAACCCCAACAACCCCGCAGAGTACTGCTCCACCATCCCCCCCCTGCAGCAGGCCCAGGCCTCAGGGGTGCTCAGCTCCCCCCCTCCCACCGTCATGGTGCCCGTGGGAGTCCTAAGACAGCCCAGCAATGAGGGTACGACCTTTAGCAGAAATAGACTCTGACATGTACTTTTAGCTGCAGCAGCAGAGAGTTGCTGGTTTAGGTCTACTCCCCCCCCCCCCGAAGAATGCCTGTTCACAAAGGTGGTCTCTGCTGTTTAGGGTCCGTATCACGTGACCAGAGAAGGGTGTGGTTCGCTGATGGGGCCCTGCCCAACGGGGACGCCACAGACTCCTCCAAACCTTCATCCCCAAGCCCCGCCCCCTCCCAGTCACGCACCAGCTCAGCCTTTTCCAATAAGTCCTCCATGTCCGAGTCCTCAGAGGTGAGCTCAGAAGGAGAACGCTCTGACCCACTGGATTCTAAAACCATGAGGGGGAATGTTTCAAACACATTCCTCCAGCTTTAAAGAGTCTTTAACAGGTTATAATAGGATCAGTCCCTGGAGGAAAGAAACACAGCAGAGTTTTCTCTGCAGCAAATAACAAGACTGAGGGTTAAATTTGTGTCTCGTCACCTGATCAAGAGTTTCTGCTTCAAACATTTCACTTGTTCTGTTTTTTCACTGCAGACATCAAACATTGAAGCTGTTTAGAAATCACCTTTGCAGGAGTGCTGTTACAGAGGAAAGTCATTAAAGCAAAAGAACAGCAGGCTCTGATCATTTATAGCAAACTGAGACAAAACGACTTTCAAATAGAGCTGATGATTGAAAAATCAGTTAAAATATATGATATGTGGTGTAATGATATGTGGTTTTTCTTGCAAGACAGAAAAGACGTTTTTTCCTGAAACAAGAGTCGTTGCGTTTTCTTAAGATTCAGTTTTTGTTCTGTGTTCAATCTGCAGATTCACATCTTTGGCAAAACTTACATGTGATTTTCAGAGAAACCTGTCAATGAAAAGAGGTTAAAAACCTGTATGTGTTGTTTTTTAATCTAAGTGTTTGAAAACAACAACACTCTGTTTTTTTTAAATTTTTTTGAAGTGAAGTGAAACTCCTTCAGACTTCCAGATTGAAGGTTGAGTCAGGTGCGGTCCACCTTGTAACCACGGGGGCTTGAAAAAAAGCAGGTCAATCCCCATTCACTTCCCTTAATGTAGCTGTACAACAGGAATTAAGGTTTTTATATTCAGAAAGGCTTGGATTCAATGATCGATTCAGACAAGCAGGAGCTAAGAAACTGGCTTCAAATCAGTGCAGTACAAAAGAGGTCATTACTACCAGTCTTTGTGAAAACCTGTAGAGATCCTGTCAGTAAAGTAATCAGTAAAAGTTGTGTTTTGTTTCATCTGGTGTGAATTTCCCACTCCCCCCACCCTCCTTCTGCTACCCAGGCAGCTCAGACCCCCGTGGCCCCGGTGGGCAGCCCCGTGGGCAGCTCTCTCAGTCTGATCCCAGAGGACGGGCTCCCTCCCATCCTCATCTCCACTGGAGTCAAAGGAGGTACGGGAGGCCACATCACAGGTGCTTGCCCTCATCCTCACCGTTCTGCTGCCTCCTCATTGCTGCCATGTTGGTGCTGGTTCTGTGTTACTGTGTGCTTCGTGTCACCACTCACGTTCTAAACGCTCATTGCAACCACCGGGGTCAAGTTCTGTACACACCAACGTGCTTCTGACCTTTGCTTTAACCTGACTCTGCTTTGACTCCTCCTCTGCTCTGCCCTGACTCACCTGCAGATTACGCAGTGGAGGAGAGGCCGTCAGAGATAATCCTCATGCAGCAGTTGGAGGAGGGTGGTCCTGACCCCCTGGTCTTCGTGCTGAATGCCAACCTCCTCGCCATGGTCAAGCTTGTCAACTGTGAGTTGAAGCACTGAATTATACATTAAATACAGTTAACGACCTTTTGATTAATATCCATTTATATACAATCTCTTTTTATTGTATGTTCAAGTCCCACTCCAATCATCTTTTGCTTTATTTTCAAAGTGTTCCCAGTGGTCTTTGAATTATGATAATGCCATTTTTAGCCAAAATAAAAAGAACCTGTGTTGTTTTCTTGGACATAGTTTCTGCAGAGCAGCAGGAGTTCATCAGAAATTTGCCTTTGAGTTGTGGGTGGAACTATTAGTGTGGAGCAAGCTGACATCAACACACAGGATTTTAAATGGAGCTAAATTTGAAAAAACAGTTATTCTAAAAAAAAAAGTTCATTTTCTCTTACAAAGCAATCATCTTGGCTCATGAAAACTATAACTACCCTCTAAATTAGCGCACGTGTCATGCTTCCTTCATTGTTTTAATAAAATTACCTTTCATTGATGTTTAATTCAAAATATTCGCTATGAAAACAACATTTTTCTTTGAACCAAACACTTCAGTTATAAAAAGGAAATTTAATTGAAAGTTTAAAAATCTCTCACAAGTTTGCCTTTAGAATTTAACTGGATATTTTGACAGTTGGTCATAACAGATTAAAATTAGATCTGAGATGGAACAAACTGATGAGGTCTTCATTAAAAGAGGAGGATTTAATCTTTATCTGTCTTTGTTTCAGATTTAGGATGTTCTCTAAAGGTGCTACAGACTGTATCTTCAGTTCAGAAGTTGACATTCACAGGTCTATTGAAATCTGTTTGATGCTTTTCTGCTGTTCTGACACAGACGTTAACAGGAAGTGCTGGTACATGACCACAAAGGGCATGCACGCTGTCGGCCAGGCAGAGATTGTTGTTCTGATCCAGTGTCTGCCTGACGAGAAGACCATCCCCAAAGACATCTTCACCCACTTCGTGCATCTTTACCAGGAGGCCCTCAGCGGTAAGAGTAGCAGTTAAAGCGCCACGGGGAAGTAGTTCACTGTTGACCCTTTTTTAGGAGGACCAGCTCATTATTTGTTCCGTCTGGAGGTCTGCTGGTGAGGCCCCCTGGTTCATTTAGGAGCTGCCCTGTTTAAAAACATAGAAGAATGATGATAGTGTGAAGCGTCCGAGCAGTCCGAGGTCTTCAGAGGCTACAGGTGCCGCCGGTCGAGCTTTATTTGGAAAGTGGGTCATGGTCTTGCTGCTGCAACTGCCGCAGAAACAGTCCAGGCATTAGGATCAAGCTGTCAGGTGCTTCCCCTGCAGGCGTGAAACCAAAACATTTGTTTTGTCTCCTTATGCTGCAGAGCAGAACCTCTAATATTAGCTGAGTGATGGCCGGCTCCCCGCGGGCTCTTTCTGTTTCATATTCACACCCAAGCAGTTTTTGGGAAGTGGATCGTGTGTTGTCTGTCACTCCTGATCAGGCCTCAGAAAGAGCAACTGCTTCTGAAAGCACAGGAGCTGGTCAGGACAGTAAGGCACAGGTCAAGGCCGAATGGAGGCCTTCACCATGGAAACATGCAGATTTGCAGGACATGCATTCTGGAAAGATTTCTAACCTGCAGTCTGGGTGAACCATCATTTCATCTTCTTTTGTTTTATTCCCTTCAACTTTCTTCATCACCTTCTTCTCTCCTCTTCCTCTGAAGGGAACATGCTGAGCCACCTGAGCCACTCCTTCTTCACACAGAGCTTTTTGGGCAGCAAAGAGCACGGCGGCTTCCTCTACATCAGCCCCTCCTTCCAGTCGCTTCAGGACCTACTGCTGCCCAACCCGCCCTTCCTCTTCGGCATCCTCATCCAGAAGTGGGAGACGCCGTGGGCCAAGGTCTTCCCCATCCGTCTCATGCTACGGCTGGGAGCAGAGTACAGATGTGAGTTCAGGTGCTTGCTGGGTACACTTAGGAGGAAGCCTGAGGTGGTTCGCTGAAGAGTTTCTGGTGGAGCTTTAGCACAAATGCTAACAGGTTCAGAGGCAGAAGGCCCCACATGAATCGAGACAGCAAACCCTCACTGCCCACCTGCAGCGTAAGCTTCTTCCCTTCATCCTGAAACTCAGAGAGGAAACAGTCACCGCCAGTCAGTCAGTAAAGCGTCTGTAGCTGAGAAGAGCGCTCAGTCAGGAGCTGCGGAGTGGACGTCAGCAGCAGATCACTGCTGGACGGCAGGGTCACACACTGGTTATGGTTTAAAGTAAAGATCGTTTTTTTTCCCGCTTGTTGGCTGAGATGAGGCTAAAAATAGTCTGTTAAGAAGCTTTCCTCGCCAAATGAAGCAGCAGCTTTATTTATACTGGTGGATTAGAAGCTCTCCCCCTGACTGCAACCACAAGCTAACATCTTCCCTTTAGTTTGTAACCATCAAGTGATCAAACCAAAAATAAGTAAATAAATAAATCTGTAATCTACAAACCCAGTTTGACTGACTGATGCTGTGAAAGCTGAATGCAGAGAGGCTGTTCTTATGAATCAAAGTTTCCTCTGCAGTTTACCCGTGTCCACTGTTCAGCGTTCGCTTCAGAAAACCCTTGTTTGGGGAGACGGGTCACACCATTATGAACCTTCTCGCAGTAAGCACTCTCTGTTCTCCATTCAAATGTCCCTTCAGTCTCAACAGTTTCTGCCTTTTCACTCAAAGAGAATTTTAAATGTGACTTTTTCTTTGTTTGTTGTTGCGATTTGTTTCCAGGACTTTCGAAATTACCAGTACACCCTCCCAATCGTTAAGGGTCTGGTGGTAGACATGGAAGTGAGGAAGACCACCATCAAAATCCCCAGCAACCGCTACAATGAAGTGAGAAGCTCCTGTTCCTGTTCTTTAGATGTTTCCAGCACTTGTGTTTCATTTTGAAGAAAGCTGTGATGGTTTCTCTGTCAGTCTCTTCAGTGCCTGAGCAGCAGGTTTTTATGGGTCAAAGGTTCAAAATCTTTTAAACGAAAATGCAAACGGTGTTGTCTGGACTCTTCGTGTTTGGAGAAGTTGTGAGGAGGTTTTCTGTGCTGTTGTTTGTGGTCTCCTCATGCAGAGAGCGTAGAGTTTATTAACTGCCCTGAAGCTCTTGCTGTTGGTTTTTCTTTTACATTGTTTTCCAACAGATATTTTTTCCCTTCCTTTACTTTCTTTAACAAAAATTACAAATGATTAAATATGTTTAACAAAAATCATTTTATGTTAACGTTTCTTTTGGAAGTTGGCCTGAACACCAAGTGCAGCTAAATTACAAGCTGTGAAAATGTTTGTAGCGTCTCATAAGGAAAGACACTTCTCGCTCTCGAGAGTCTCTGCTTGAGGTGTTGGAACCTTCAAACTACAACCTTCAAACGGATTCTGCAGCGTGTGCGGTTTGTTGCTCCAATTCTGAAGTCGCAAAACTGAACCCGTTCCAAACGCCTGAAGAAACGGCTCCTGTTTGGGAACGAGCTCCTCTTTGCTTGTTGCTTGTGGTGCGTGTAGCATAAACATGCAGGCTCACCTTACTCCAAACATCAGAAGCCCTAGAAAGCAGGGTGCTAGGAAAATAAAATCCAGATTTTACCCAAAATACATTTTCTTAAAGTAAAAATTCAATTTTATTGATAAAATCCACGAATCGCCCTGCCCTACTATGATGTAGATGCAGCAGGATCACGTCCACATTCCATCATTTCAAATAAAAAGAGGAAGGTAGGATTTAAAAAGTATTCTCAAAAACTTGGATTCCTTCTTAAAAAAAAGGGCCTCTAAAGCAGCTTCTGTCTGCATGTCGACCACTTTCACTGAGATTTGAAATGAATCATTTGTGACTTCTTACTGTCTTCAGTTCAACTGAATACTTTAAAGCCTTTGTTTTCTTCATCAGAAAAATCAAAACTACTCAAAGTGTTTGGGATTTTCCAAAAACCCTGATCAGCACTAAACAAAAAGCTGAATCAGTTAACTGACCTCATGAAAAAATGCAAACAAAGGAAACTTTAATTTGCGCTCAGATTTTTATTGTACAGAAATGATCAAATCATCTGATACTAGTCTGGTCCCAATAATGATCCTAATTACACTGTTTCATCCTTAAAAACATCTTGTTTTCCATAATCATTTGTTATAATGAAACAAGCCAGCAGAACTATTAACCAAAGGGAAGTTGTGGTTCCACACATTATCTCAAGAGGAAGTCTGACTCTTAAAAGGAGCCGCTCTGATGAAAACTGTGTTTATGGTGTTTTTACCATCTTCTTGTAGCATTTTTTATGACGGAAGACATTTATAAAGACACTTAAGCTTAAAATTACATTTCTGAGTATTTTTTAAATTCAAATAATGTGAATCAGGAGCAGACAAAAAAAAGTAAAGTTTGAAAAAGATTGTTGCTGTGACAGAGAAACTGAAATGGGCGGGCTACCAGCTCCATTCTGATGCAGACATATAGATCCATGTACATCTTTGTTTTCCTCGTCTGAGCTAGAATCTGGATCAAAACTGTACTGATCAAAACTATGTCCTCGAAAACAACAGGTTTTTTTTATTTTGGCTAAAAATGGCAGAATCATAATGAGAATGATTGATGAGATTGACCACTGGGACTGATTTGAAAATAGATCAGTGGGGGATCGGAGTGGGACTTGAAATCCAGGGATCTTTTTAGTTCTTATGAATGTTCACCATTGTTCTTACTTGTTTTTAAAAAGTAGAAACACCAGAGTTCTAATTTTTAAATGTTCCATAGCTTGGTACCAGCAGCTGGAACAGTGAGATGGTCAGTTAAACAGCCGACGTCTTTAGATCTACAAGCAGCAAATCTTTTACAGAGTATGAGGTCCTAATGCAGAGTAAAGGAAAATAAAATATGCTTTTCTGAATTTCAAATGTAATAAAAAAATCAACACTTTAGTTGTAGATCTTTACTTTATTGATACTGGTATTTGATTACCTCTGCATCCTGGATGAGAGCCAGAGTTTTGGCAGTTAATGCCCGTGTTGATGATGCTAAAACATGTTGCCATGGTTCCAGATGATCTCTGTGGGTTCCGACTGTTTCATTGACAGTTTGTTCTGGGAGATTTAAGAGCTGCACTAAAACATCTCTCATTGGGTCTCCTACCGCAGACTCAGCGTTCGAGCTGTGGGGTTCTCAGCACTTCTATTAACCACTTCTGAAAGGATGCTCCCAGAGATAGCAGAGCAGGAATATAATCTCCTTAAAATCCGCTGTCATTTTCAAGATGTTCTTTTAGACTAATGACGCCGGTGGAGGAGGCTCTCTTTCGGCTCCCCAAGCATCAGCACCACCCTTTCATGTGGAGGTGGAGCATGCCCGTGTCTCTGGGATCCCTGCAGCTGAGTGTTAGGCGTAGGCTGTCTGCGTGTGATAGCACTGCTGCCTCAGGGGTCTGAATCAACGTCCAAGGATGAAGAAACCATGCACACAAAGCGGCATTTGGCTCACATGGACTCTGGAGCGGGTGTTGCTGGTTGTAGCATTTGGCTTCTGGCGTTAACAGATGGGAAAGCAGTAATGTGAATCAGGAGACGTCACTCAACAGCTTGCGGGCGAGCTTTTACCGCAGCAAGTGGTTGAAACCTCCAGATTTTCAGCTTTATCTTTGATTGGCAAAGGAGAGTTTCAGTGAGGATCAGGGGATCCAACAGAATTCTGTGGAGGATCCTTCAGACCTCCACCAGCATCTTTCTCTGCAGGATGAGGACATTTTCAGTCCAGTTTCTTCTGCTAAGCCCACAGCGCTGCTCACTTTGATCTACTGTGTTTCTGTCCTTGCAGCTGATGAAGGCCATGAACAAGTCCAACGAGCACGTTCTCGCCATGGGAGCCTGCTTCAACGACCGGGCCGACTCCCATTTAGTGTGTGTCCAAAACGATGACGGCAACTACCAGACGCAGGCCATCAGCATCCATCACCAGCCACGGAAAGGTACGGACAGGACCCCAGTCTGAGTCTGCAGGAGTGGGTCTCCAGAGCGGGGTTGAAACCAGCTTCTGCTGTCGTTCCAGTGACTGGAGCGTGCTTCTTTGTCTTCAGCGGCGCTCTGAAAGCATCGTCCGGCTTCTTAGCAAAGACCAGTATAGTGGAAGGTGAGAACTGTCATCTAAGTGTGAAGCAGATGGAGAACTCAAGTGAGTCTTTGATGTAAACCATCAGAAGTGGTTTAAAAAGCTTCTGGCATCACAGAAACCTGCAAACCAAACTCTCACATCCCACACAGACACAACGAAGCAGCAGGACTGCACTCTGATGATGGCTGTGTCCCTCGTTTAGATGGTGTGATGATCCAGATCACAGCAGAGACCATGGACTCTCTACGGCAAGCTCTGAGGGACATGAAGGACTTCACCATAACGTGTGGGAAAGCCGACCAGGAGGAGAACCAGGAGCTTGTCCACATCCTTTGGATCGAGGACGACCAGAATTTCAACAAAGGGTGAGAGGAGAAGAACGTCCGAGGGAGGAAGGATGGATGGAACCGTCACCACCATCATAACTTTATGATTCAAACCCTGGATTATTGTAGAACCTTTAAGGGAGATTTACCTGATAAAACCTAAACAGCAGATGTTTGTTGGTAATTATTTACCTGGACCCTCATTACATCAGAAAACTTCCTTTTTCATTGGATTCAAAGCCTAAATGGAAATCTAGTTTGTTCAGTTTCTACTTAGCTTTGATTCTGTTTTATTTTACATTTAGTTTTGGTCAGATGTTCTTTAAAAAAAGGAAAAATTGAGTAATTTTCTTTTTAACATTCCTTTTTTGTCTCTCAATAACAGCCATTTTTGATTCCTATTTTCCTTGTTTTCTGTTTGCATAAACAGTTTACCATGTCAGGCATGTAAATATCATTCTAACATCTTTCTTTCCTGCAGCGTCATCAGTCCGATTGATGGGAAGTCCATGGAGTCCATCTCCAGCGTGAAAATCTTCCACGGCTCGGAGTTTAAAGCGAACGGCAAAGTAATCCGCTGGACTGAGGTACGGCGCTGCGCACACGTCGTCAGCGCTCACTTCCTCTCTGTGGTTTAGGAAATCAGGTCACTCCACAGCTCTCCTGGGATTTGAAGCTCATCAGGCTGCAGGTCTGATAACACAAGAGCTCCACTGTGACACATTCCCACTCTGCCACTGCAAACAAAACTCTCTGCTCTCCACACAATAAAGGAAATCTCATTTGTTTACTGCAGAGCTTCCGAGGAATCCCCCATTAAGGTGTTTTCATGTGGTTCTCAGGTGTTCTTCCTCCAGAGCGAGGACCAGTTCAGCGGCCTGAGCGATCCAGCTGACCACAGCCGGCTGACGGAGAACGTGGCCAGAGCCTTCTGCATGGCTCTGTGTCCACACCTGAAGCTGCTGAAGGAGGACGGCATGGCCAAGCTGGGGCTGCGGGTCACCCTGGACTCAGACCAGGTAAGAGCGCAGGGGCTGCAATCACGGTTTCCTGACATCAAGTCAAAAATGGCATCTCTTAAATTCAACTTTCTGGATCTCCTCAAACCATCATAATGATTCATCTGGGAGGTTCTGCGGACCCAGCATTCCTCTTTCTTACTTCAGTCTAAAACTTCCAGCTCAGATCCTGAACTGTGACATTGAGCCAGAGATGATCTTTTCTAAAGTGTAAATCATAAGAACAGTCTGTATTGTCATAGGTTGTCATGAGGTTGTCCAGCTTAATTATAACCTTTTATTTAACCGTTTGTTCACAGGTCGGTTACCTGGCAGGAAGTAATGGCCAGCCTCTCTTAGCTCAGTACCTGAGCGACCTGGACAGCGCACTGATCCCAGTCATCCACAGCGGCGCGTGTCAGCTCAGCGAGGACCCTGTGGTCATGGAGCTGGTCTTCTACATCCTGGAGATCATCTCATAGGAGGCGGAGTCATGCCACCAGCCTGCAGGCTCTCCCTTCAAACCTGTCTGAACCATCATCTCCCAGCCTGGTTCTTTCTCGTCTCCCTTCAACCACTTCACCTCAAAAGAGCCAGAAAGCTGTGCCGTGCCGGGCGGGGTAGCATTCCTCCACTCAAACCTATGCATCCGCCCCCCCCCATCTGTTGTGACCCAGAGGCTTTCTGGGGTCCAGGGAAGCCCGGAGTCGGCTTCTCCTCTTTCAGGGTGTGTGGCTTTCAGCGGTCTGTCCTCATACCCACACTTTTCCACAACCAAAAGTCTGAGAGGTTACCAAGATCAGCCGAAAGGTGTCACACAATTCATGTCTCAGGAAACGTTGGTGTAAACAGAGGTTTCTGAAGCAGAGCCTCGATTCTGTTCCATAAGGATGAGTCCAACCCTTTCAGCTGCTAACAGCTGGACATGGTCGAGGAAACATGAGGTCTGCTATTGGTTCTATTAAACCTCCAAGCTCTGATGAAGAGGCTTCAGTTCACCTTCAGCTGTGAAGAAATTATTCTTCAACTTCTGACAGTTTTTACTAGGAACCAGAGACAAACCCACTCAGGAGCTGAAGATTTGACTACATAAACATCTGCAAACAGCATTTCTACTTTTCTGACCAGTCATTTCACTTTTAGACTTTCCTGTAAAATCCTCCAAAATCATCCTTTAACATTTTGTTCTCGTAGATCAAACACAAGTGAACTTTTCTGTTAACTTTTCAATCCTCATGTGACATTTTGTCCATCTTGGTTATGTTTGAGGTGTGGGTGTTTGGACAGACCTGCCAGCTCCCTGACTGGACTTCCCTTTGATATCATGGCAGCTGGAACCCCTGAATAGGGGAATTCTGGGTAAAAACCGGCCTTTGTGTAGCATGGATACGGTTTTAATGGAGATGCACATCCACCGCTGGTCAGTAAACACAACTGAGGGAGGAGGTGCCTAAAGGGGCCGCTTGGTCTTTAGTTTTTGCACCCTGGTGCTCAGTGCCTGCAGCAGAGAGACGAAGGATTTCTTTGCCTTTACTCATCAACCACAGACTGATGTTTCTACAGGCAGTATGTGAGCTGTAGCCTCCAGGGTACTGAGGGGACCGCCCTGTGAACAAACCCCACCTTTTTGCTCCACACAGCTGAATGCAGAAACATCAGAACAGGTTCCAACGCTTTACAACCTGAAGCTGAGAAAACAAAGGGAAGCGTCTCTTCAGCAGCATCATAGCTCATTTTGCTCTTTTTAATCAAATATCAGATGTAAAGCTATAGATATGTACAAATATATGTATAAATAAATGTATTATAACTGAAATTGCAAAAGCGGTGCACTGGATTCTAAGCCATTTTGAGGATTTGAAGCGAGTCATCAGCTGCAGGATGGAGAAGTGCGGCAAAGATCCCAAAGATGAATGTATCTCATCCGAGGTTTTCTGCGTCCTTCCTAACCCCCGAGAGCAGGACTCTGCAGAACTCTCTACAGTGGGGTTTTTTTGGGGCCTTGGCAATTGGACAGAAAGGCGGCAGCTGGTCATCTTCAGACACACGCATCTACAGTAAAAAAAAAAAAAAAAAAAAAGATGAATGTATTTTTTTTCTTCTGAAAACGTTTGGTTTTTGCAGACAGACACCTGACTCGTATAAAAAAATTCTGCACATCTGTATTCAGTGCAAGTGTTTGTCCTTCCTGGATGTCTGACAAAAATGTTTTTTATTGTGGAAAAGCATCCGTGTTAAAACGTTTAAACTGACAATCACATCAAACCCTGCAGAAGTGGAGACTTTCAGCTTCAACTGGACCTAGATACCAGTTTCTTTTCTGTGGGAGTGTTTAGAGTGACTGAAGACGGAGTTGGAAGGAACAGTCTTCACTGTGTGAGCATCAGCCTCAACCTGCAGGCATCTTTTCAAAGATGAGCAGAATGAGGAGAAATACTTCTTTTGGAGTTCTGCATTACCTGACACGTGCAATACATTGGTAGTCCAAATGCATTTGACTAAACAAGTAGCTTCGAATTCCTTTTTGGAGATCTTTTGTTGCACTGCATGCAAATGAAACGGCGATGAAGACGACTATCCGCCGCTACACGTCCTCTGGTTTGTGGCAGAAAGCTCATTAACTGGATTCTTTTTAAATAAATATCAATCAGAAGTGATTGAAAAGCCAAACGGTCGTGTGTGTTTTTACATTGAAATGACATGGAACATAAAAGTTCAGTTTTGTTCTATAAAAAACACAAAACCCAAACTTAGAGCAAAAAATTTATTGGTTCTATAAGCACACATGGCCTAAAAGCATAATCTGATTCTGTTCAATAATTTTAAGACATTTTAGAAATGTAAACAAATAAGTTGTGACATTGTGGGTGATCAGAGCTAACATGAGTGATTATGGATTTCACAGAAATGTTGGATCTTTCAGATGAAGGTTGAGGTAAAGCTGCACTTGGCTCAGTTATGGCTTTCTTTAGTATAAAAAAAATCTTTACTTCAAGGTGTCAGTTCATTAGAAATATTTAAAAAGGTCTCTCAAAGGTTTTGAATTTTCTATGAAACAACCAGACTGAAAAGGATTTTCCAAATCAAATGATAGTTTCTAGAAGGTTCTTGCATGAAGCTATCCATACTTTTAAACTTAATATTTCTGTTTTCTCCAGCTCATTCAAAACTGTTGAGTGAAAAGCTTTTGTTTTGAAAAAAGAAAATTAAATTTCCTGAAAGGTTTTAATTTGAGTGAAGAGGCGCTTCAAACATCTCTGGAGTCATGTGCAGGACTTTAACAAACAGAAGTAGACAACAGCCTCCTCTGTAGTTCAGTTCTTCAGTCATAACTTCATGCACCAACAGATTGACGTTTTTTTTGCATAGTTCTTTGCACAAATAAATTAAAAGCTGTGAGGTTTAGGAGTTCTGGCTGCTTCCACATAACCCACTCTAGCAGTGTTCTTATAAAACTATGAAAACCATAAAAAAACTAGGAAACTAAATTCCATTTTACTAACAGCTCCACACACCCAGTGATTGCTCCATCATTGGCATGGATTTTCTGGTGGGTAAAGTTCAATGAAAGTTAACCCACTCCAACTAGAGTAACATTGGTGTGAGTACAAATCAGCAGCCACTTACGCTCCAGGTGGGAAAAAAAAAGTGTGATCATTAAAATAATCCCACCCTAACAGCATCTGTTCCACACCTCCAACAGGTGAGCAAGAGTGAACTTCGGCCTCCTGCACTGTGTACACAAGGACTGAATACACAGATAAATGTCTTGCATCACTTGAACAGGTCTGGCAGCTATGGTGATTTCAAATATGAAAGAGGTCACAGCAGCTCTCATTACTTTGGTGTTAGTGCATAAATGCAGGTCTGAATCCCTGCGCTGTGTGAGGCGAGGAGGATGTACACATTCTGTGAAATGTTAAGGTGAGTCTGGCGCAAGCAGAGCTCTGTTCTGAGCTCAGCCTTGTTATGCATCAGTGAATCAAGGCAGCGGTGATCCTGTTTGTCTCTGATTTTAGGAGCTCTTTGTTGAAATCAGCCTCAGAAGTCCTGGAGAAGATCCACAGCCTGCTCCATGCCCCCCCCTGGTGGACTCATTTGTAAAGTGCCAAAGCTCCATGTTCAAATGCCAGTTCAGTCCAATCTGGAATCATCCACGGAAACAAACCCCTTCTGGTATGAAGGCTTTTTCATAAAGTTTCTTTATCTGTAAGAAAAAAAACCATGACATAAGCCAGGCAGAACAGGCAAACAAAATGCAACAAAAAAAATAAAAATTTTGGGTTAAAAATTAAACTACCTTATGATATATAATAATAATAAAAAAAGTTACACTTTCAGATGGTTTTTGTTCCAAAGATAAAAACAACTGTTCAGGTTTTTAATCAGAAATTTGCAGACAGTCTGACTTTAGTTTTGTTCCTTTTAGAAAAGAAAGCATAATTTAAAAAAGCAAAAGTTCAACAGTAAAGCAGACATTATTAAAATGGTCAAATCAGAACCAGTGTTGGTGTGTGTGTCTCCACAGCTGCCTCTAATCTACACTCATTAAAAGTTTGACATGAACATGTAAATGTCTGTTTAACAGTAATATTTGGTCATATGCAAAAAAAAACCAACAAAAAACTGTATAACACCGACAACTTCTCAATAAATGTAACTTTAAAAAAGTACCTTTGTCCTAATAAAGTCCTCTTTAACTGTGCAGGAATGCCCAAGGAAGAGTCTTGAAGAAAAAAAAAAAAACAACACAAAATTACAAGGATCACAATAAGTAACAAGAATGATTGCAGAGGATTTCGATTTTTGAGTGAAAAGTGGAGAGGTGAAACTTTGGTGCAAATCCTTTAAGTCAGTATGAAAGTGATTCTGACAGCAGAACATCATATAAAACTTCCACTTTGATCTTCTTCTGATTTATTTTCAAAGTGCTCTTTTATTTACAATGATGCTGTTTTAAGCCAAAATCGAAAACCTGTGTGGTTTTCTAGGACATAGTTTCTGCGGAGAGGCAGGATTTCATTAGAAATTCAGTTGTGGTCAGGACTGTTGCCATGAAGAAAGTCAACCCCCCCTTGCCCTTATTGTTGCTGAGATCTTGTGATCTGCCCAGAATACTTTCTACATAAAAAATACCATCTTTTTACAATGAGCTCGTAGAGTGAAAAAGTTCATGCACATTTTCTTCAACGGGCATGCTGAGAGTGACAGGTCATAGTGAACCCTTATACAACACGTGGGTGAAGTAGGTGAGACGCAGGCGTGTCATATAGATTCTTCATTTTTCAAACCTGCCAAATCCCACAGACTCCACAAAGAGCTCATTAGTGTTGTTTGCATAATAGGTGTGTGCTCCTTGCATGGAGCCTGACTGTTAGAAATGAGGATAGTGTGTAGTATCAGAGTATAGTTTGTGTGGACATCCTTTGCACACAATCAGTAAGGAGCCAGTACTCACGCCTTACTAAAGACCAGAGTGCAGTGTAAGGACACCGTACGACAGCATTAACAGTACATCATAAGTGTGGTCAACTTCTAATGTCTGAACAAATACTTTGATATCCTATTACTACAAGGATTTTCATGACGCCCCTTAAGGTGACTGCATGAGCCTCAAGGGAACTACAAGACATACCTGTGCTCCCCTTAAGATGCCGCCACTCCTCTCTGAGACTTTACTTGGGCCCAGGAAACCCAAAAACCTGTAGCACCCATGTGGGTCAACCCCCCATACGTGTGCATGTGAGTAATACTTAAAGTTTCTCTGAAGGTACCTGTTAGGTATCTATCACCAGCCACCTCTCTGTGCTGGTCTGGATGTCCTGACCGCTCAGAGGCTCCCGCAGTTGCACTTTGACTTCCACTCGACCGCCTGTGTGCTTCCGGCCGTCCATCACCTGACAAAAGCACGGCCACGTTACACGCTGAAGCTCCGCCCTTTGTTCTCCACAGCGTCACTCACCTCCACGATCTCCCTGATTTCGCTCTGTGTCTCCAGCTTGTCCAGCTTGACGAGTGCTGTCCCGATCGGCTTGTCGCAGCGCAGGAAGCCCCTGTGAGGAGACACGAGGCTGCTCCGTCAATCTGGCATGGCGGGAGTGTGCATGAGGCTCTCATGCGGTCTGTCTGACCCACCCTTTGTGCAGCAGCTCCAGTTTGAACCCTTTGGAAGCCACCAACCTCCTGAAGCCCCGGTGGTTCCGATTGATGGTCAGCGTGAAGCTTTGATTATATTCTAGAGATAAGTGAAAACACGAGTTTGGCCCGTTCTGAGCAAAAACTTTTTTACAAATAAAGGTCAGTTTATAAACACTTTAAAAAAAAAAAAAAAAGAAAAAACACTGTCTCGAGGGCCAGAATTTTTTAAAAATGTTTTTTTCAAGCCTTTACATTTTTTTTTATTGTTTTCTAGAAAATTGTGACATCTGTATTTTCATACCAGATGAAAATTGTTTCCTATGTGTGAAGTAAATGTTCCATTAAAAACAACAACAACAGCTCCAGACATTAAAAAGGAAAAGATGTGTGCTTTGTAAAGGATAGAGAACTCTGCTGCTGGCACACGCGTGTACATGCGCACACGCAGCAGGATCTGCCTGTTACCTGGAGAGTTAGTGTTCTTGACCACTGTGGTTTTGTGTCTCTGTGGTTGTTCCTGATCATGAAAAAGAAGAAAAGTTAGCCTGACAAAAATAACCTTTCCTGATCTGTACTTTCAGATTCTTACCGAGCTCGGGTACGGGAATTCAAATTTGATGAACGCGTCCAGATCGTTGGACTGGACTCCTGAAAAAGTAGGATGTTCACTTCAATTTCTGGTTATTGACTGAAACTTTTCTCTAAATGTGAAGTTGAAAATTGTTTCACTGTTTGCACACTTAGACTGAGGTGATTGAATCCGTACCGTTAGGAGCCGGAAGATTCATTCCTCTCACAATGATAACCACCATGTCGGTGCCACTCAGATCTGGAAAGATTCTGACCAGCAGAGAGAGACATGAGAAACTAGAAACCAGGAGTTTACCTACCTAACATCTGTTTGAGTTCCCACAGAGGAGCCTCCTTTCCTAACATGTCTACCACCTCAAGAGGTCAAATCCAACAGACAGTGAATGCTGTAAGTCAGATGTGAACATGCCCACGATGCTGTGGTCACTGATGCTCTAATTTTCTGCAGCAAAGACTACAGTGAAGTCTTTTCTTGTAAGAGAAATACAATTGCTACTGTTGTGTTGACTGAAAGATGAAACCTCAAGTTTAACATGTCAACATTTGGCTGAGGAACATCACTGAAGCTCCAGAAGCCCCACAGAACATGTGATCGAACTCCTGTAAGGCAAAGCGACTGTCGCACATCTCCGTCACCAACGGCTCTTTTATTTATCAGACCTCATTCATATTCAGAGCAATAATTGTTTTGTTAAAGCACATTTTCACAACTTTCACACCAACCAAGGCTTTTAACTCTCACACACTGACTGGCATTGTTACCATAGGAACAGAAGTAAACAAGAGCATTTAGAGCTGGATATATGACAATCCATGTGGTTTTGTGTTTCACGCATGCAAGTTATTTAATAATGCAAAAGAAACAATCACCTTTACAGGGCTTCCAAGGCAACACAGAATAAAGATTTTCAATAACTTTTAAAGATTAATGTCTCATCTGATCAGGACACGTCAGTGGAAGTTTAAGGGGATACATAAATCAACACTATTTTTCCCAATTAAAACCTTTTATTTACTTTTTAAACTGATTTGTTCTTATTCATACAATGAACCAGAATTCTGATTTTGTACCATAAACATGTAAATATGAACTGGAATGACAAAAATGCTTCCTTGACTCCATAAAAACATAAATCTGGATTTTTTTTTTTTGCGATCTAGAACGTAAAATGTTTGCTTGATTGATCTGAAATCTATTCAGTTGGCATGGAAACTGTACTCTAAAGGGTGTTTGGTAGAAGAAAATAACTTGTGTTCAGCTGTTTTCTGATTAAAAAGGTATTTATCTTTACAGTTGACTTTTGCTATTAAAAGACAAATAACTCCTCCTATTTAAGATATTTTTATCATTACACCTAAGAGAGTTTTAAATCAGACAGAAACAAATGTAATTTTACACACTCCCAAAACTAATGTTAATAAATTATAATGCTATGAAGACTAAAACCAAAAAAGCTCACTATATAGATCATATACATTTTACCAATTGCTTCAACAGAAATGTGAAGCAGTTTAAAAGCAAATCCGTCATGGGAACCAAAAGTCTACATTTGTGGAGCTTCATCTTCTGCAGGAGTTCTCCTCACCTGACAGTGCGAAATAATTTCTCTTCAAAGTGATATTTAGGAGGTGGCAGACCCCTGGCCTGAGCCAGCTTCAACACCTCCATGCTTTTCTTACAGTCCTCTGCCATCTTCTCAAACCTGAAACAGACACACCAACATTTTACTGATCCCATCATGCTTTTGTACTCAAGCAAATGTTCAGGCTGAGGACTGCATATTAAATGTAAAAACATGGAGGAGCATACTTTGTAGTTTCTGCAACGTTTCCCAGGTGTGTAAACTGCTTGGAGTGAGTCAAACATTTCTAAAACAGAAAAAAATCTTTACACATCATCATTTTCGCTCTGATGTGTTTACAGATAGAATGAAGCAGCCAAAGTGTGTTATTGCAAATAATACAGCATTAATAACTTCAAAACCACATATGGTAAAGGTTACATCCTGCACAGATTCAAGTTTTCCCTGAAAATATTTTATATAAACTAGAGCACTATGTTTAAATAATACATATAAAGCATATCGCAAATTTTTATGCAAATGATATTTTTAAATACTCAATGCAAATGAAATGTTAAACAAACCTCCGAAATAAAACAGTATTTTTTTCATAAATCAAAACCTTCAAATGCATTCTTCCACATTATTACACACAACATTTGATAGATTCTAAAGACCTGAAAATTGTCATTTGTTGAATTTGCTGCATTGGAAGGTCATATTTACTGAAATCAAGTTATCCCAATCAAAAAAATCTTAACATGTTAAGTTACATTTGAACAAAGGAGCCCTTATTTTGTAGCAGCTTCACAATCCTTGCATCCATTGAACTAGTGAGTTTTTGGAGAGTTTCTCCTTGAATTTCTTTGCAGAATGTCAGAATAGCCTCCAGAGCTGCTGCGTGGATGTGAACTGCCTCCCACCCTCAGACATGTTTGGCTTGAGGATGCTCCAAGGTTGCTCCCCTGACCAAAGGATGTCAGGAGAGGATGGGGGCCACACCATCAATTTATCTGCTTTTATGTCTATTGAAGCCAATGATGCAGGGGTATCTCTTGCAGCGTGAGGTGGCCCATTGTCATGGATGAATATGATTTTGTTACAGAAAGCACGTTTTTTTTTGTACTACAGAAGAAAGTGGTCAGTTAGAAGTTTTTGTGAAATATCCAAGATTTTCATACCTTGTCCAAGGCATTTAACTATTCCCTGCTTTTCAGCAGCAGAGATCCTTTTTCTTTCCCATAATGCTTGAAAATGTTGGTTTGTTTAATAATGTGGAATGTCCTTCTTTAAAGGTTTTTCCTTTAATTGAACTCACCTGGTGAACTAATTATCACAAGTGTCTGAGATTGAATTCAGTGATCCAAAGAACCCAGAGACACAATATCATCCATGAGTTTCATTGAAGAATGAAAAAATTGATCTTTTTGACACGTAAATACAATTTGCATCATAATTTGGAACCCAAAATAGATGACATTACTGAAGGAGTTGATTCTGCAGGTTTTACCTCGTGCTGATCTTTAAGCATCTTGGCGAGTTGTGAGTAAGCCTCTTCAGCTTTCTGTGAGAGTTGCACGTCGTCGTGATGGACTAGGATGAAGTCGTCCTCTTCATCACCAGGAGGCGACGGCACCTTTAAAGCACAAAGGCAGCAGGCATAGTTCTGACGGCATTGCCAAAACTAAACTGATACAATGATTTAACTGTACCTTATAAAAATGCTTAAAACATCTTCATGAGATTTTTAAAAATCTGTTTTATGTTTTAATTCTTTATAGATATAATGAAGACAAAAATACAGATGCAGCGAGAGGCTCAGCTCACCGTGCTGATGTCCACAGACTTCCCGCTGCGCGTTGCCTCGATCATGGGGTCAAAGCCTTTGGCAGTGCGGAGAAGGTTCTTTGCCTGCTCCATGTCGTTCTTCTGCTTTGCCTCCAGAGCAGCCTTCATGTACTGCTTCTTCCGATTCTCCAGGAACTCCAGCTGCTGAACCGCTGGATCACACACAGAATCCACCGTAAAGAAAACAAAAGAGCTGCTTTTTTATCTCCTGTTTTTATTTTGAGGCTGACCTGCAGGAGAAAGACCTTTCCTCTGAGTGGTTCTGTCAGGTGAGGTTGATGGAGGTCTTTTCTGCCCCTGAACTGCCTCTGGAACCTCCAGTGTAGGCCTTTTGGTCTTCTCTGGAACAGAAGTCTTCAACTAGAAGAAAAAAAAAATCAACAACAAAGTAACGGAGAAATGATAGTGTGATATAAGACAGAGAGCACACCTCTTCCTCCTTGTCATCATCATCTTCTTCCTCTCCAGCAGCATCAGCGGAAGCAAGCTTGTTGGCAGCTTCGAGAGCAGCAATAAAACCTTCTTCAACTCCTGCAACCTTTTGGCCTGGGATTGGAGGAAAACCTAAGAAAAATGTTGAACTCAGAGTTAATGTAATCAGTGGTCTGTGGTTTTGTGTTTTGCAGAGGAACTGCTTTCTCTCGCCTTCATTAAAAGACAAAAACAATCCTCCTAGGACAGGTTGTCCTGATGTGATGGCACTGTCCCACACTTCCATGACCATCCTTGACTTAACCCTAACCCTTTGAACACTTCAACTCACCTGGTGGAACAGGTAGCTCTTCAAAGTTGACAGGTTTTCCTCCTTTATGAGCTCGTATGGCACTTTGATATTGCTGGAAAAAATTGTTTAAATAGTTTTAGCATCAAAATCAGTGAACTTGTGGGGAGATGTTTATTATACCAAACAGTGTATGAACACAGCAAAAGTCAAAGCTGTGAACACAGATTCTGATGTGTTTAAACCTCAGACTGCTTCAGGAGGGTGAACCCCAGATCTGACAAACTGTTCAACTAAAAGACTACTGCAAAAAATCTTTATAGACAGAGCAGTCTCCGTCTTTGTACCTTAGCGATACGGTCGTGCATGCGGGCCTTGCGGTCATCTCCGCTTGCTTTGGCCTGAGCAGACGCCTCTGCATACTTGGCTCTTCTCTGCTCAAGAGCCTCCAGAACATCCTTGGGAGCAGAAGGAGCAGACTGGGCGGTAGAAGCTGAAAGATTTTAAATAAATAGTTTGTTTTTACGTGTTACATCATAAAGTGATAGGGTTCTTCTTAACGTTAAAAAATAGACAACCAAAAATAAGATGACACTGCCAGAAATTTAAGGAAAAAAACAATTGGATTATATTGTTCTCAAACAAAAGAAAAACCACATCAACAATTCTGAGAAGAGTTTGTTACCACTAATGTTACCAACACTGCCCTCCATGGAACTGCATACTACACAACACTCCTACATTTCTTGCAAACATAATTCAGCAAACTCTCAAACATAAACCGAAAATTAGAAATATTTTAAATAGGATTTTTACTTTTGAAAAACAGAAATAGGATTAATTTAGAATCATAAAATTCATTCACACAGGGGGACAAAAAAGAGAAAAGAAATTAAGAGTTTTGACGTAACATCACTTCCTGTTTTGGGTGCGAATGGATTTGGATGAAGATGTGTACGATGCTTCAGTTTGAACGACTGCAGTTAATGGTGATTACAATTCTTTTTAAAACCAAGTGTGCAGCCTTACATTCAAACAAAACCCCACTACAGTGTACAGTGTGGCGAAATGCGAATGATTTGTGCGCATGCGAATGCATGTGAGAGGTGGGTATGTCCAGTGTAAACTACTACAGACATTGCTGCTGGACTCAGATTAGAGGGAAAAAAAAGGTTCTGGGGTTCAGACGATGTCCTGCAACCTGTGGCATTGATTTGTCACAATAAACAAAAAACAAAACTAAAACTACGGATCGTTTTTTTTTTTTTAAGTACTCGTATCATTATTCTTATATAGGGATGGGTATTGTTAATATTTTATCGATACTACTCCTCTTTTGGATAGTGCTTATCAAGCCGGTATTCTTATCGATACTTTTCTGTGTGAAAACAAGGAGGGAGAAGACGAATTATTTTCCCTAAAACCATTTTTTAGAACAATTTAAAACCCAATATATTAATTTAACATTCTTTGTAACAGTAAAATAAAAGTATCAATAAATACTAATGTGTCTTTTTTATTAAAACCATACACTTTGAGGTAAAAATAAAAAAAAAGCTCCAGGTAAAAACCAAAACGTAGAGTTATATCAAATGGCCTCACTTCCAAACAATAACCTTGGAGATAAAAATGCACAATGTTGCATTTTAATTAATTTTACGTTGTATGTCAGGTCATTTATTATTATTGAGGCACAATATGATTTCAGCATGGAAATATTATATGAACATTACTTTTGTTTTCATTTTCTCCTTCTTTTGTATTCAAATTTCAGTTTCAGTTTCAGTACCACATCCCTATTCTTATGAGTGAATGATTTTAAGTTTGAGTTTAATTCTGTCTGCGTAAAAGTGTTAAATCACTTTGGACAGTTTCCAACAAAAGAGTCTTGTTAGATTATTAACATACAAAATCATTTTTTTCAATAAAATTAAGCAAAATCTGACATTTCTAACAGGGGTAGTTGTACTAATTGAAGTGGTCCCAGGATAGAAACCTGAGGAACTCCTTCGGCTAAACTGCATAATCTTGTAGTTTTTCATCTGTAACAGGTGAAATCTACACTTATATATCTTCTGATTGTTTTACTAAAGTGAAATGGTTGATAAACCTTTAATATTTTACCAAAAACTGTGTCTATGACACCAAATCACAGAAAACACAAATGTTGCACAACACAGAACACCTTATACCTGCAGGTGCAGCAGGCTGAGGGTTTTGCACAGGTGTGGGTTCATTCCCTGCAGCAGAGTTTTCTTCTGCATCTGTAAAAAAGAACCAATCATGATTTAAATGCAAAACATGTGGTTACACATGCACATATGGGACACATATCCATGTTATGACTCTCCTAATTTGTCCTTATAAACTTGCACCAGAAAATGTGAGCAAAAAAAAAACCCTGACTATTAACCCTCTAATAAAGAGAACACAAATATGACCAGATAATAAAATGGGGGAGGAGTTTCAGACTTAAAACTTTAAATTAACTTAGCTGTACTTGTTTAAGGATTTTGTTAGATAACTAGCAAACACCAAATATCCACACTGTTTGCATCCAAATGGAGAACCTTTGATCCCAGCTTTTCTCACCCTGTCCTGGAGAAGGAGGAAGACCACTGAGGTCAACAGCTTGTCCTTTCTCCAGCGCCTCAATCACTGCATCAAATTTCTGCATGCAAAAATAAAAACAAAAAACAAGCAACCTTTGTCATCATCAACAAGTTTCACATTCCTCTGAGTGAAGTGCTGCAGTCTGAGCATGCAGCAACAGGTTTCAACACCAACAATGGCGTAATCCTCACTTCCTAATTTAATGCCAAACTAGACAGAGTTTTGTGAGTTTTGTCTGGAATTAAAGTTTAAAAAAAAAACAATTCAAATCTAAAATTCACCTGAAGCTCAAAAGCTGATACATTCCTACAGCAAATGTTCAATCTGTGCAGATTTCAGTTGACCTATCAGATCAGCTACTATAACATTTCTTTAGTTAACTCACATCAACTACAAACACATCTTTTACATTTACAAAAACATTCTTAGCTCAAACAAATGATCAATTCAAAACATATACCTCAAAAAAAAAAAAAACGAGAAAAACAATAATTGAAGAATTATTTAGACCTGAAAACAGCATCTATATTATTTTGTTGTCGTGGCCTCACTCACCTTACTAGTCTTGAAGTAAAGCTTGGCTTTCTCCATGTCTCCCTGCTTCTTTGCCCTCAGAGCTGCTGCTTTGTACTCTTTCTGCCTCTCCAGAAGAAGAGTTTTTGCTTCATTACTTTCTGTGGATTTGATGAAGAAAAAAGCCTATTTAAGGTTATCATGGAGTCAGTCTGATCTGCACATACTAAATTACAAACATGCTGTGTACAGAACACATCAGTTTGCCTTTATTAACACCGGTAGTTTAACATTTTGTTATACAGAGTTTTCTCACTATACTGTGGTTCAATTTTTATCAGTGCAATTTTGCAATTTTTTTTAATGAAATGCACTGTGATCTGTATCCTGATTAGCTGTTGAAATTGTCAATGAATCTCCTTGGTCCTAACCCTAAACAAGAGAGAAAAGTGTGAAAATGTTCACAAAAGTGTGGCTAGTGTAAAGTGTACTTTGCAGATTTGACCTATCACAGAGAACATTTAGAAAGTAACCCCGACAATAAACAAGGGAACACCGTTCCCCTAACTTCACTTAAGTGTAGCAAAGTTTCCATACATTGCTATACATCTTAAACCAGCTTGATGGAGCTGCAGTCTGGAAACTGCTGACTACTCCATGTTTTAACATAACCCAAATGCATGAAGCTGCAGGATTCAGGTTCTCTCTAGCTCTGTATATGTCACCAACCCTGGACGTAATGCTTCCTCCTCTGTGTTTAACAATGTATATTTCACCTTTTGGTCCCTGAAAATGAACGTTATGTGTAGTTCTACTGTGTCAAAACATTTTCAGTTATGTGGAACATAATGTTTTTTTTTTAAAACTGGTTTAATAAGAAATAAAACTTGTGAATCATTTAAACTGCTCCGTGAAGCCACTATCATAATGTTCAGAACTTTGTTTCTTGTAGGTTGTGTTATGACTCGTCTTACTGCAGGGTTTTTATGTGGAAACATACCGGCCGCCTGTCTGGACTGTGAGGAATCTGAAGTTCCCTCAGTTTGCTCTTCAGGAGAAGACAAGCTGCTGACAGTGAGCAGAGCTGTGGAGGAAGACTGTTCCTCTTCACTGCTGGGCGTTATGGAATCGGGCACACCAGGAAGTACTGTGGGGTCCTCTGACTCCACATGCTGCTTTTGCCCAGGGGCTGAAGGAACAGGGGGAGCAGGTCTCGTGGGGGGAGCAGGTGGAGGCGCAGCATTTGAAGCTCCAGTGGCAACAGGTGGAGGAATCTCCGCTTCATTTATGGGCTTTCCCTTTTTTACAGCAGCCATCATTGACTCCAGAGTCTGAAAAAAGCAAAAGCAACCAATTCTATAGTTACATTATTAAACCTTTCATTAAATTTAAGCAAGAAATTTGATATTGTTGAATAAAGGTTCATCTTTTCTTTTGAAGGTGTAATCAGGGAGAGGCAACTCCAGGCCTAGAGGATCGTTTCCTGCATTTTTTCCAACATACCATACTGGCATGTATGGCATGTTCCAATTGGCTGGACACACCTGAACCAGGTAATCAGTCATGAGTAGGGCTTGGATATCTGGAAATCATGCAGGGACTGAGGCCCTCGAGGCCTGGAGTTGCCCATCCCTGGTAAAATTGAGGTCAGCAACAGGAAAATTGTTCTTAACATTTTATTTATTTCCTAGAAAATTTTATGATAATTTTCACTTAATTGCACTTGGCAATGAACTTCTGTTTATTGGCCCAAAAATAGGGTTAATTAAGACTTGGTTACATTTATGTTTACCTTTATTGGTATTTTATTACTGCAGAAATTGTGAATAAACTAAAACAAGAAGAGTATGCATTATCTGCAACATAATTTTAACAATAAACAATTTACTTTACTTAAAGTAAAGGAAAAATGGCAAATTGATGAAAATAAAAGTAAAAAATAACATAATCTTCAAAAACCGTAACTTTAAAGTCACTTCTCTTCTGTCTCTTTGACAAAATCCTAGAAGGGTTTGTTTATTTTGAAGGGATGTGTTGGCATTAAAACGGGAGCTTTAAATCTCTGTTCTCATCAGGCTGAGCATCACCAACCTTCAGGCCGCGATCGTATCTTCTAGCTTTGGAGGTCTCCCCTGCAGTCTTGGCATTCTGCAAAGCTGTCTTGTACATGAGCATTCTCTGCTCCACAGTGTGCTGCAGGCTACCAGGCACTGCAGACAACACCTTCACTTCCTGTTGATTCACACGAAATACAACACAGCTTTAAAAAAAAAAAAAAAACAATCTTTAAGAACAAAACTTTCTGCCTCAAAGGTAAGAAAAGAAATCTAAATACTTATGAGACAATTAAATTTTTACATCAATTCCAGTCTGTGTTTTTCTCTTCCTGGAAACTTTGCATAAAAGGCAAAGCACACCTAACTTTTCTAAAAGAAACAGGTGTGTCAGGAAACTCACGAGCAGGATGGAAGTTTGAGAAAAACTCTAACAGAAATTATTAACATTAAAGGAATTTGGAGGCAAAGTGTTGTAATTGCTGAAACTGCTGCATGTACTACAAACGTTTGCCATTTCATCAATAGAAAGAAGGGAATGACAACAAAACCAAGAATTCCTTCAGATCACCAGGAAGTGGGGAGAAGTTCAGTCAGTGTGCTGTGTACCTGCTCCACTGAGGACTCTTCTGTTGCTGCTTCATTACATTCAGTGCTTGGATAGGAAGTGGAGGAAGAAATTTCTTCAACCTCACCTTCCTCCTCACCCACCACTTCCTGTAGCTCTGCCTAATGGGGGAACATTATAGATAGGTTAATTGACAGCTTTGTCTATTCCATCGTAGGACTGGATTGCAGCGGAAAGATTTCTACAAAGGATTAAAGTCTGTCTGACAAACAAATACGGAAAAAATTAGAGGTTCTACGCTTATCATTGGAGGAAACATGATTACAACTGTATCTTCTTATATGGAGATTCATCATATGGAGATGAAAGAGTAACATGACTTATTTTTTTTATCTTGTAATAAATTTGTGACTTGAAGAGTCCTGCGTGAAGAATCAGTTTCTTGGGATCATGAGCCTGCAAATGTGACTAAGCTTTCACATACCATGGGTTTGCAAAAATATAATATCCTTGTATTCAGCACATATCCCCTTTTTTAAACGACATGGGTTAAGATTATTTAAGAAAATCTATTGTTTTTCATGCAGCAAATAATAAGAATTACTTTTAGTTTTTTTAGAAAGTGGCTCAGCTCATGATTTAAACTGAACTGTTATCTGTAAAACCCTGTATCTATAAAAACCTCTTAATGTTTATTATAGTTTTTAGAGTAAAAAGACTTTTTTGAACATTTAAAAAGGTTAAATGTTTAAAAAGCTGCTTTTAATCAGACTTATTTGTTTCATCTGATTGATGTAAGAAGCAGAGCTGAGAGTCTGCAGGTCAATTCAATCAAAAAGTGTTTCATTATTCCTCAAGGAGAAACCTCTGTCAACTCAGGAGCTTCAGAGAAGCATCCAGAACAAGACCAGCGTTCTTGCAAGGAACTCCCTCTAAAGCTGCTGCTCCAGCAGGTGACTGCAAATGTGAATCCACAACTAACTCAAAGACTAAGACTAAAAGTCCCACTCCGATCATTTGTTCTATTTTCAAAGTGTTTCAGTGATCTTTTATTTATGGTTATGCTGTTTTTAGCCAAAATTAAAATCCTTTTCTAGGGCATAGTTCCTGCAGAGCAGTAGTAGTTCATTAGAAATTCATCTCTGAGTTGTGGGACCATTGGTGAAGAGCAAGAATTCCCATCACATATTGATTTACTCGCTCTACCGCTAGCTAACAGCCCCTCACAGCTCCAAACTAACATTAGAAGTGCAGCAAAAATGGTGAGCAATACTGGATCTATCCCACCTTACAGTTCTGATCCAGATTCCAGCTCAGACGAGTAAAGCAAAGACATACATGGATCTATTTGTCTGAAAGTGGATGGATCAGGCTGGAGCAGAGCAGGAAGGTTGTGGCCCACCCAGTGTATTTTCAACATCACAAATAAAACCTTTTTTAAGCTCTATTTTTTCGTCTGCTCCTGCTTCACAACGATTTCAATTAGGGGTGCAACAAGTCACAGCTTGGCAAACATGTGGACCACGGCTCCCCACCCCGAACCGTGACTCTAAAACCGTGACACAAGCCGGACCGTGAGCTTTATGAACCGCGTTACCCCTAATTTGAATAAACAAATACTCCGAAATCCAATTTTAAGCTTAATGTTCTTTAAATATCTCCATCATGAGAAAATGCTACATGAACATGTTAAAAACACATTTCTCATCACAGTGGGTCTTTAAGCTTCCTCAAAAAAGTATTTAAGTTCATATAAATCACAGATATTTTTAGATTCAATGTTTTTGATTAGCAGCAAAAAATAGCACTATGGAATTTTAAAAACAACTTAAAAATGTAGAAAAGCACCAACCAACAGATCTTCATCATCTTCAACATCATCGTCATCCTCTTCATTCAAGTCTTTCATACAGTCCTCTGCCATTTTTGCAATGTCTTCCATAGGAAGGGGCTCTACAACATAAACATGGTACCATTATTTGATCCATAGCAGGAGAGACCAGTCCTTAAGCAAGGCTATAATTCTTGTCAATCAAGAAAAAAGAAATTATATTAGTTATTGATAATGTTTGTATTTGATTAAAAAAGAAATACACGAAGTAAAACAGTTAGAAGGAACCGAGCAAGGACATTTTTTCTGTTGTAAACAGAATGTTACAAAAGGAAATCATTGAACTTATTTCAAAGGTACTCTAATGAGCAAAACCCTCAACAGCACTTCCATTCACTTATTATGCACATGGAGCTCCACCACACCACAACAATGTCAGAAAAGTATCAAGGAAATTGTGAAAAAGTCAGAGTAAGAGATGTGGCACTCCCAAAGATCCACTGTTCACCTAATGCTGCAACAGATCTGTTTCTAAGGCACAAAGGAGGCCTGGAGAATTTTCTGTGGAGGATCTAAAAGCTGTGGCTGGTGGTAGTGTAAAGTAAACATCAGCTCCACCTGTTTAAAGGTCAGTGAACTTAAGCTTGCACTTGTATTAGCTCAGCAACACACTGAAACAAGATCACTTCACTTCCCTTTGACCTCATTTATCTTCATGTCACCCAGACCTGCCCTAATGGCCTACACCTATTCACAATTGGGAAAAAATAAATATAAATAAATATATAAGAAGAAAATAAGTTATATATAAATCTTAAAAATGTAAGGTACAGATTGTATAATACAGGAAGTGCATTTACTGGTCTCTTTCAGGTTTCAAGTAGAAGAAGAGTGTGTGTGATGGATCAAGCTGCTCTCATCCTCTCCTGAGGTTTGTCTCCTCAGGGATGCATCATGATGTTTTCTGCTACAGAAACTCAGCGGGGCAAGACAACACTCACTCTTGCCCTTCTGCTTCGCTCTTGCTGCAGGAGCATCTCCAGTAATGGCAGCGAGCTCAGCCTCCAGGTCCGGGTCGTCCAGGTTTTCCGCCATGCCTGACATCATCTCCTCATGGTCCATGTCAACAAACAAACCCATCTAAAAGCACACACCGCGTTCAGTTTCGATGCTTTAGTTACAGGTTTGGTCAGAAGTGCGCACATGTGGATGATACCTGTTTGGCTGCAGCAGCCCCCTGGCCCTTGGGCATTGGCGCTCTCTTCTTTTTCCCAAACATGATGTTTATAGAGGCTGTAGTTTATCAAGGAGTCCCTGAACACCCCGACAGTGAAAACTACACACGCAAACACGAAGAAAACACGAGGAGGTTTAGGCTCCTGCTCTGTTTTCCGCAGCTGGAATCATGTGATGGACTGTCAGCTGGCTCCTGACAACGACCCGCCAACTGACGCCCGACTTCACTCTGCTGCTAGCTGCTAGCTGCTAGCTAACCATGTTTCTATCGCAGACTCAAAAAGTTTCCCGACACCCGGAAGGTGCCTGTTCCGGTCACCGTCGGCGAGTACCGCGAAGAGAGGAAAACACAGCGACAACAACGCACACCTTTACCTGCTCGTCACCGCTTCATGAAGTAAATTTCGAACGAGCTGTTTCGTTCGATTGACGTCCCCTGTTGATGTACGCATGCGCAAAACGACGGAGCTTCCTTGGGTAAACCCTGAGTCATGTCTGTCAGGAAGTCTTAATTGGTGGAGGAATGCACAGCTCCATCATCCACACAAACATGTTTACATGTAACCGTATAAACAGTCCATACTTGTAGTTTTTGATTTTGTTTTATTGATACATGTTGATTTAAACGTTAGATTCATTAAAAGCAAATCCATCAGAAAGTTTTATTAATCCCCTTTTGCTGTTATGTTAAAAAAAAGAAAGAGCCACGAGGATTTTGAATGTTTTTTTTAATCAAATGTGCAAAATCATTTTAGAAATTCTTGACATAATTCTGTTGGACAAAAGTAACAGTTGCAGATAACAAAGGTCTGTTCTCTTTGTGTTGTAAACAACTTATTGTAACAAATTAAAACATGAAGGAAATCTAAATAAAGATCCACTCCAAAGAAATTGTTGTTTTTAACGTGTTCTTGTGACATTTTTCTCATGATGGAGAACAAATGTAAAAATAAAAATAAGAATAAAGCTGCGTGTCTAAGTATTTCTTTATTCAAATCTGGTGGAAAATAATGATGATGAAAAATACCACTTGAAGAAGATTGTAGTTATTATGTACAAACTACAATCGGTTAGCCACTGTCTCCCTGTTGCGCTCCATTCTGATGCATCCACTTGCAGACAAATATATCCATATACATCTTTGTTTACCTTGTCTGAGCTGGAATCTGGATCAAAACTGGACATCTGGATAGCTCTGATATTGCTTGACATTTTTGTTGCACCACTAATGTTAGGTTGGGGTTGTGAGGGGCTGTAAGCTAGCGAGAGAGAGTATAAACAAAGGGATGATGGGAAATGAAGCAGGCTTTCTCCATGGTAAAAGCTTCGCCCACAACCCAGAGGTGAATTTCTAATGAACTCTTGCCGCTCTGCAGAAACTATGTCCTATAAAATAAACTTTTTTTAAAATAAAAATGCCATAATCATAATTAAAAGACCACTGGGAACACTTTGAAAATAGATCAAAAGATTATTGTAGTGGGAATTGTGAATATTGCACCATAGGTTCATATTAAGTCTAACTTGATTTTTTTTCCTTTATAGTCCAAAAGAACATGATACATTTTTTTTACTGAATAAATGACAAAGTCAAACAAAAACATTGTTGATAACAAAGGACTGCTATTAGCTTTAGAGTGACTGGGTTAAAATTAAAAATCCCTGTTGTTACTGCTGAGCAGCTTGGGGTAGGATGTGGCGATGGATCGGCCGTGTCGATAGACAACCAGCTCCAGCATATACTCGTCCACTTTCACCACAACAGAGGTCCTTTTCTCTGTGGAGATGAGGAAGATGATGGTGAAAAGAGCAACCTCAAACTCTGGACTGACACCGATGAAGGAGCTCCCAATTGGTTTCACCAGGCCCTGCCAGCTGAACTGTAGGTTCAGCACATGGTCGTCCTCATCAGGCTTTCAAACAACAAAAAAATAATCATTTTAAAATGGTGAAAACCTCTGCATCAAGAACCTCATGTAACATTCTTACCATGTCCTTGTTTTGTCTGGCTTTGTAGCCTTTGTAGTCCACATGGCCGTGCTTTTCCTGCAGGTAGAACTGGACCCAGTTATGAAGACCCATGATCTCATGGTTATATTTGGTCTCTCCAACAAACACATGTTCAAATCCACAGGAATCCTCACTAGGAAAAAAAAACGGTCAGCAGTCAAGGAAAGGTTTAAGCACAACATTCACTTCTTAAAATAATAGATTTTATGTAAAAAGATAGGGACAAAGTTCTCCACTAATGAGCTTTCAATCAAACTTAAAAATGATGACATTTTATGTCTACACTATTGCCATTCTTAATGCATGAACTAACATCAACAAATGTCATCAAAAATGTTTCAGAAATTTACTTTCAACATTGTGTTTTCTCTTAGGTAATGCTGAATTTAGCTTGTTTTCAACAGAAATCAACACAACAGTTGTGTTTTCCATGAGCCGGCCACTCAGTCTTCCCTCACCCTCCATTCCTGTCCCTGTGGTAGAGTTTGAACCAGATTTCATACAATTGTTTCTTGAATTGTTCAGGGTCTGATGGAGACTGTCGCTTTCTGACCAGATAGTTGTGTGTGCACTGAAACCAAAAACAGATATATCATAAAATTACACACTTTGCATAAAACAAAGTAATTTTCTAAAAGGCCTCAGTATAAAAACAAATAAGGGGAAAAAAACATTTTCTTGAACCAGAGATTCCCCTCACCCTTTGCGTTCTAAACGGGAAGTACCCGCTGGTCCCCAAAAAGAAAAAAAAAATTGTTTGTTTTAGCAATCCAATAATAAAGTTTTCATTTGAAGTTTTTGAATATTGACGGCCATTATTGTGCACTGTCTCTATTAAATAAACTAATAAACTAAGCTGATCTTCTTTAAGATGAATGAAGTGCCTGGAAGGGTCTTGACTAAATAAATAGAAGTGTAAGCAGCTGCTGAGCAGGATCACTGCTTTGTAACTCTAAGTTCAAAGTTTGTGACAGTCATAAAGCTGCTGTACCTTCATGACGTCAGTCTTCATGATGGCATCGATGAAGAGTCGGTTCTCTTTAAGTTCCTCTGTAGTAACAGTCTCTGACACACCAGTGGACGTCTCATAGTTGTCCAGCAAGTTGATAAAGTCTAGATAAAGATGGCATCTGCTCAGGAAAACTCACCAACAAAGTTAAGTAAAACAGAAGAACTGACACTCACGTGCATACGTCTCAATGCTCTTCAGCTTTTCCTCATTGACATATGTGAAGAGTGGAGCATTGGCCCGATCTCTGGCGCTGTTGCTGCCTGGAGCCACATAACCCACTTTGCCCTGAACACACACAGCAGTCAGTCTGTCTTTGGTGTTGACTTGACCACAAACACTGTTTTATCATAAACATAGACCATGTGACTGACAAGCAGCAGTTGATCAGAGAATCTGACTCAGCTGCATCTTTAACAATATCCCGTAATATGGTCTAGAAAAAAGGCATGCTTAATCCTTTCAGTTGTGTAAATCCAATTCTTTCGAAACTTCTGTTCAGTAAAAGCCTTGGACAACCTCATGATCACAGTAGCCTAAAAAAAAAGGGAAGATACGCTAAATATGTGCTTGCTTTGCTCAGAGTGGCAACATTCAGGGATTCTGTGGCCTCAGTCTTAGGGCAACGTGGTTTAAAGGTTGTTTTCCATGTACTGTACCCAAGTGCTTTGCAATCCAAATAAGGTGTGACATGCTGATAGCACTAACCTGAAGAGAGATGATGTAATCAGTGCCTGGCTTGAGACGGTTAGTGTCGAGGGCCCACAGCTGATTAAACACCTCTGTGAGCTCCTGGTCGGCTTTATTACTGTGAAAAATATACAGAAAAAGCAGAAAGACTGATCTATCTGATTAGAAGTAATTGTTTTCTTTTGATCCTTCATTTACACAGAAAAAAACTGTTTTATTTCACCAGCTATTTCATCTGTTTTCTACAGCTTTATTAAATTCATTGGGCGTTAGGCAAAGAAGGACACAGCTTAGACATGCTTTCAGCTCAGCATGTATACGACATCTATGGACAATTTCTTTTAGAATATTTAATCCAAAGTGTTTCTGAAAAAAATAACTGCAGCGGGAAACTTGAGTACTTCAAGCAAACTTGCTAGGAGTGAAAACAGTGCTGGCTTTGTCCTCAGGATAAGTTTAAGCTGAAATCTAAAGCAGCCATTCATTCAATGAATACACATGACATAACTCAAACTGTCCTCTGAATGTTGAAATCATGTAGTCTTTCAGTTCCACTTCAATCCTCTTTTGATCTACTGTAAAATTGTTCTCAGTGTTTTTTTTTAATTAATTATAATACTTTTACAGGCCACAATAAAAAAAACTGTTGTTTTCTAAGACATAGCTTCTGCAGAGCAGCAAGAGTTTATCAGATATTCTCCACTAAGTTGTGAGAGGGACTGTTGGCACGGAGTAAGCAAGCCTTCATTTCCCATCATCCCTCTGTTTTCCTGCTGGCTTACAGCTCCTCACACTCCCAATCTAACAATCTTACCAGTGGAATAAAAATGGCAACCAATATCGAGGCTGTTAGCAAGGTTCATGTGTGTAGTTGATTTGTAGCAGTTTTGCATATTATTTGATTGTTCCTGAACACCTTGAAGGCACCGCCACCCCATAATAGTCCCTCTGAAATCCCCTAATAATCATTTCTCATGGGAGGGGGGGATGAACCCCATCTTTCAACCAATCAGGTTCCACCCTTTACCGGAGCAGCACCTGTTATTCTCAGTCTTCAGGCAGCCTTCGTTGAGAACACAGGCTTTGCCATTCATCCTGGAGTTCTCCTTCCTCCATCTCATAAAATCATAGTCATGCGTCCATGAGAATACATCATGACTAACAATAATACCATGAAGCTCTGAATGCCATGGAACACAAGAACAACTTCAATAAATGAGTGGCATGAGTGTGAATTTGACGTCATCATTTGTTCTGGCCGGACAACCTGAGGAGGTTGAGGATCTGAATCAGCACTATAGCTACAGTTCTCTGAGGTCTCAAGTTTGGAACTGATTTGCCAACACCTCCTTTACAGAGGCTATCCAGCCATACAGTTTTGATCCAGATTCCAGCTCAGATGAGGAAAACGAAGACAATCATGGATCTATTTGTCTGCAAGTGGTATTCATCAGAATATAGCAGAGCTGGGAGCTTGTGGCCCTGCCCAACGTATGTTATATGTCATAAATAAACTCTTTTTGAAACAACATTTATTCATCTGCTCCTGATTCACCAGATTTGTAAGAATTACTCAGAAATGCTGTTTTAGGCTTACATTTATTTTATGTCCTCCATCATTAGAGAAACACAATGTTAAACACACACACAAACAAACATTGTTTTCATCAGAGTGGGTCTTTAAATTATTTTTGTTGAAGAGGACATCCATTTGGGTTTGTTTGTTTGTTTGTTTCCAGAACCAAAGTTGATCTAATAGAAGATGTTTGAGTAAATGACTCAAAAAACAGAAGTTTGCAGAAATTTTTGTTTAATGCGTTTTGGTTGCTGTAGTACAAAACCAACCAAGTTATTAAACGACTAATAACCATTGTCTGTATAACTAAAAGATTTTCCTGTTAGTGATAATAAACCCTAAAAAGGAAGTAGGAAAAACTGCCTTCTCAGAGAGGACCACACCTTTTTTTTTAAGCCTTCATGCGTTTGGATCATCACAATGTTGTCTCATTTTCCCCCCACATCATTACACAAGAAAATGAACTAAAAATGATTAAAAACGCACTTCCCCAAACCTTATACAAACGCAGCAGTGAGTGAGGGGAGGACATGGGCGAGGAAGATAGGAACTCTTTCGTTTCCAGACAAACCCACGTACGCAGATGCGTGAAAACAGAGCGTGGATCCACTACAATCACGCACAGAGGGAACCGCCTGTATTCGTGCTCTGAGCAGCAGAAATCCAACAATAAAGCCTGAGAACTTCACTGAAACAGACGACTCAAGCATTAACTCGTGGGTTGAAGTTTACAAAATAAAATAATTAATGACAAATGCGCTTCTGCGCGTGAAAGTTGTTAGAAGACTTTAACATTAAAGCTGCAGTTAAACCAGGAAAGTGTAGTTTTTTTTTCGTCTAGCACTAAAGAACTAAACTTACCTTCTAGCCATCGTTTGTTTCAGTGAAAAACGTTGCTCGAAATCTTCCCTGAAAACCGCAGTGACGTGTAAAAAGTAATGCTGGCCGCCAATCAAGCCCGTTCCAGGAGGACTAACCAATCAGAGAGCAGATTGAAGGCGAAGGCCCTCCCCTCGGAAGCTTCATGGGCAGTTCGGTTTTTTTGCCTGCTCAAAGGCTGTAATACCACTCCAGGGCTGCACGGTGGCGCAGTGGTTAGCCTCACAGCAAGAAGGTTCCCGGTTCAAGTCCTGGCTGGGGGACCTTTCTGTGTGGAGTTTGCATGTTCTCCCCGTGCATGCGTGGGTTTTCTCCGGGTACTCCGGCTTCCTCCCCCCTTCCAAAAACATGCTTCATAGGTTAATTGGTCACTGTAAATTGTCCCTGGGTGTGAATGTGAATGTGAGTGTGTGTGATTTTGGCCCCTGCGACAGACTGGCGACCAGTCCAGGGGTGTACCCTGCCTTCGCCCATGAGTAGCCGGGTTAGGCTCCGGCAACCCCGTGACCCCGAAAGGGATAAAGCAGATTGGAAAATGAATGACCACTCCAACGTGTAGTAAAGACCTGAGATTTTGGACAACGTTGACACTTAAAAAACACGTAATTTTTAAAGGCCTTTTCCTACTCAACTAAAACAAACTTATAAAGAATATTAAAGCAGCGAAAAGACATTTTACTGGACGAACTGTGTCTAAGGGCTGCACGGTGGCGCAGTGGTTAGCGCTCCCGCCTCACAGCAAGAAGGTTCCCGGTTCAAGCCCTGGCTGGTGGCCCTTTCTGTGTGGAGTTTGCATGTTTTCCCCGTGCATGCGTGGGTTTTCTCTGGGTACTCTGGCTTCCTCCCACCGTCCAAAAACATACTTCATAGGTTAATTGGTTACTCTAAATTGTCCCTAGGTGTGAATGTGGGTGTGTGAGTTAATTGGTTACTTTAAATTGTCCCTAGGTGTGAATGTGGGTGTGTGATTGTGGCCCCTGCGACAGACTGGCGACCAGTCCAGGGGTGTACCCTGCCTTCGCCCATGAGTAGCCGGGTTAGGCTCCGGCAACCCCGTGACCCCGAAAGGGATAAAGCGGATTGGAAAATGAATGAATGAAACGTGTCTAAGTAAATCCCTGAATCATTTTTTTAATGGCTCAGCTGCAGCCTCTCTGGGGTTTTCAGTGTCTTTCTGGTTTATTATTTTATTTTGTATTTGAATTGAATTGAAACTAGAAAATTAGTTTAAAGTGCACTACTTTTGGTAAGGGTGTTTTTCTTAAAGAAGGTGTTCTCTTCCCCGAAAAGCTTTTTCACTTTGTTCGAAGTCCTCATTTACTGTTTGTTTTGAACGTCTCTCGGTTTGATGGAAGCAAAAAGACTTTCAGGTAGCTGAGATGCAACCACAGCCAGTTCTGAACCCTGGCTGGCTACAGATGTGACAGGATGCGGTTAGACTCAATGAAGTTGGTTAACTGTTTGAGAACCAACCTTTCTAATGCTTTAGCCAGGTATGGCAGGATGGAAAAAGGCCTATAGCTTCCATCTTCATCAGCAATGCTCCAATAGTGCCAGGTTAGAGAATATCTTTTCCAGATTGAATCTTTCATCTCCTTCCACAGATTTTCAATAGGACTTGCATGTATGTTCGCAGAAGCATATGTCTTTACTGAAAATCGTTATTTCTTAGACATTAGGGGATCTTATCCAGTTGCATTTTGGGTCAGTTTCCTGTTGGAAAACCCATGATCTTTGGCTGAAGCCACATTTTCTGACAGCAGGCAGCATGTTTGTCTTCACATTAATATTGATTTTTTTTTTTTTTTTTTACATTTTATTGAACCTGTATAGACTAAAGTCATAATCAAGCCTCACTAATGTTTAGACACAGTGTTCTTTGAATATGTTTCAATTGTGTGAACATGTTTCCCAGACCTCTTTGGCGTGTTGGTGTGGATTGTGGGAAATTTCAGTCTGGCTTTTAGATAATTTCTTTTCAAGAGTGTCTCTCTCCATGGCTCAAAGTGTGTTTTGAAGGTTCAAATGGAAAGTGACATACACAGACTTTAGAGTTCACTTTCAATGCAGGAGGAAGAATGGCACACAGAGGACCCCTCCTGGTCAAATATAGAAAAATGCTAACATTTTATAACTGACAAGAGCCTGAAACATCTTTAAGTTGGATTTAGTGGTTTGATTCATTCAGATGTACCAGAAATTTTAAGCATGGCATATGCTGAATGGCTATCATTGTTCAACAAATCAGTAGTTAGTCTTCACAAGAATGTAATCTCCCTTGGCAAAAAGTAGTCTATTTAGGTTTACTACACTACAATTATGCTTAATCTGTACTAAAAGTAAGTCAGTATACTTGAAGTTTGCTTTTTACACATTATTTATGTGTTGTAATTGAAAATGTTCCAATTTAGTCTAAAAAAGGGTTCAGTTAGAGTACCTCACACACTACTTTTATTTGGTTTAGAGTAGACTTGCTATACTAGTACTTTTACTCAAATGTACTTGATAAAATAAACTTTAAGTTAACTTTTTTCTTTTCCATTTGGTAAAAAAAAATACTTTTCTTTAAAGTAAAAAGTATCAACCCAAATGTGATCACCCAAGCAGTTTCAACATGAAAACAGAAGAGTTAAAAACAAAAATAATAGTTTAACCTAATACTAGCTTTGCAAACATATTTAGTTATTGTTCATGCTTTGACAGCAAAAGATAGTATACCTTTGTACATTTTTAGAACCCACGTGTTTATATTGTAGAGGTTGTTTTTAATGCTTTTACTTTGAAAGCTTCTGCAGAACAAGCCCAGACCCGATTGGCGCATGCGCGACTTTTCCACATGTTTGTAGCTAACAGTTCCACTGATCATTTGTTAGGACTAGAAATGCCGTTGGTGGTCTGAATCGCAGAATTTAGCCATCAACTTACGCGTTTGGCGTGTGTTTATAATTCTAGGAGACATTATTCCGGTTGAAGAAGAAGAATACATTTAAAGGACGTGAATTAGCCAGCTAGCCCGACAGCAGTCAGAGGAGCATGGCAGAAGTGCTGGGACTTGTGGCTGGAAGCTACGAGCAAATCATCTTTGGTTACCGAGTCAAAACTCGCGAAAATGTATGTTCAGTTGTTATGTCCTGGTTTGTCTTGTATATGAAGTATATTGTGATTATTGTTAATGTGATTTCCTTTCTATTCCTTTACATGAATGTTTTAACGTTTTTAAGCTTTGAGTTATAATGAGAGATGCTGTTTGGACAGTAGATAATAGTCTTTTGATATAAAGTCAACAGGATACACACAATCAGCTTTTTTAAAATTATTGACTACTAAAAAACATGAATTTGGTGTAAAAGAAAGCCCATAGAAGAGTTTCTGAAGGCACCTTGAATCCATAGATACTATAATTCCCCAGTGTTTTGCTGTTTGCTCATCATGCAGGAGTGGACCGCTGAGGCTGACTTCACACATCACACTCACACAGCTTCCATTTCAGCTGTAGCTGCCAGCCAGAGGTTTGTTGTCACAGGAAGCAAAGATGAGACCATTCAGTTGTATGACATGAAGAAACGAACCGAGCATGGGGCTTTGCTGCACCATGATGGTAAGATTACTTCATCAAGTTTATTTTCCTGGTTCTATTTATTTATCTTGTTGAACTGCTGCGGATACCCAAGTACTGCAGATGTTAGAAAGTTTGGTCAAAACTGGGCTATAGAACACTATATTTATCTGGGGGAAAAGTGGGATAACTTCATCAGAACTGCAGAAAAACACAAACTATAAACCTCTACACAGTTGGCATGCTGTGTGAGCTCAGATTACCAGAAGAACCTAGAATAACTCAAAAGCAATGGTCCATAACTTCTACGCACCACAAAAAGCCCCTATTAAATTCAAAGGCATTTATTGGGGGGATGTGTTAGGCTTGTTCCATGTTATACCTGCTGTGACAGAAGAGCAGAGAACTACAATGAGGTAAAAAAAGTATTTGAACTACTTAGAAATCATGGGGAGGTCTGAAATGTTCATTTTAGATGCATGTCCACTGTGAGACATAATAAAAAAAATAAAATCTGGAAATCACATTGTATGATTTTTAAAAAATATAATTTTTGCATGTTACTGCTGCAAAGAATTATTTCAACACTTGACAAAGTCAGTGTTAATATTTAGTACATTACCCTTTGTTTGCGGTCAAATATTTCCTGTAGTTTTTGCCAGGTTTGCACACACTGCAGGAGGAATTTTGGGCCACTCCTCCTCACAGATCTTCTCTAGATCAGTCAGGTTTCTGGGCTGTTGGTGAGAAATACAAAGTTTCAGCCCCCTCCAAAGATTTTCAATTGGATTTAGGTCTGGAGACTGGCTAGGCCACTCCAGAACCTTGATATGCTTGATATGCTTCTTACGAAGCCACACCTTGGTTATCCTGGCTGTGTGCTTCGGGTCATTGTTATGTTGGAAGACCCAACCACAACCCATCTTCATTTCTCTTACTGTGGGAAGGAGGTTGTTCTCCAAAATCTCAAAACAGTGCAGTCGTCCTGGCTCATGTACAAAAAAAAACAACCCCAGAGCATGATGTTATCACCCCCATGCTTCACAATAGGGGTGGTGTTCTTGGGATCATCCCTAGAACCACTCACCAAAAAAGGTGAGTGGAGTTAAGACCAAAAAGTTCTATTTGATCTCATCTGACCACATGACTTTCTTCCATGATCCCTCTGGATCATCCAAATGGTCATTGGCAAACTTTATACGGGCCTGTGCATGTACTGGTTTGAGCAGGGGAATGTTTGGTGCCATACATGATTTCAAATCGTGACGTCTTAATGTATTACCAAAAACAGTAATCGTGAAAACGGTGGTCCCAGCTCTCTTCAGGTCATTGACCAGCTCCTCCCGTGTAGTTCTGGTCTGACTCCTCACCTTTCTGAGGATCACTGAGACCCCACAAAGTGAGATATTGCATGAAGCACTAGTCTGAGGGAGAGTGAGTCAAGTTTAGTTTCTTCCATCTTCTAATAATTGCTCCATCAGTGGATCTTTTTTCACCAGGCTGCTTGGCAATTGCCCCGTAGCCCTTTCCAGCCTTGTAGAGATCTACAGTTTTGTCTCTGGTGTCTTTGGACAGCTCTTTGGTCTTTGCCATGTTAGTAGTTGGAGTCTTACTGATTGTACAGGTGTCTTTATGCAGCTAACCACCTCAAACAGGTGCTTTTGATTTAGGGTAGTAGGTGGAGTGGAGGTAGACTATTTAAAGGTGGACTCACAGGTCTTTGAGGGTCTAAATTCTAGCTGATAGACAGATGTTCAAATATTTATTAATGGTAGTACCATGCAAATACATTATTGAAAAAAATCATGCAATGTGGATTCCAGATTTTTTTAGATTATGTCTCTCACAGTGGATATGCGCCTAAGATGAAAATGTATGACCCCTCTTTGATTTCTAAGTGGCAGAACTTGCAAAATCACAGGGTGTTCAAATACTTGTTTGCCTCACTGTGTATAATCCAGAGAGTGGGAGTTGGATTTTTGTTCCATTAAAAAATGTCACAGAAAAAAGTGTTATGTTTTACATATCAAGCTGTGTTTGACCAATGCAAAGACTCAATAAAACAGATTATTTTTGTTGTTTATTACTGGCACACACGGGCTATTTTGTAGGAATGTAGTTGGGCGCTGACTTTCAGTGACAACCAAACTACATAACAAAATTCAACCTTCACTAACTTAAAAGACTTTTTCTCTACAGGCACCATAACTTGCCTTCAGTTTTTTGGGGATTCTCATTTACTGAGCGGAGGAGAGGATGGACTGATGTGTGTGTGGAGCACAAAGAAGTGGGAGTGTCTGAAGTCCATTAAAGCTCATAAGTATGGATGCAGAAATGTGCTACACTGAGGCCGCTTGCTGTCAGTCTTTGTATACATTATCTTTTTTGATTTTTGCAGAGGTCACGTCACATCGTTGTCTGTCCATCCTTCAGGAAAACTTGCTCTCTCAGTTGGAACAGACAAGACTCTAAGGTGAAAATCAATTCCCCTGAAAAGTCAGTTTTTATACATGTTTTATCAGACAGTAAGTTCTCTTTTTCCTGATCTGAAAGAACTTGGAATCTCTCTAATGGAAGATCAGCTTTCATCAAAAATATCAAACAAAGTAGGTTTCTTTTGACTTTAGGTGCAAATAAAGTTATAACTATAAAATGTTTCCTAACTTTCTTTGTTTCCTCCTCACAGATGCACACATTGTCAGATGGTCTCCTGATGGTGACAGATATGTGGTTGTGATAAATGATAAAGTCAACATCTACAAACTGGAGACGGCCTCTGTCACAGGAACAGTCCCAAACCCCAAAAGGATCTCTTCAATCAAGTTCCTAAATGTGAGTTTGTTTACACAGCCCTCACTCTTGTCTCTTAAGAGTATTAATTTCAAATAATCTACGGGTCCCTTACTTTTCATCATTTATCTGCTTCCACTTGGCAATATTCTTAGGAAAGACAAAATTTAATTTCACTTCTATGCTGATGACACCCAGGTCTACCTGGAACTTGATCCCAACTCTACACTTCCCTCCTTCCTCCCTTTTAGATATGAGATCAAATGTGTTTTTCTCCTAATCCCTTTAAACTTAACAGAATCAAAGTAGAGTGTTGGCTTCAAACAAAAGTATTTCCAAAATTGACAACTTCGCATGATCCACTGGCAACTCCACTGCCCTACTCTCAGTTTAGAATTCTCTCTCATTTTTTGCTCTACTGTGTTTTTCCTCAAATGATAGTAATATCACACAAATAGCATTCTTCCACCAACGCAATATGAATCGTATTTTACTGTTTGGAAAATCTTCCACCACAGCTGTTCTGGTCACATCTCATATTGACTATTGTAACTTCCTTCTTTTTGGTCTCTTTATGGTAAGTCCATCCAGAAGCTTCAGCGGATTCAAAACGGCTGCCTGGATAATTTTCCTAAACCAATTTCACTCATCCTATCACCCCTGTCCCAAAGCAGCTACACTAGATGCTGGTCCATCTCACAATTGAGTTAAAATCTTTAACCTCAGATTTAAAAATCCTCACCACCTGGTTCCTCCCCATCTCACTGATCTCCTCCAACTCTGTTTACTCTCCTGCACTAAGACTGAATCCATTTTGATTAGCCTTCAACACTTAAGATGAATAATGCACCTTATTAACCTTTTTGACATTGTAATTTATTTTAACTTTGTTTTTGTGCCTGTTTTTAAATACGCCTGTAAGGTGACCTTGTGTGTCATAAAAAGCACCAACAAACAAAATGTATTATTATGATCCATTATTACCAAGGTCAAAATGACATATGTAAATCTGTAGTTTACATGTGTTTTATTTTTAGAACACCATCTTGGCCGTTGCTGGAGATGATGAGTCAGTTCGATTATGTGACGTTGAAAAAGCCAAGTGGGTGTGTGAGTTCAAGGCTCATGAAACCAGGTGAATTCAGTTTAGGCTTTTTCATGTTGGGTTTATCACAATTTTACTCATTTATTTCATATGCATTTGAAGGATAGCAGAACTATTTCACTTTTGTATGTGATTTCAGAGTGAAAGCAGTTGAAAGTTTCTCAATGGAGGATTATTGTGTTTTGGTGACTGCTTCAAACGATGGTTTCATCAAAATGTGGAAAATCCATCTGAAAGAGGTTTGTCTCTTCCTTGTGTTTGTTACAGCATTTGAAGGAAGGTCAGTCATCTGATGCACTGTAAAATTCTTAAAGGAAAACAAATGATTTTTTTTTAAGTATACAAGAAAATACTATGATGATCATAATGGAAAATATGTGTCCTGCTGAGTCTTTTCTCTGCTGTCACATCAGAAGCTGGAGTCTCCCACCCTTCTGGGGGAAGTGAACACATCAGCCAGACTGACGTGCCTTGCCATGTGGATTAATTCCTCAGTACAGCAAATAGATGAGAAACCAGCATCTGAAGCAACGACATCTAATGGTGATGCCATGAAAGCAAAATCATTGTTTCACTCTTTATGTATTTTGAGAAAGGGAAAAAAGGTGGTTTTATTTTTATTTTTTCAAACTAGAGTAAGTTTTTCAGTGTTAACAAGCTAAAAAACCATTATCTTTACATTTTATCTTTCAAATGCTAAATTTTTGTTACAAATTAATAAGTTAAAGTAGCTGAATTGTTGAAATTTTATTGAGTCTAGAGAGGCTGTTTTTCCTATACTATCTAAACCAGTATTCACCAACCCCCGGACTGCAGACCAGTACTGGTCTGTGGGACAGTTGGTACCAGGCCTCAGAGAAAAAAAAAACCTGACCTACATTTTTTTCATTTTATTTATAATCTGATTGTGAAGAACGTTTTTTTTAAACTACTGGATTCTCCCCACCACATCCGACTCATTATTTAAGCGTGTCAAGGTACTCCAAGAAGACCTGGCTGCAGACATCAACGTCCAGAACTGGAAATACTCGACTGGAACCGGAAGTTCCTTCATATTGCTTGAAAAACACTTTATTTTAACTGGCAAACCTAACAGTTTTTTTTTTTTCATTTTAAGCTTAAATAAAAGTTGTTTCTACAATTCTAAACAATTTTTGGCTAAGATTAAAGTTAGGGTAAGGGTAAGTTGTATAAATTCCACTCCCGGCCGATTATGTCAGGTGCCATCTTGTCTGCAGCCAGGTCCCACTCAGTTGCTCGCTCATGTGTCAAAAATCCATCCACTAGTTTCTTAGAAGCGGCTGCGCTGACTGCGAAGTTGAATCTCCCAAAGCTACTGAAGTTAAAAAAAAAAAAAAAAAAAAAAAAACAACAATCATATTTGGAAAGTTTCTTTTCACTCAAATGGTGGATTCACATTTATTAATATATTTAGAAAATACAAATGTTTAATGACCAATGTTTTTTTTTGTATCTGTCTGTCACGTTGGTTGTGGATATATTTATTATTATTATTTTTGGCTTTCGCTTCAGCAGTTAGGTTCAGGGAAAACTTATTTCACATTTTAATGGTTCCTACACTAAATCTAGTGTACAAATAAAGTTTAAAGCAGCTGCTGATACTTTACATAGGATGAAGAAAAACTGTACCCTCAAAAGTTAAGGGAAACTAGAGACTTAAAAATAAAAATTGGAGCCCACTTCAGCCTTTTACAGACTGGTCCGTGAAAATATTATCTGGCATTAAACTGCTCCATGGCCTGAAAAATGATGGGGACAACTGGTCTGAACTGCATTGCATTTGTTGTTTTATTGTATTGTTAAATCCATATCACCCATCTTTTGTCCACAGAACTTACTCAAGTTCTTGCAAAGAAAAGGAGAGTCCAAATTGCTGCAGAAGAAGTCATTGTAGAGGATGAGAGCAAACCTAAGAAGAAGAAAAAGAGCGGAAAGCAATAAAGATGTATTTATGCATTTACACCAAATCAGTTTATTGTGCCACATGTAAATTTCCTTTAATATTTGTCACACTGAAACAATTCAATGTTACTTTTAAGAATATGGCTTCCTTTCGTCTGTTGTTGCTATCCTGTCCGTTTAAAAACTTATCAAACTTTTTTGGTTTTCTGAAAAAAAGCTGATAATAATGAAAAAATAAATGCTTTTTATTTGTAATGTAATGCAAGTAGTCTCTTTTATTAATTTTAAAAACAATAACTACCGATATCTAATATGCTTTTATTTTGAAAGTCACAAATCAACCCAGGAAGTGAATGGTTTCCGGTAATCTTTGAAAATGCCTGAAAGTTGGTGATGATTAGTTTTGTTGATTGTCCAAAAAAAAAAAGTATCAGGTTATGGTTCACTCGCCTATTTTGATAACGAAAGACTGAATTTAGTATTAGCTTAACTCAAGCTTTGATCCAACGTGGTTAAAACAGGTCGAAATCCCTGGTTTAAAAACGTTTTTCATAAAAGAAAACCCTGATAGTTGGAGGCCATGACTGTCGATTGGATTGGGTTCATGTATGCAGCTTTTGTGTCAGCAGGAGGAGTTGTGGGTTACCTTAAAGCAGGTATGTGAGAAACGCTAACCAACTGATTGTGTTCAGTCACCATTAGATAAACACTCATTCTGATGGATTTATACACTTGTGTGAGAGCAACGACAACAAAACAAGGACAAATATTTATACCTCTGTGCTTGCTGCCTTTCAATTTAGGTAAAATAATATTCACTAATGACTTTAGGCTCGTTTTCCACACATTGATCACTAGCATTCAGGTCAACCTTCTGAGAGCTGGATTATCCCAGAAAATGTTACTATAAGTCATACTGACTTCACATGCTTTAGATGTTAAACTGATCTTTTTCAGTATTTTCAAAAATTCCCAGTGTTTTTTTTTTTTTTTTTTAAATAACGATGATGCTATTTTTAGACAAAAATCCAAAATATTTCCGCCAAGCTGCAAGAGTTTATTAGAAATTCACCTCTGAGTTGTGGACGGGACTGTTGACACAGAGTAAGCCTTCTCTCATCTCCCATGATCCCTTTGTTTGCTCTCCTGCTAGCTTACAGCCCCTCACAACCCCAACCTAACATTAGTGGTGCAACAAGTGTTGATCCAGATACCGGCTCAGACGAGGAAAACAAAGATGTACATGGATCTAGTTGTCTACAAGCAGATGTGTCAGAATGGAGCAGGGAGCTTGTGGCCCACCCAGCATATTAACACACTACCTGTACAAGCATTTTCAAGTGGACATTTTTTTTGTCTGTTCCTGATTCACAACAATTTGAATAAAAAAATACTCAGAAATGCTAGTTTTCTTTAAACATTTCTTCCACCATCACAAAAATTCCACAAGAACATGTTAAAAACAGCAAAAATGCTATTTTCAAGAGTAGGTCGTTAAAGTCCACAACAGAAAAAAAGACTGCTGCATTTTGAGTGATGAACTTTTATGAGATGGCAGAGTTTCCAATTCAAAGGAAAAGTCATGACAGTGACGCTGACAGAGGAAGTCTCTCTAAGGACTGGAACTCTACAGAATAATGCAGCTAAATTCCTAGACAGTGATGCGAGAGTTTGATAAAATCGCACAGAAAACTTCTGCTTCAAGGTTTTTCTGCTGAAGGTGGATCTATTATGGGGCACATCAGCATTAACCAGGGTTTGGAAATGTTTCATAGCTTTAATGAACTGTTTTGCTGACGTTAACATGATGATCGGATACTTTTTCACACAGGCATAAAAAGACACAGCACAGGAATTTATTATGTTTATGCTGAATTTGTCTTATTAAAGATTATAGTGAAAATGTGGATTTTTCCTGGACTCACTGAAGACCCATCTTCTCCAGGAAGTGTCACCTCACTGGCAGCAGGGTTCCTGTTTGGTCTCCTGGCTGCTCTCGGTGCTTATCGCACATCTCAGAATCCCAGGAATGTGTTGGTTTCCTTTGGTGAGTGACTTTGTTTGTTAAGGTTAGCGTGTCTGGACAGCTGCAGCCTTCTCAAGCTCACTTTTTAATGAAGGTGCGGCAGGAGCATTGGCTGTAGTTATGGGACTGAGATTCCTCAACTCTGGGAAGTTCATGCCAGCTGGATTAATGACTTTAACCAGGTAACTCCTCTCCTGGTATTTAAGACTGCAGTGTGATTCTGTTCATTTTCTCTTAGCATCTTTTGTTTGTTTGTTTATTTTTCAGTGGACTCATGCTGGTGAAGATCGTTTTTGGAATGTTGAAGAAAAAATCAAACTCAGCTTGAGCTTTCACTGTTTAGCTGCTCATTGTGAAGTGTTCATTTAAGTGAGTTTCTTCCAGATGCATTCAGTCAAGCAGACTTACAGTCAAAATACAATTTAAAAAGAGTTTAATTTGAACACAAATACTTGAATACAATTCAAAGTTCCTATAGGAAACACTAGTTCAGCTAAAACGAAAAGCTTTTTTGGTGTCCAGCATGTTTACCAACCAACCTGCCATTGAATCTACTTATTGGCTAAACACTCCTGATCCAGATAATCAGCTGCAGATACGGCAAGGTTTCTGTATAACCAGCAGGAGGCTGGCCCTCGAGACCTGGACTTTGACATCCCTGATTTAAGGGGTTAATTGTTGTCTTTAAAATAGTCTTGTATGAATAAAAGGACGTGTTGTTGTGTGGCTCTGTAATAGACTGGCCAGCCATCTGGTATGTTGTTAACTGTGATGGGATAGGCTCCAGCATCCCCATAGCCCCAAAAGGGATTATTTGCATTCAGAAAATGGATGTATACTATATGGAGTACACAGGGTTAAATGTCTTTCCTAAGAACACAGTGACATTAGGCTTGAACTCCAACAACGACTGAACAGACGGCTTCTCACCTCCCAGAACTGCAAGCTTCCCAGTACAACCAGTCACTTGTGTTTGCTTCACTGTGGGTTTATGAGGGTGGGACACACACCTGTGGATTCAGTTCTACTTATGAATTTTAAAAAGACAACTCTCTGGCCAAAGACTCATGACTCTGGCTAGTAACAGATTGAAAAGTGATAAAAGGCAAATTATTTAAGTGGATTTCAAATACCGGTATTTAGCTATCAACCTTTTGTAAACTACCATCCTCAAACTGTTGTTTTGAAAATTGTAGTTAGAGACCCCAACCAGTGGGGGGCACTGCAGCCTGCTCTGTTTCTATCTGCTTGTCCATAGTGAGCTGGTCTTTTCTGCAGGCACCATCACCAGAAGATTAGAGGTGTTGGTCCAAAGGACTCCGTTGGTACCACAAATGTAGGAACCGCATGTAGAATAATCAAATGCATTCAATAATCTCAATCACATTTCTTTATGAAGATCATTTGAGCTTTGCCTCCACTGGACCAGGATTCTTCATCAACATCCTCAAATCTGTGTGACAGCTATTTCTCGGCGGAATCTGGGTCACATCTGACCTCAGCAGGTCTGCAACAGAACGGATGTAAAAGAAAGAAGAATTTTCTGTGGTTCTGTAAAATAAAAATGTTACCTGGAGGTTGAAAAAGTCATTTTGGATTTGAAAAGTTCCCCAAACAACTTAGAGGAGAGAAGCAAAACGTATCAGATGGTCAAGAGACTACAAACATCCTGATGGTGGAGTGGATGGATACATGTGAACATGTGAACCACCAGAGGCCGTGACCACTGAGAACATGAAGTTTAATGTTATTTGTCCAGCTTTTTCTCAAATATAAGGTCACCCAACAAAGGTTTTGATGTCCTATAGTCTGTCCATTTAAAATGTAGTGTTAAAACAGCGACCTGATAAGGGTTTTTGAATGAAAAAATAAATTGGTTTAACTACAGAACACACTGTTCTAGCTGATTTGTGCTGTGTTTGACCTCTCTGAACTTATTGAATGTCATAGAAACTTTAAATCTGAGAAAATCAAAAATACTAAAATTATCTGATTATAAAACACAAAGAAGAAAAAATGTTTTTTAAAAAAAGTATTAAATGTTGCAATCTATCTCTGCAATACTGAGATGATGAACGTGTCACTTTTAAACAAAAAATATGTATATATTCTGTTATGAAATAGAATACAAAGTGTGAAATAAAAAATGACTTACTAAAAATAGTAACACTTAAAAACGTATAGATTTTATAGAAATAACAGAAGAAATACAGTACATTGTGAGCTTTTAAAAAAAAAAAAAGTTTTGAGTGAAATTCATTTAAAAAAATGTTAAAAGTTTTCCAGAGGGATATCCCAGGATGTGGTTGTGGGGGGGAACCTTTCCATGGAATCACTTTTATTTGGAGCACGTGCATCAGGAGATCCCGGGATTCTGCTCATTTTAAAACGTTTCAAAGTTTGATAGATCCTCTGGAGCTCAGCATTCCAGGAGATGTTGAGCTCCTCAGTGATCCACACATTTGAGTGACTGACGGATAAAGTGGGTCATCGGTTTCGTGAAGGCGCGTGCCTCGTTAACGTGAGCGGAAGCAGCTGAACGTGGAGCCGTCCTTCCGTTTGCCTGTTCCTGCGCGCGCGGACGCTCCAGAAATGCAGACATGAAATGTGCGGAATGAAAATCATGAAGAGCATTCTTGAAATGGCTTTACTGTAGTAGCGTGACGTCACGTGCCGCGCATTCCTCCTAGCAGCTGCGCAGGCGGATCGCTGGGAGCGAGCGGCGCGCTCTGCGCGTTTGTCCACGGCGGCGCTTTGGGTTGGTTACGGTAAGGTGGCAGACCCGCAGTGTCCACTGAAGGATCAGGTGATCCACGAACTACGAAGCGACGGCTGACTGGAGAAAATGCAAAATGACATATAGCAAATGTCGGAGCAGAATCCATTCACACATCGGGCTCAGATTCGGGTTTAAATCGCGCCGCGGAGACGCCAATGACGCGATGGCTCGTTAGATGCGCATCTGCGATCGTTTTGATATTTTAATTGATGAGAAATCCCACTGACGGACACATACTGGTTTCATCATGGGGCTGTGCTACAGTCTGCGTCCCCGGCTCTTCGGGGATCTGAGCGGCTCTATCTCCAACGCCACCTCGGATTCGGACCAGCCTCCTGACGCCGCCGCGCCGCCTCGCGCCGGGGGATCTCGCCAGGAGGACACCGGGGGATGCGGGGAGACTTCGTCGCTACGCGGCGGCGGCCTGGTGCGCCCCGGGGACTCTGCCAGGCTCTCGGCTGGGGAGCACCGCCGTGGAGACACTGGTACCGACGGTGTTCTGATCCAGAACGGCGGAGGCGGGGGTGGAGGTGGAGGAGGCACCGGTAAAGGCTCCGGAAAGGAGCGCAGCCGCCGCTTACAGCTGCTACAAAAGACAAGCACCCAAAAGCAGAAAAACTGGGACAAACTGCTGGTGGAGGAGAAGGAGGCCGAGAAGGAGGCGAAGAAAGTCAGTAAGAACATTGACAGGGTACTGCGGGAGCTCAAACGGGAGTATAAACAGACGCACCGGCTGCTTCTGCTCGGTAGGTCCTTCCTTCTGCTTTGCTTGTTTTATTCTTAGAAACCCCCAAACCCGCCGCCCGGGCCACACGCCGCGTGACGGCGGTCTGGTAAGGCCTTTGGCCACATCTGAGGGCTGTCGGAGCCGAACCAGCATCCCCACGGACGCGTCTCGATTCTCTCACATTTGGGGATGAATGGTGGAAAGCCAACCAGGCGTTCTGTTGGCTGTCAAAACGGAGCAGCACACGCGGGTGTACAAACACAGATAGTATAGGAGCCGGGTAAATAAGGGTGTGACATCTGCTGAGGAACACAAGAGTTTGGAGGAACACACACATTCTGATAAACTGACCTCTTTACACTAAAGGGCGCAGAGAAAGCCTCTGAACTGAGCCTCCCTGACACTGTTCAGAGCCTTTTCATTGCTACACTTTCCAGCATTTCAGTATATTATGTTTTGCATGCTTTTACAATCAGTGTTTTTTTCCACCATCAAATTAGTTATTATTCCATTGCAATTTATTATTTTTAAATACTTTCACCTGAAAGTCAACCATGTGGGCCAAAACAAGAAGCACCAAAAACTCCACTGTTAAATGTAACCCACTGTGGGTTGTTTTGAACCCAACTCTGAAGTTAAAAAGGGACTAACTTTTTTCCTGGGTTATTTTAACCCAGGAAAAAAGGACATTGTTTTAAAATGAAACCAATATAACCTCAAACACTAGTATTGCTCCAAAAAGTAACCCCAAAATATATCCCAACACCATTAGCGCAAGAGTTGAGTTAAAAAACGGTCAAGTGTTTTAAGAGTGAGAGAAAAACGGATCTGTAGACACATCAGAATCTGTTTTATTAAATAACATTTTAGTCTGGTGCATAGATTTCTACTTTTCAATCATAGACAAAAGAAACAGATTCGCCCATTTATCTTGACACAGTAACATCATAATTTCAAAGTTTGACAGTTTCTTGTACTTTAATACCATTAATAATATTGATAAAAATCCCAAACCGTGTTGTTGACGTTAGATGGAGTTGCATAACACAAACAAACACCAGTATTTCATCAGGAATGTAGAATTCTTTTTGTTGATCTGTAAGTTCTTTATTTACTGTTCAAAATAGACCGCTGTGCTCTGTATTGACTCAAGAGGCTGTTTGACAAAGTCAAGTTTTATTTGTTTGCTCTGAACATCTTTAGTTAAAACTATAGCATCACAGCAGTGTGTTTGTAATGAGTCATCCTGTTCCCAAAAGCCATCATTATTTTCCTGCAGGGTATCATTGTTTTGTGTGACAGTAAATGATCAGGATTTCTTTGTTTTACGGGTTTCCAAATGCCAGAAAGGATCAGTTATAAGTTCTTGTTTCTATACTATCACAGATTGCAGAATTTTTACAAAATGTCAGTTTTACATTATAGATAATCATTCCCTCTGAATTTTTAAAAAATACAAACATCAAATGTTTGTGAATGGAAATGTTTGGCTAATGCAAACAGCAGTCATTGATTTAATCTCTGGCTTCTACGGGATTGGAAGTAGCAGCACATTTATCATAGCAGTGCTAACCAACACAGATCGAGTTTTTAGGCTGCAACAGAGCTGTAAACACCCACAGTGTTTCGGTTCTGTCTTCAACTTCAGTGGGGAAAAAAAAATGTGTGGAAACATTACAGTCAGTGCAGCTTTGTTGATGAGAAAAATTCATGTCACCACATTTAGAATAAAACAGGACACTTTTCAGGCTTTTTGTCCCACTTGATTCCAAACTGAGTGTATTTGGTTAACTCTAAAAAGTGCACAGCTTCTTTTCTCTCCATAATAAAAGACCACCAATTTAATTTCCTGTGTAAACAGTTCTTGCTAATTACAAACAGGAAGAAGCGGCTCATCCTAATGAACCCACACAGGGAGCTGTCATACATTCTTCCACGAGACAGCGCTGAAAGCTGCCGCAGAAAGGATGTGGGTTGTTTAACTAAGTTACTGCAACGTTTCGTGGCGGTTTGGGCGTCTCCCACCTCTTTGGAGTCCTACTCATTTTGGGACACCTTTACAGGAGCCACAAGCCCCTGAAGATTTTCCTTAAGAGGCCCCTCAGGGCTTGACGCCCTGCAGGTCTCCAGTGGGACTCCTGTTGCATGATGGGGAGCTGAGGTGGTTTTTGTTCCTCTGCAATTGGACACCTTTCAAATAGTGTTGCGTTTCAAGATGTCGTATGCTAGCTAATCTGGGTCACTTTATCAGTTTGTATTTACTGCAGGTATTCAGTTAAATAATGATAGACACAGGTGGCAAACGCTCATTCAAAGTTTAGCTGGAGCCGAATCCAGATTGAGTTTTTTTTGCAGAACATCAGATGAACTATAAAATTATGTCATCATCTCACACTTGGTAGATATAAAGATAGATTTGTGCAAAAAAAAGGTAAAACAGAAAAATGGTTGTGGAGTAACACATGGAGGATGCTTCAAAATAATGCAAGTTTATTAGAATGCAGGTTTTAGAATTTTTGTCTGGGCTTTAATCTCACTTAAAAACATCTTTGCAATCATTACATAATCTTTTTTATTTTCATTTGATTATATTTACTGCATTCTGACATCATAAAGCTAAAAAACATGAATAAAATGGAGATTCTTTCCAATCTGGCTTGTAAATTAGTGTTTTATATTCAATAGACAGAGAAGAGCCCCTTATTTTAAGGTAAAAAATAATTTTTGTCAGCAAGTTTTAAATTGTATGTATTCTTCTAAAGCAACAACAAACCTATGTGTCAAACATGTTGGGATGAAGAACACAACGAGACGCAGGAGCTGGAAATTCTTATTATTTCTAGTCAAGGCAGTTCCTTTATTGTTAGGTCTCGTGGATCTGCTTCTGCGCTGCGATCGAGATGTTATCCGTGGCAGCGATGTCCTTAACTGGCCGTGTCACATCTGAGCCTTATCACCTTTACAAGCCTGAACAACAGGCTGCAACGTTTGACAGAAATGAGGCAGCGGCCTGTAACCTGCTGGAAGTCACCTAAGTGCGATGATGAATTGTTTCAGCGTTTGTTTGCTTTTCGAGCCGCTGTCCTTCACCAGAACGCATGTTTTGGAAAATCTTGCTCATCTAGAAGCACGCAGCACATGCCTCGTCTTCCTGAACTTTGCTTCTGTCTAAATGAGCTTTATCATTGACCATTGCTGAACTTTGCCACACTGTCAGTTCCCATTTAATGCAATCACAAACAGGAGGGACTGGAGCATGAGTTGTTCTCAAATTTATGATGCAGATAGCTGGGTAGTAATTGTCTCAATACTTGGATGAGCTCCACCAAAGTGAACTGCACTCAGTTTGAAGGACATTGGACCAGGCTTGTTCTCCATGTTTTCTCCACGTTGGTCTTTATTAAGAGCCTTTGTTCCTGCAGAGTCCTGTTCTTTGCAGCTTCACGATAAACATTTCAAGGGAGGTTAAATTTAGCTGGATATAATTTGGATGTGTGCCTCGTTTATAAAGTACATACTTCAGTTATAGTCTGGGCCAGTAATTAAGTGGGGTTTTTTTATGTGGGAGATAGCTTTTTCAAGTGTAAGTTATTTTTAGTTTGTTCTGTCAGTCTACTGACTGTTATTATCCACTCCCAGCCTGGAAGCCCATGTCTTGGAGTTCATTATATCAATGTATTAACAAGGAGACCTTTCTTAGAACCCATGTTAGGACGGAGAACGACGTGTTGTGTTTCTGAGAATCATTTAGAAAGGTTTTTGCACTTGTTAAAGGTGAAAATAAAGGGTGATGGTTTTCTCCCAGAAACAACTTGATGCTATTCTGAAACAAAAAAAAGGAAAAAAATTCTGAAAAAGAAAGATAAAAAAAAATCAGACATACACACCCAAACAGATATGAGTTATGAAATCTTGAAAAAGTCCTGTTAAAATTTACAAGGTCTTATTTAACTTATCCCTCTAAAGTTCAACTGATAAGGTTAATATTCGGAGCATTTTAGGTCAGTTTTTATTTTTGGCCTTGTTTTGCCTTAAAGTTATGACCCCGTAGAAGATAAATAAAGCCAAACAAATGATTAGTTTGTTGTTTTGACCCTCAGTGTGATTGAATGAAAAATATGTTTGTTATGACCTCATATGTTAGATGTGAAAAATACAGACAGTTTTTAAACTTCCACTCTGATCATCTTTTGATCTATTTTCAAAGTTTTCCCAGTGGTCTTTTATGATTATTCTGGTTTTTTAAAATCTAAATCTAAAAACCTGTGCCTTTTTCTAGGACGCAGTTTCTGCACAGCGGCAGTTTCGAAAATGACCTCTTAGTTGTGGGCAGGACAGTTGGCGTTGAGTGTGCCCGCCCCTACTTCCCCTCATCCATCTATTTACATTCTCTCCTGCAAGCTTACAGCCCCTCTCTCCTTCAACCCATAGACCATAAATGGAGATGGACAAAGCCAGCTGTGACGTCACCCATTGAAAAAGCTTTACCTCTGGTTCCAGATAAGCCAATTCAATCACCATTATTCCACGATACAGGCGCCGTCATTTGGAGCCAATCGACAGTGATTGGTCCGAGTCGGTCTGAGTCATGTTTTCAGGGAAACCACAGTCGCCTAACAGGAGGAAGCTTGTTCAAAGTCCACACCCCTTCCACTGAAAGCGGCTCAGGAGAATCTGTCAATCAAATGTTTAAGGTGGGGGGCCAGGGGGTAGCACATTCTTTTTCTGAGGCATCTGATTGGTCAGTTTATAACTTTCAATAAAGAAAAAAAACTAATGAAAAAAAAAGTGTTTTAGAAAGACAATATTAAGAAAATATAATAATATAATATCAGAGTAAGAATGGTTCATCTAACAAATATTGTGACTGATTAATAGCAATTTTTTTCTCTGTAGAAGGCTATGGAATTTTGGATTCTTGGAGCCAGGAGCTACTTCCTGTTTGGAACACGAGGGGGGAGGGGTCAGGCTCGCCAGTGATGTAGTGTGTGAAGTGTGTTTTATTGTTTGAAAATTTTGTTAAGGGTCTTCTAATTAGCTCTGGTTTAATTTTAGTTTGTTAACCTTGACAAATTTCTGGCATAGATGCTCCACAAATAGTAAAATAAACTGTGTGTGTTTTTAAATTACTGCTGAAAAAACCCTACCAATACTACATTTGCTGCATTGAGATGTGGCATAAGGGGTCTTTTATTTTGAAAGGAAGTTGTGTCTGTAAAAAATGGCAAACTAATTAATATTTCGAAAGAATCTTTTTTTCTTTGTCTGTGTTTCATTTATGGCCCCCCCCCAAAAACAATAGTTCATTTGTATTTATTCTAATAGCAACAATAACATAAATACAATTTAGAGTCTTTTTTTTTTCCCAGAAGATTGAGGTAAAACTTTGTGGCTCCTACTGGGTTGTTGCCAGTAAGAAATAGACTTGAATGGCCCTTAAATAGTATTTTAAAAAAAAGTTGCAGAACCCTTTTATGTCATAAATACAATCTTTTTCAAACAGGATTTTCTTCATATGTTCCTGATTCACAACAATTTGAATAAAGACATACTCAGAAAGGCAGTTTTGATTTTAATTTTCTTTATGTATGTCCTCCATCATGAGAAAAATGCCACAAGAAGCTGGAATCAAAAATAATTACTAACACAATTTTTAGTGTGCTTGACAGCTAGCCACATAAATCTAAATATACTTTTCAGACAGTGCTTCCATAAAAGGACAATAATTTATGCAGGAAAATGTGCTGGTGGTGGATTACTCATGGGATCTAACATCCTTAGTTTACATGCAATGCTGCTTCTGGCCACTAGAGGGTAATGTTGATCAGTCACTGTTTTGACCTTGCTTTTTAAGGTGGAGATCCTAAATTCATTCCTCTTTTAGTTTAGAATTATGGAGATTAATGGTGGTGGTTCTATCGTTTCTCCTGTAGATTTTATGAGTCAATTTCCGATTCAGTTTACATTTTTGAAAACTTTGTCGTTCTAATTTCACTGTAATAGTTACTGTTGGCATGTCGCAGACATCAGCTGCCATGTGCCATAAAGTGTGCATTTCTGTAAAGCAACTGCCACTTTTATATTTATGGGTGCTAAAGACTTGAAGCAACCAAATAGTTGTTAGCTTAGCATAAAGTTTGGCAGGTTCTATGAGATGTTCGTTAATGAAGGTTAAGAAAAAGCCTTCGCAACTAATGTCATCTACAAATAAAACAAAGTGCAATGGTGGGCAATGAGAACCTTGACAAATCCACACCACATCTTGTTGCAGAGGAAGTCACAGAACAGCAAACATAAACACTCACAGCAGCCTTTTTGCCTCTTTAAACAAGACTTTCACCAGTTCCCGTTTTCCTACGTGTAGAAAAAGAACACTGTTTGGGGTCTGAACTGTTGGAAACATTGATGATCGGTTTATCTTTCTCCACTTGACAAAACACAGTTGCTGAGAAATGAACCGCCAAACTTTAAGAGCCTGAAACAAATCCTTCAGTTTCCAAGCTGTCTAAACCTAATCTTTTTGGGAATTGGAAGGTAAATATTAAAGGGTAAATATAGTATTTCAATGAGCAATTATTTATCCTGAACACATATTGTGTTTGCAGTGGTGAGGCAGTGTGCCTGACAGGTGTGTTACCTGTGGCAAACATCACTCTTGAACTGTGTGTTCAATTTGAAATTTCACACAAAGCAGAAAAGACAGTTTCTACTTTTTGGATTACCTAAGACATTGTTAAAAATCATTTTGTTCTGCTCTTTGGACTTTGCATGCTCTTTCAAGGTGAAATATATGAAGCTGTAACAGATCTTTACATCATTCTTGAGATACAGTACAATCACGCTGTGGGTGGATCCTACAACCAAACCTTGTTTCTGATATCTGGGTTATGTTCATTCTTTAACAGAAAAAAAGAGCCAGAAGACACTGCTGTGAGAGTGGGTAACCCCGCTCCCTGACCTGTTTCAGCTCTTTAGACAAAACCTGGGCTCAAACACGTGTTTATCTATTGCGATTAAATGGTAAAAACATGGAGGCTAATCAAGTGAAACACAGCTTTATTTTTGCATTGTTTTTTCTGCTATCGTGCCTCTTCCCTTGAATTAATCTCACAAATCTGTAAAGAACGGGTGTATTCCAAAAACAAAAAGATACTCTGATAATTTACTGTAACAACAAAATGCTGAAGTGAGTATCATTTTCTGGCATAAAAGCACCAAACTCGTGCAAATAAAAGTTAGCTTCTGCGTTTGGTAAAAACAGGTTTTTAATACTATTGTCAATTTTGAAAAATCTTTTTTTTTTCCAACATCATAATGTGTTTTCACATACTTTTGACATTTAGATTACCATAGCTTTAAATTATAAGGATGGCATTTGATTAAATTATAAAAGAACCCATTTAAAAGTAAACTGTGTTTACACGTTTCCTTTCTATCCCTTTTATGTTTATAATATTGACTTTTGGCTCAACTTTTGAGTGAATAATGTCTTTTTGTTCTGAAAAAGGGAGGGTTTATGAATAACAATCTGGTTTTGATTATTTCCATCCATCAGATCAGACCTTAAAGTTGTTTTTTGCATTTCTGGGAATTCATAATTAATGTTTTCTGATGCTTTTGCACATGTATCAGTTTAATAGATAACCACTTGACTAATGCCAAAAGGAAAATGAACTTGGTCAGTTGCAAAGATGAGTGGTGCTGGAATTGTTTTAGGAATTTTCTTAAACTATTTTTTAAAAAGTTGATCTCAGAATGAATAAATAAAATGAGGGTTTAAACACAATCAATATAAAACGGTATATAAACAATCAATCACAGTAAAGTCAGTTGTAAAGGGTTACATAATTTATTGCTTCCAAGAAAACCATTGTTGTGTGCAGCAGCTGTAACTGCACGACACTGTCTGTATCTTTATGAATCTGTAGTAAAATCCTTAATTTGACAAAGTTCAAAGGAGGCAATTCTTACTCCTATTGATATTTTTATGATTAACTTTGTTTTAAATCCCTGAGTGAGGGATTTTACTGCAAAACAGACAAACCTATGCTAAAGCAACCTGTTGAATGATGTCAGCAGAGAGAAAGGTAAAGGATGTCTGCTTCATATGCCCTAAAATATAAACTTCAGTTTGTTTGTTTTTTGTAAAAATCTATAAAGCCCAACATTTCCTCAAATTAAAGTGACTTTATCCTACTTCATAATTTTAATGGTACCTTGCAGTTGTATTTAAAGTGTTTATTCACCAAACATTTTCTTTTCAATAAGTTTTTTATTTGAAACATTTTATTAGAAATTCTCACTAAATCACAACAGAAGATACAACTCTGGAACCCCCCCACAATGTACATAACTGTTATATTTACTGACAAATCTACTAATTTAAATCACTGGCCAATCTAGCTAAAAAAAAAAAACCAAAGGTTTTGTTTTTAGGATTAAATTATACTGACGCTCCAGGAAATTTTTTAATGTCATAAATTACAATACGGTTGAGGTCAAATAAACTAAAATTGTGATGCATTACACTGTCTCTAAATCTGAGATACTGCAGGAAATGTTTATTCTGAGTGCTTTTTTAATCCTCAAACCAAACATTTCTTTACTGTACAATGTCTAATTTAACTTATGGATTTTGGGATTAGCACTCCCATTAGCAAAAAGTAGTCTTATTTAAGTGTACCACAAGTATACTTAGTAAATCCTCCTGACTACCAGCATTGCAAGTTTGTCTCTGTAGAAGACATTTCAAACATCTCCCTAACACTGCATATTACTAAATGAACTTCTCTTGATATCTACAGAGAACAGTTGGGGCTTTTCAGTGAAGCCACATGTAAAGGGATGGAGCTCTGAGAATTGTATTTTTTGGTGGATTTAAAGACCCACTCCAATTAAAATTCTGTTTCTGGTGTTTTACATGTTGTTGTAGCAATTTTCTCATGATGCCTCCATCATATATAAAAGAATTTAAGAACTGCATTTCTGAGTATTTCTTTATTCAAATCTTGGTGAATCAGGTACAGATTAAAAAAATGCTGTTTGACAAAGTTTGTAGTTGTGACGTAGCAACTGAAATGGGCGGGCTAAAGTCTCCCTGGTCCGCTTCATTATGATGCATCTACTTGAAGACAAATACATCCATGTACGTCTTTGTTTTCTTCGTCTGAGCTGGTATCTGCATCACAACCATACGGTTGGATAGCTCCAATATTGCTCGCCATTTTTGTTGATCCACTAATGTTAAGATGCGATTGTGAGGGGCAGGAGCCAGGAGAGTGTTTAAACAAAGGGATGATGGGATATCAGTGAAGGCTTACTTCTGCACCAATGGTCCTGCTACAACTCAGAGGCGGGTTTCTGATGAATTCCTGCTGCTCTGCAGAAACTAATGTGTGTCCTAGAAAACAACAGTCTTTTTTTTTTTAAATTTTGGAAAAAGCGGCTTAATCAGAATCAAAAGACCACTAGGAGCGTTTTGAAAATAGCTCAAAAGATGACCGGAGTTTAGGGAATTTAGTCTATACTAAAAGTGAGACTGTACATTTGAAGCTTACTTTTTATAAATTTACATTTTTTAGAATTTAGTCTTAAGAAGTATTCAGTTAGTATACGTCCTATACAAGATGTACATGGTAGTATAATTGGTATACTTACATTCAAGTATTTTTCATAAAATAAATTTCAAGTGTACTACTTTACCTAAGGCTTTTTGCTGAACTACGTGTAAAATTTATAAATTGTTTGTCACATATGTATTCATCTTTTTGTGCCGTAAAACGTTTTTAAAAAATCAGTCAGTACGGAGGGAAACATGTCGCAGAGTAAATGCGAACCAATCATGTGTTTTGTGTTTATGTTGTACTTTGTTGAATGATCCCATCATGGCAGCATGTTGCCAGACCAGGTTGAAATATCAGAGCAGAAACCCGCTGCACACCCGGATGGTAGAAATTGGTTGCCAGGTTGGGTCAGGGCCATCTCAGACTGGAGAACCAACAAGTAGAGACCCAGCCCCTCTAGCAAAGTAGCAAAGAGGCGTCCGAGCTTCCACTCCCCTGCCGTTTAGCTGGATAACAAAATAGCTGAGGAGTAAATGAAGAATGGCTTCTCTCGGTTAAGCTATAAAATGGTATTTGAGCGCGGGTTGTTAACGTTACAGTTTAACGCAGGTTTGTTTTCCACCTCCACGGACCACGGCTACTTCCTGGTGCCACAGAGAGAGGCAGTGCTGAGTTAAAGAGACAGAAATACTGATAGAAATTCAGATAGAAAAAAACGGAGAGAGGAGAGGGGCTGTTGACTGGATTCCCAGAAATTGAATCCCCCCTCTCTCTTCTTATTTCTCTTTATATATATATTTTTTATATTTTAAAAACGGGTTTCTTCGTTGAGGCGAGTCGCTATTCTTCGCTGGTGCAGATGACGGTCGGCTGCGGCTAAAGCGGAATTGTAACGGGGAGCATATTCCTCCCTCCGACGGAGAAGCCTCGAAGAGATTTTCCCCCTCCCTTTTTATTTTACAGTAGATTCATTTTATTTTTAATCGCAGTATCATCCCGGGTGTCCTGTTTTTTCTTTTTAAAAATAAGACTATTTTTTACGATCCCACAAGGAAGGGTTAGGGCGACGGAAGATGGGTTGTTTGGGCAACAGCAAGACCGAGGATCAACGCATCGACGAAAAGCAGCAACGAGAAGCTAATAAGAAGATCGAGAAACAGTTGCAAAAGGAGAGACAAGCGTATAAAGCCACACACAGGCTCCTATTGCTGGGTAAGGCTACGCTCTGGGTGACGGCTATCCGACATGTAAGCTAACCGTAATCCCGAACACGTAGCCCCATTTGACAGCGCTCGCAATAATATGTCATGGGGGTGGATATCGATGGAAGCGAGGGTCCGGAGCCTAAAATTAACCGCTTCTAATCCCCCTCAGAACCTTCGGGGCTGTGACTGAGAGCGGCGAGAGCCCGCCGAGGCCATTTGCTGATGTTTTTTGTGTGTTTTCGAAGGTGCGGGAGAGTCCGGAAAAAGCACCATTGTGAAGCAGATGAAGATCCTACACGTCAACGGCTTCAACGCAGAGTGAGTGCACTGAAAACACGCTTCTTTTTTCATGGTGTGTGTGTGTTTTTTTTTTAATATAAACGTGCTCCGTGATCACGGACAGCGTGAACGGGCTTCGCTCATGCACCGCAGCGCCTGCTGGGCCTCCTGCATCGAAGCTAACGCCGCTTTTTCCTCCCCGCGAGCGCTGATCAGACAGACTGGGGTGGTGGTGGAGGAGGAGGAGGAGGAGGGGGGTCTCGGTGTCTCACCGAGGGGGAACGTTTCCTGTTTGGTGCTCGAACAGTTGAGGTCGAGCCCGGCGCGGGCCTACTGTTGGGGTCTGTTTTTGCTGCAAGGCCTTGCAGGGAAGAACCGTTCCAAACGGGCCTACAAACATGTCAGTCTGGAGATCACGCACGCGCACGCAGCTGGGCTCGAGCTGAGCGGAGATCCACCAAACTCGGGGGGGTCTGCCTCAGACTGCATACCTGAGAGCTGTACATGTAAAGGTTTGGTTACAGCCTGGATGAGATCACTGTGAAACCAGGCAACATGCAGTATTCTTCGGACTAAATAGTGGGTTGACAAACAAAGCTGGGCTGTTGGTGCTGCTCTCACTAAGGCAGTAAGGGCACAGAAGAACTTGACAACTTGTGTCCATACTAATCAAATAAAAAGACCTAAATTTGGAAGTATTTTCCACAGTTTAATCAAGCTGTGATCCAGAAACCGGGAACACAGATCTGCCATTTCAGCATCGGGTTAGCTTCTTTTTTGAAAGACGTTGGATGTCAAATCATGTCTTTGTCGTAAATGTGTTTTTCATTTTGTCAATGCTCCTACTGCTGTGTTCCAAACAGAGAAAAGAAACAGAAAGTCCAGGACATTCGGAAAAACGTGAAGGATGCCATAGTGGTGAGTTTCACCTGCGTCCATCCACCTGCTCTCAGTTACTCTGTTGTTACACTCAATCTCATTGAAATCCCATTTTACTGATTATAATACAGGCTTACAATAATCTTGTTCCTCTGCTCATCCTGATTAATACCTGTCGTTTTTTTTTCTTCTGCTTTGTAGACAATTGTGTCTGCGATGAGCACTTTAATACCCCCAGTCCCGCTAGCCAATCCAGAGAACCAATTCAGAATTGAATACATCAAAAGCATAGCACCACTCTCAGACTTCGACTACCCACAGGTAAGAAGTTTTTCCCCTCTGTAATTGTGTGTGTTTTCAAAGTTTTTTTTCCCGGCATGATTGGTATTCAATAGTAACAGCTTCCTGTTTTAGCTCTGTTAGTTATAGTATAATGTTTCAGAATTAGCTTTTCTTTTTGCTGTAATTTATTGTTTTCTTGCCTTCTGTGTTTTCTCCCATCAGTTGCTGGGATATGTTATTTCTTTTAGAAGAGTATTGAACAGAATGAAGTTTTGTGTTGGTATTTTTTAATGAAGGCTTGACTTCCTGCTGATGGTGCTGCTTGTTACTGTATGTGGATTTAAATGTGAGTTGAAGCACATGGGACTCTTTTCAGTGTGTGATCAACCATTCAATAGCATGGGGTCATGTGATGGAAATGTAGATAATGTTTTACATAACTCTGAAAGTCTTCCTTGTTTGACCCTGGCAGGGCCGCAGCACAAAGCAGAAATGACAGATTGACACTGAGATGTGGATGCAGTCATGGAGGTTCTAGAGTTTGGTTTTTATGAGACATTTGTCCAAATTTAGTACCTGGGTGGTGATTTTTGACTAAATCATAAAGTTTAGCTGCAGTTTTATAGAAATAGCTGAAGGAAAATAATTGTTTCGTTCAGTTTTAAGCACTTGTGATGGAGTAAGTTTATTTTTTTTACAATAGTGTCCAAAAATACCCCCATGTTTTTTCTGCTCTGTGTCCTAAAACAGCCGCTTTCCACATTTCCATTTAATATTATTTAGTCCCACCTTCCCCTCTCAGTAACATCTTTTCCTGTCTAATCCTAATAGTAACCATTAGAAGCAGCCGTGTGTGTATTTCCTGACAGAGCTGTTGCAGGCTGTGCTGCTGTGATTTCTTTTTTGTGTGTGTGTGTGTGTGAGAGGGCCAGGGCCACGGGGAGAGTCGGTGTTGAGTTCCCAGGCTCCACCAGGCCAAAGGGAACAACATAGCTCTGTCCCGAGCATCTGTGCTTGTCATCAGTCTCAGGCTTCACTTGTGCCATCAGTGTCACCACTACATTGTCATTTAGTGCTACCAGGAATGATATTCAATACACCAGCGCAGAGATGCTGCCAACCGCTAACTTGCAGCATTCATCCTGTGGTTTGCAAATATCAAAGTACATTTTTGTCTGGAAATTCTGGATGGATGATGTCATGATTTGTGATAAGATATTAATGGATGAAAAGAAGTGGAGGATAATCTGTTACTCAGACAGTTTGTATTGAATGCTTTACTATGGTAGTATATAGCGTTGGAAATGGATTTACCAAAATCATGGTTTGTCCAGAACTGAGGCAGTTTCTCTTATGGTCTATTAATCTGCTTATTTTCACCATATTTTTGAATTATTCCCATGCAAAAAGTCAGCACCAGGTTCCCAAAGCCTGAGGTGTCTTTATTAATATTTATTCCAAATAAAAGTTTTGGTTAGTTTTAGAAAAAACAAAAACCAAGAAAGTATCAAGTGTTTTGTTTTCTTTCCTTCAGATTTCACACGTTCGGTTATTGATTAAAGGTTTCTAAATAGGAGTTTTTGCTAACCCAGTTAGTGGCAGGAGAGTTTCTGCATTTCTGAATTTCTAATGAACTCCAGCTGCCCTGCAGAAATTATGTCCCGGAAAACAACATCGTTTTTTTGATGTTGGCTAAAAACAGCATAATCATAATTTTAAAAGCATTGGGAACAGTTTGAAAATAGATCAAAAGATGATTGGAGTAGGACTTTAACATTTGAAATGTTAAGGAATGAGGAAACTTTTAAACTTGATAGGTTATTTTAGGAATATTAAAATGAAAAGGCAAATCTATGGATGCTTGGATTGGGATTATTACACAATTGCATTAGCTTGATAAGGTCATAACTATACATTTCAGGCATCACTAGATACTCCATTCGTTCAGTTTAGTTACGTTTAAAAATCACACGCGAATTTGTGTCTTTTTGCTGATTTACTCTTATTTTCTCATTCCCGTATTTAAATTTCATGTTCTGTTCGGCTATGTGAACATTTTAAGAACATTTCCTGTACTGTAGCTCAGGATCAGAGTCGGACGGAACAGAAAGCTCTGATGCAAACGGTCATAAATGCAAATAGAAACAAATACCTCTGCTGTAACAGCATTAGTCATTCGACAGTGTCTGTCAACTCAAGTGAAGCTAATTTAAATGAGCCAACATGCACAATGTTGCTTTTCTCTTTTATGTTGACTTCATCATATAGTCAACATGTCTGCTGAAGCCAGGTTGTGACTCTTGGTGTCAGGAACAAGCTCGCCAAACCTTCTGAAGTTTTTTCTTTAACCATCCCGTTCTGATAAACGTTGAAATCTCACCATGTGGTTTAACTTTGTCAGTGAATTTTATAACAATATTTAGCACCGTCTGCTGCAAGTTTACGTGAGAATCTATTTTTAACGCTTTCTTGAAGAGCTGAGATCTTTTGCCAGACCAATTTGTTGATCATGTCAAACCTTTGCAGCAGTCATTTGCTGTTACCTTGTTAGTGCTTTCCTTGTGTGGAACATTTGGAGTCTTAGATACTTGTTTTTCCTTGAACTGATCACCTGAGGATCCTTGATGTCTGGCGTGGCAGGGGTGGTACGAGGGGCCTAGCCATTTTGGATCCATGTTATAAAAGATGGGAGACTTTTGAATGTTCTCCCTATGCTTTTTGCACCGCTTTAAGATTAGGTTTGTGTGGACTCCTTAGCTAAATAACTCGTGAATGTCAGGTCTCCTTGTAGCAGGTGACTCTCGCCTCACGCTGACACACTTTTCAAGTTGGAGGCCGTGGTGGCAGTTTGCCGAGCTGTTGTTTAGCTGTGCTTGTTTGGTTTGTATGGATGTTTTTGAAGCCATTGCAGGGGGGTTTCAGTCCAAAGGTCCTCGTAAAATGTAATGCAGAGGAACATGACAGAAGATGTTAGCCATTAGCTGGATTGTGTTGGATGAAGGCTTTTATAGATATTGGATTCAACTGAAATTAAATCAAAAGTGATGAAACTAATGTAGAGCTTTAGTGAGGGATTTTATTTGGTGTGACATGCAATAAGAACACTCAGGAAAGAGTTAAAACAAACAAACAAACAGAAAAAGTTGCATTAAAGCAATTTCCCTCCTGGTCTGTTTCTGTGATATCAGTTCCTCTTTAGGGCAGTGCAACATACACTGTGTTCATTCAAAGGCCCAGTGTCACACGCCTCCATGGAAAAGAGCCTTGAGGATTGCTCCCCCATTCAGCTCTCTTCTCTTTCTGCCCTCTGCTTCTCAGCCTCACCCTGTCAGGCCCCCGCCTTCCAAGTCAGGCCCTTCTTTAGGACCTCCAACGTCAGCTTTTTTGACAATCTACCAGACTTTCTCAACTGTTGGCTAAACCAGTCTTATTGTTGATGCTGAAGCTGGTATTTGTTGAAATGGGAGGTTTTGAAGTTGAAGTGCAACTGACGTAGGAGAAACTATGGGGAAGAAAGCAAATATGGCCCCATTTCATTCTTGATCTAGAGTTTGTTACAGGAATGCTGTACTGCAGTAAACCAAACTGTGCTTGTTTTAAGGGTAGTGTACTTTTGTGTACTATTTCATATGATGGAATTATAGTGTTAACACTTTACCTGACTTGTCCTTAAAGTTTTTTTTTTTTTTTAAAGACGAGAGAACTTGTTCTATTGTCCTCTTTTCGTGAGACTTGATTAGTGGATTTTCTTCCATGTTTAACTTAATCACTGAATCTGCTGAGAGGAGATCTCCAGGAGCATGTGATCATTTATCCGCCTCTGTCTTCCTCTGTCTCTGGTCTGGGGCTACTTTCCCCCTCTGCTCCCCGGCCGGAGTGCAGAGCCAGGGCTGAGTGCAGAGAGTCATGTGGTGGTGCCAGGGTAGAGGAGGAGCCGGTCTGAAAGACACGTTCACAGGAGGCAGCCAGGGATGTTGGCCCAAACGTTTTTTTTTAAAGCACACAGCATTTAGCCTCTTGGAGCATCACATTTGTGGAGAGATTTTACACAGTTGGAATACTTCTAGATTTTAAGGGGTCAAATAAACTGCAAATTTTCTTTTCTATGATCTAAATTCAGTTATTGTTAAAGTATTTAAAATATGATTTATTTTGAGTCACTCGCACTTTATAGAGGAATATTTTCAGTAAGTTTGGATCTCACACCACTAAGTCTTAACCAGGTTTTTTTTAATATAAATTGTTAATATGTTTTCCCTCACTTTTCTTTTATCTTTTATCACTGAAAACCTGTCTTACAGCACTGCATTTGGTTTGTATTGTGGTGACACTAATGGCACAGAATTAGCTTGACAATTTCTTCACAGGCTATTTTCTTTTGTACAAGTAAAACTTCATCTAAGTCTTTGCATAAGGGGAAGTTGTTTTTATATCCATTTAACTTGGCCTCCAAATTCCTTCACTACTCACCACTCACTACTAATGCACTAGATAGTGCATCCGACATTTTGTTGAGCTGTCCGAATCTACAATTCCAAAAACTAGCACCTTAAATACTTCTCAGAAACCTCTTTGAAAAACCAGTGTCTATCAATACTCACTATGGTTAATATAGACCACAATGTATTGCATTGGAATGATTTGTCATGTGAATAAAGTTTTCATCGTCAGAACACAGTGAATTCATAAGTAGTTATTGTAAAATGCTCATGTTTATTAGGTTTTTATTTCTGAAAATCAGTGACATCATATTTGCTGTTTTTAATAAAGCAAAAAAACGAAAGTAGTGAGCATTACATTTAAAATCCAGGGCACTAGATAATCCAACACTATATAGTTTTTTTTTTAATTGTTAAGGAGTAAGTAGGGAAAGAAATTTGGACATGACCTTAATGATCTAAAAAGAATTAAGAATTCACTTGTGTAACAGTTTTTTCGGCATGTTTGTGTGTAAGTATCATAGACTGTATATGGGAACTGGAATGACTGACCCCTACCCCCTTGCTTTCCAAATGGGAAGTACCCACTGGTCCCAGAAAGTCAAAATCCCATAGACTTATTGAGAAATAAACAGCTTTTACTCCATCATTGTATTTGCTAGAACAGCAATTATTGCTCTGTCTTTTTAACATGTTATTGCTAATCCAAACTTTTTTCTCATTATATTTTTCTATGTTGTACATTTTTCAAGTTATATACTGCCTTATCAGATGCCTCAATAAAAGCATATGGTGCCCACTGGTCCCAACTCGAAAGTTCGAAATGTTTGACAGATTCTCCTGAGCTCGCTTTCATTGGAAAGGGTGTGACTTTCCAACAAGCTCTGATTAGTGAGACTGGTTGTCATGGAAACGTCGACTGATCAATCATTTCTTACTGACGTTGTCTGTATCGAGGAAAAATGGTACTGACTTCATTTCATTGCAACTGGAAGTAAGGCATTTTTTATGGATGACATCACACTCACTCTGCCCAGTTCTCTCTTATACAGTCAATGGTAGATATGGACAAACTTTTGTATGTTAGGCATACATCATCTGCATAAAAACTAGAGCTTTGAGCTAGATAATTTAAAAAAGCCATCTTGTACATTAATGTGATGTGTCCTTGATCCTTTACCTTTGATACAGGTCTGTAGAAAACAGTTTCTGAAACTATGGAGCTGTTGTAGAAGAGAATTTAAATTGGATAGTTTAATAATAAAAAAAACATCTGTTTTTGTTGTTATAAAAAAGCCAAGCCAATCAGAGCAATGCATACTTCCTACGTCTTCAGGAACCCCCATTGCCTTGATAGCGTAGGGTAACATGACATGGACCAAAAAAAAGGTGTTGTGAGGTTTCAACACTTTCAGTTCAAACAACCACTTTAATTATGTAACTGCATTTCATTTCCAGTTAAATTCCAGTGAGCCTTGTCACTATTGATTGCTTTGTGACGCAACAGCGTTCAGTCTGTCATGTATATGAATGAGAGAAGATTGAGTTACCTGTTTTGGAAAAAGAAAGTTCAAAGGAAGTGTAGACTTTCTGGTTTGTCTCGGTTTGTGCATGTTTGGTTATTTTACAGCAGTTTCAGTCGCATTCAGGTCATTTACTGCGGTTCTTTGTCTCTGCTGCTGTTTAGACACGTTGCCAGATTTTTTGACGAAAGGGACAATTTTTTACCTTATATAAAATAATTCCGTTTATACCTGAGGATTTTTCACTTCCATGTTTGATGTTATTTCTTCAGTATTGTTACTGCAGTGTATATATTTTTGTAAAAAAAAAAAAACACAACTTTTTGCAATGAAGTCAAATGAATCTTGTTGGGTGTTTTTCATGCAGATGCTCCTCTGGGTTTCAAAGAATAATACTTTTCATTTTCAATGATAGTTTTTGTTGCAGTCGTGCTTTTTGTTTTTGAATTTTTCTAAGATTAACTTGTTGTCTTAATAGTTTCTTTCTTTTTTGTCTTTTCCAGGAGTTCTTTGACCACGCAAAGAAGTTGTGGGACGATGAAGGAGTTAAAGCTTGCTTCGAGAGGTCCAATGAATACCAGCTCATTGATTGCGCACAATAGTGAGTTCAAAAGTATTTATTTTCTCTTAAACCCCACTTCCCCCCAGTAGGTAAATGCAGTTATTTGAACAGCTATATAAAATCCAGAAAGCAGGGTAACTGCAATATATTTTCAGCTCAGCCTCCTAACTACATGTCCTTGCTTTGTTTGTCCTCTTTGTGTCCTGTTGGATGTAAAAGCTGAGCGCTCTCTCTTGTGTCAGGTCATATATGTACGTGGTTAAGATATATTTACACTGGGTGTGGCTGTTCAAGCCGTGGTTTTAGTTGTTCTATGGAAAATTATATCTCTTGTTTGTCTGCTTGACATTTCCCCATGACAATATGCAAAGTGGGCCCTGACCCGTATTAGAATCCAACACTATGAAAGCATTGTACCAATGCAAAAACGCTCTGGAAGCTCTGCCATGGTTTGAGTAAATGATAATGCTTTGGTGGCCGCCATTTTTCAAATGTTTTGTTAGCTTTTTAGAGTGGACAGCGCCTGTGAAACTTATTTTTTTAATACATTTAACAAGCTTAAATTATGTGATAGCTATCGTGTGGCAGGTTGCAGATTTTGATGGAGGTTTATGCTGCACCTTGAACCCAGAGTTATGCCCTTTGGTTGCCTGTAAAATGAAGTTTGGCTATGCAAACGCAGTTGCTGGTTACACCTTGCTCCTTCTGCTTCTTCTCTGGTTTCACATGTAAACATGAGGATCTACATATCGAGAGTGCAGTCTCCTCACACCCTAAATTTTGACTTCACATATCTCTGATTAAGGTCAAAGGCAAACCTTATTAGCAACAAGAGATACCAGCTGATCGCTGGCCAATTTGTGAGAATGTATTTTATAGATGGAGCATTAAAAAAATCAGTGATTCATAATGATTGTCTCCTGTAGAATATTTTCCAGTTCTTCATAGGATGAACTATTGGTGGAGCGTTCCTCTGGTTGTGGCGCTTTAAACAGTGGCCGTAGAAAGTGGAGAGAAAGTCAGGTGATTGCTGAGAAGTCACATGAATCTGTAAGGTGGAGCTGATACAATCCACAGCCTGTGTTTGTTTTTAGCTGTTCGCTGTGCATTATTAAAGTTATTAAGATTTTCTCATTTACTGAGCTTTGCAGTGTGATAATAACATAAAATTTAGTGGTATTATAAACATTTCACATTGTTTTTTATAACTTCCTGGTTACAATTAGGAATGCAGCTGCCTTCTATATGTAGAATTCTGGAAGAGTATTCAATATAATGATATGATATTATGAAATCACTATTATCAGTGCACTGATAATAAAGCTGTCCTGTGACATGAGTAAACATTAACATTGTAAAATGAAGACAATGAAAAGCACGGAATATTTCAATTGAGTAGTAACGGTTCAAAGGTGAGTTCCCTGCCTGGTTTTGAACTAAGCTTGGTTTACGTTAAGTAGTTCAAGTTGGACTTCCATTTTTTAAAGGATATTTTAGAATTATGGTAATTTTTAATTTTTATTTATTGTCTTTGTTGCTTTTTGACAGCTATTTAGAAGTATATCTGGTATCCAGTTGGGATTTTTTTTTGTGTACATAAATCCTGGTCAGGCAAAGATGCTGATTATATGCTTTAACAATATGAAGTTGCCTTTTCTAAAAAAAACCATTTGTAACCTGAAGCTTTGTTTATGATGGAGCCATTTTTTATAAAATCATATTACTCAGCTTTCTTAGAAACTAAGCTGAAATATTTGACAGGCTCAAAAAACTTTTGATTCAGATAATTACCATTACACTTTAATGAAAGTTATGTTTTTGGTGTTTTTAACATGTTTTAATGTAATTTCTTTCATGAAAGAGGACATACATAAAGAAAATTAGGCTCAGAATTGCGTTTTCTGAGTATTTCTTTATTCAATTTGTTGTGAATAAGGAGCAGAAAAGAATATGCTGTTTGAAAAAGATCTTATTTGTGATGTAGAAAATACGCTGGGGGAGCCTCAAGCTCCCTGCTCTTCTCCATTCTGATCCATCCATTTGCAGACAAGTAGATCCATAAACCTCTTTGTTTTCCTTGTCTGAGCTGGTATCTGGCTCAAAACTGTATGGCTGGATATCTTTAATATTGCTTGCCATTTTTGTTGCAGCGCTATTATTAGCTTGGTGGTGTGAGGGCTGTAAGCTAGTGGGAGAGCGTTTAAACAGATCGCTCAGTTATGGGTGACGGGAAGGGAGGATGCTCCATGCCAACAAACCCACCCACAACTCAAAGGTGAATTTATAATGGACTGCTGTCACTCTTTGCAGAAACTGTCCTAGAAAATGACGACAAGTTTGCCTGAAAATGGCATAATCATAATTAAGACCACTGAGAACGATCTGAAAATAGATTGAAAGATGATTGAAATGGGACTTTAAAGATAACTTAAACTGGTCGTGTTGTTTTCTGAAATTCTTCCATCATAGATGCTGTCTGATTGGTGTTGTTTAAATGACAGTTGTTAAAGCTGTGTCACTAGCAAAACTGTGTTAAACACTCAGCAGAAAACAACAGAAGAAAAATGCGAAAACTTGGAAAGGAAATGAATGGTTGTCTTGATAATGGTTGAAGGCCCCAGCAATGCTCCTGTAGGGGCTTAAAGGGTTCAGACCAAAACCTGGGAAAGTCAGACTGTGGCCGGTCACTCACTTCCCCTCACAGCTTTAACCTGCAAGTGAACCGTATGGATGGAGGGCATTCGCAGCTCCTTTGTCCTACCTGGCAGCAGACCTGTCTGTGTGTTAGTGACCACACACACACACACACCCACACACGTATTGTTGTTATGACCAATCACCGACACTAACTGAAAACAGACGGCTTCAGCTGCTGACTGGGTTAGAAGTAAATGCAGTTTGTCATGTTGGACGGGAGCTTTGTTAATACACACATGTTTTGAACTGTGATCTTCTGTGTTTTCTTAACTGGAGTTTCTATCATTGGTGGTTGAGTGGTTTGGTTGAGCGTGGTTTCATTTTTGTTGCAGTTTCCTTCATGCTCTCTTTTTGCTGTAGGATGCCTTCCGTTCTGTGGTTGTGCATGCTGCCTTGTTTTTTATGATTGTGAATATAAATTATTTCAGTCACTTAGCAAATCAACAGGAAGTTTAGTTGGGGTGTACATGTTGAACAGATGGGTAGCCGTTGTGTTGTGTCCTAACAAGGACGAGTTCTTATAAAAACCGCAAAAGTTCAACACAGTGAAGAAAATGTGTTAAATAGGTAAATGCGCATTGTTCTTATCACTGGTGAAATCAAATGATATACCTCTGCCATTTGGTCGAGGTTGTCCTTCACAGACCTTGCTCCACTGCAGATATTTTTCCAGCAGGCCTAGCACTGGCTGGTCCATTGGAGAGAGGCACAGGAAATAAGTACTGGCCAATGGCGAGAGCTTGTTATGCCAAAGAGCATGTTCATATCGATGCTTTTGGAATCCTGTCACCCATTGATCTGCCCTCTGCATTGCACATTTATACGTTTTAAGAGCACAGATATGTGTCTGTCAGTTGATTGATTATAAGCTATTTTCAGCTGTGGCAGGCTCGTTCCATTGCAATGCCTTAGATGTGTCAACGGCAAAATCAAACACTTCTTCACACGCATAATCTGAGCTCCCAGGATTGGTCCATGGAATTTCCCTCATAGAAGTATGCTCATGAAGCTATGGCTGTGATGCCAGCTGCAGCAGCAGCAGAGTGGATCACAGGAAAGCTGTTAATGGAGTTGGGCAGGATTGTACACCGCTGAGGGTTATTCCTTCACTCACTATGAGGCCTAGGAAGGAAACTGAGATGATTTTGGGTCAAAATTAGAAGCAGTCTTAGACAGAGACCAGTTCTTGAAACCTTATTTAATTTTATTAGTTAAACTCTGATTATATAATGATATTTTTTCTGGTCACCAAAGCCATACATATGATTTAAAATATTTGTTTTAAGCAAATCTCATTGTAGGTCTTCAAATTTGATAATTTTTCTGTTGTAAGATGAATAATATTTCAATAAATATTGATAAAATTTTACTCACCTTTCCCAAAATGGGCAAAAAGATGGTACTAGCAAGGCTTATAGTTGTTGTATAACACCCAGTATCCAATAAAGAGCACAGATTTGATCACCAGTATTAATTCAAATGATCATGTTTATGGAAAACCACCCAAACAACTGCTTCATGGATGTTACATCTAATCTTAGAGATGAAAAAGTATTTTGGAACTGGACAGTAAGGGTATATTCTCACTAGAGATGTTAGTTGGTCTGGACAGAGTTTGCTCAATTTTGTCCGGGTCGAGTTGCAAGCCTTGCATTTGATCTGTATTCTGACTGCCATCTACCGGAGATTTCTGTTCCGAACCAAAGCTTGTAAACAAAACCGCACAAATAAAGATCTCTTCAGTAATTGGCCAGGAATTACGACGGTGGGGCAAATCAATGAAAGGATAATGGAAGGATAATGGAATAATGGAAGTCCTATGCTTTTCAATCCTTGTCGAGATAGTTCACTGATTCAAACTTTATATTATGCTGATCAGTTTCAAATGTCTATATCAACATCAGGAACAACACTTTTTACTGCTAATTTGGTATGGCAGAGGCATGCTGCAAGGTGGTTACAGGGGAGGTGACGACGACTTAAGGTACACTGATGAGCATTAATGCCATGTAGATTGTTGGAAACAGTGTGAGAAGCAATATGCATCTTGTTAAAAGTTGTTTCCTACTCTGTTTTGTTTGGTCCAGTTGTTCTGCTCTAAGCACCCAGCCTATTCAGACAGAGGAAACTCGGAGCAAACCAGAGCTCAGTCACCACCTTGAAAGATGGGTTCCAAGAGCGGTTCCTGGCCCCAGACCACGGTTCACTTGGGTGTATTCAGACTGAAAATTTGTTCCAGATCATTGGGGTAAATTAACTCCGGTTCATTTTAAGTGGACCAAATGTGTCCAGTCTGAACACACCCCACGTTTATTCCTTTTGTGAAGTTTGTGAATAAATCATAGACATATATTACCACTGGACGAGGTGTTGACGTCACTCATAGAAAAGGCCTTACCTCTGGCTCTCGCCAAATGATGCCAATCCATCACCATTGCTTCCTGATACGTGTGCCATCATTTCTGAGTTGGTCTGAATCACGTTTTTAGGGGAACTACAGTAGCCAATCTCGAGTGAGCTTATTCGAAGTCCACACTCTTTCCACTGAAAGCGCTTACGAGAAGCAGTCAATCAAACATTCAAGGTTGGGCCAGCGGGCACCACATGCTTTTACTGAGGCATCTGATTAGTAAGATTTATAACTTGAATAACTTGCAATAAAGAAAACATATCATGAAAAAAAAATAGAATTAGAAAGAAGATGTTAAAAAGAAGGTATCAGAACAGGAATTGTTATTCTGACGAATAGTATGACTGAGTAATAACTATTTCTCTATAGATGTCTATGGGATTTTGGCCCTCTTGGAACCAGATGGTACTTCCTATTTGGAGCATGAGAGGGGAGGGGTTGAGATGTCCAGTGAATTTACAGTCGATGCAATAAACTTGTGTTACAAGCCCCTAGTGGTTATTTGGTGAACTGCTTGTAGCTGCAGTTATTTTAGTATTGAAACCAGCCTCAAACAGGACTTCACAGGGCTTTTCCCTTCTAAAATGATTGACATCCAATAGCCTCTCACCAAAAAATTACTTTTGCATTGATAGAAATATAAAATCATTTTAGAGTAACGGTAATATTTCTGTTGTAAATTACAATGGCTGGAGTTGGAGCTTGATCACACATATACTAATAGTTGTAAGGACTCTTTGATCTTCATGTACTCTTAAAATATGATGGATTTTAGTGTTTACAGAAATTTCTAAAAATGGTAATTCACTTGTAGTGTAGTGTATCTCACAGCACATACAGGTCAGGTAAACTGCACTTTTTAATAATCTTGTGGCTGTCCAGTGTTCACCTAGATTAGGCTGAAGGTCACATGTCACGAACAGGGAGGGGGGGAGTAGTTTGGTGAAACTTTAAGTTCTGAGTGAATCCTAGAGTTGGGCTGTAGTGAATACACTGTGATATTTCAGAATTGGTCTGGTTCTTGGCCCAGGCTGCGACTGTTGTTGGGGCTGAGGTTTAGTGCTTGTCACGGGACTCTTGTCACCAGCCTGGGGGCCACTGACAGTCATCTGGGGCAGTAAAGTGCTAAGAATGGTGGGCATTGTACGCCATCCCCGGCCCCTGAAGGGCCCACAGAAACAGAGGGGCTGCGGTTCACCAATAGTTGTTCTCCTCAATAAGGAGTCTTTTCTGTTCACGGAAGAGCCCGAAAGAGTGATATTTATACACTGCCTGCATGTCACTTCTGCTTTTTTATGTCTCCAATAAGTAGCTTCAGTATTCAGTGTTGAGCTGATTTGGTCTGCACCGTATAATAGCAAAAGATAATTGTTGCTGATTCTGTCTGAGCCCTGGGTTTTCTCTATTCAGCCATTTATGTATGTATTATTTATACAATGCAACATTTGTAGAACTGATCATTTTTTTAAAAAACAGGATAAAAAAAATTGTCAAGAAAACTTTCACAACTGCAGTGATTTAATGAAAGCGCTATAAAGTATAGGATGAGTTTTAGTACCAAAAGAAGCCACTTTGTGCAACTTTAGTTCATGTAACGCAAACTCATGTCTAGAGGAGAAAACTGAAATTCCACTTGAAATATATTCAGAAGCAACTTTTTTCTTCAAGCAACAGTGTCAAATATTTGTTTTTGTCGAAAAAAATCTAATGTTTAAAATAGGAATTGGTATAATATCTAGGACTAGATTTCTAGCTCTTAATGTTGTTTCATTTCATTAGCACTCTCTTTCAAGATGGACTAGATTGTTTCTATTATTAGTCCTAAACTTTTTACATTTCCGTTGTTTATTTTTGCTTTTGGTGGTGTTGTTTTAACACATTTTCCTACAGAACGATTAAGAAACTGTTTACATACATGTATAGTTTCCTGTTGAAAAGGCCTTAATCTAGATTAACAAAAACATTTGTGTTTCTAATCAGATGACTCTGAAGTCAGCTGACAGGAATAATCAAAAGGGGCACTATGGAAGTGTGTGTATTTTGAATTTATCTGAGAGTGTGTAGTTGTGTGCTTTTGTGCATGATTTCTGAGTAAAAAGGAGGTGTGGTTTTGAGATGAACTGAGCAGTGATCTGTTGGAGCTCAGTGGGATTTGATCTACACAAAATGCTGTCCTTAAGGTTGTTAGAGCCCCCTGTGGGACTGAGTCCTCCTCTCTCACACTATCCCTCTCCGTCTCTGTCTGTCTTTATCTGTTGTTGCCTTCTGCTGTCTCTTGAGGCCTGAAAGAATAGAGAAGACATTGCAGAGCACATGAGAACACATGCTAAGCTTTTTTCAAAGAGGGGATAGAAAAAATGTGTACACCTTTTTCATCACGAAGTATCTTTAGCGTTTAATATGGGACAGAGGTTAATCTTTTCTGTAAATTTTTAAATTTTTTTCTGTTGATTTGCTGTAGTTTAAAGGAAAGCTGTCATTGCCAAACCTTAAATCGTTTGAGAGGTGGGTGAAAGGGTAAGGAGAATCAAAATCTGCCCTGCACTGCATACAAATAATTACCCCAGGAGAACTGCTGACAGTCGGTTTACGTTTGTCAATCACTGTTTCCATGTAATTATCAAGTTAAAGCAAACCTGGTGAAGAAGTTAATATTTGACATGTTTTTTTAGTGCCTGGCTTGGAGTGAATGAGGCAGTATAGCGTTGTCTTTACTTTGCACATTGAAAATAATTGCACACTCGTAGAAGTAAACATAAATTAATAACACTTTTGTGATTAGTTTCTATAAACATACGTAGCCTATTTCTGAAGAACACAAACTAAAGTTAAACTAGCATTTTTGCTTTAATCTGACTAAAGGCAGACTTGTAAAATGCATTTAAAGATACCCTATTGATCCAGCTTAACCTGGAACAAATGCAGCGCAGGTCAGCTCTGCTTGCATACATTCAAGTTGACCCAAAGTGGCCCAGGTGATTTGCACATGCTTCACACATTCCTGCCTCGGCTTTGACCTGGAAGTAACTGAAGGAGCTGGCACAGTAAAGGGAAGGAAGCTGGTAACAGCAGAAAGAAATTGCAATGTATGTATGCTGGAGAAAGCAGAGCACAGAGGCGTGTATAAAATTTACAGAGCTGTAAAGCTGTCTCCTTTAACAACTCAGCATGGTTTTACTTTAAAGGGGACAAACCATGATTTTATTTATAGAAAAAGATTCTATAGTTACCTTAAGCTAACCCATTAGATAACATCTAATGGGTTACCTGCCACTGGTTAACTGCCACTGGCAATCACAGATGCAGACCACACCTCACCTGCTCAGTCCGCCTGCCCTAGACCCGCCCCTTTTTTTGCATTTTTCAAATCTGGGCTGAGAGTGGAGTCAGCCTCCAACTGTCCCGTTGTGTTACCCTTTAAATGTTCGTCAGAAGTTTTGATGTGTGAACAGGTGAAAAACTTTCACTGCAGACAATAAGAAGTAGAATTTAGGATACTTTGGTCACTTTAGTTTACTGTATTTTAAATGTCCTGATTATTAAAGACCCACTCCAATGACAGTTGTATTTTTGGTGTTTTTTAACATTTTCCGGTAGCATTTTTCTGATGATGGAGGATGTATATACAAAAAAATAGGATTAAACCTACATTTCTACCTATTTCTTTATTCAATTTGTTGTGAATCAGGTGCAGACAAAAAAAGGCAGTGGGGAAAAAAAGAGCTTATTTGTGACTTATTTGTGAACACACTGGGTGGGCCCCAGGCTCCTTGCTATGCTCCGTTCTGATCCATCCACTTGCCGACAAATAGATCCATGAACGTCTTAGTTTTCCTCGTCTGAGCTGGAATCTGGATCATAACTGTACAGCTGGTTTCAGCTTTAATGTTAGGCTGAGGTTGTGAGAGCTGTGAGCTAGTAGGAGAGCATGTAAAGAGAGATCATTCAGTGATTGAAAGGGGATCGGACTTGCTTCGCACTGACAGTCCTGCCCACAACTCAGAGGTGAATTCTGCTCTGCAGAAACTTAGTCCTAGAAAACAACGCATTCTTTTAAATTTTGGCTAAAAATGACATGATTATAATTAAAAGACCACTGGGAACACTTTGAAAATAGATCAACAGATGATTGGAGTGGAATTTTAAAGATTGCTTTACATGGAGACTGGCAGTAACCCAGTGTCTTTTAGTCTGAGATTAATTTCAGTGTTACAGGGGTTTCTACTGTTTTATTGGTTTAAATGCACACACCTCTGCTCTGCTGTTTCATATTTTCTGTCCCAGGTTTTGACGGATGCTAAATAAGCTACAATGTGCTTTTGTTTTCTAAGACATAGTTTCTGCAGAGCGGCAGGAGTTTGTTAGAAATTCACCTCTGAGTTATGGTCTTAATTTCCCATCATCTTTTTGTTCACACTCTCTCTCCTGCTAACTTACAGCCCTTCACAACCCCAAGCTAACATTTACAGTGCAAAAAAAAAATAAAGGCGAGTAATATTGGAGCTATCCAGCCGTGCAATGTTGATCCAGATTCCTGATGCTGGTTTATACTTCATAGCTAATCGTAATCGCTTGCGTTGCAGTGGTCGCACGGTCATCGGAATAAAATTGCCCGAGTTGCTGCATAATGTGACACCTGTTGGTGACTTCACCCACAAATGGAATTATACACCCGTTGCGCACTTGCATGCAAATTGCGTCATTTAACCTAACATTTTTCAAGCCACTAGAGTACGCAGTGACGGAACAACTCTGTCCAGAAAAAATGTCGTTTTAACACTGAAGATAACGAAAACTTAACTGAAGAAGTTATAGGAATACCTAACTTGACACAGAGAGACATAGAGACAGACAGAGAGCGGATAAGATAAAACATAAAGACTGGAAATACAAGACTGGAAAGATCTTATATATCATATACCAGTAGATATATCTCATATTTTGCACTAAACTAGAGAATGCAATTCAACTCTTTTTTTTTTTTGTTGTCCCTTTTTTTTGGTTGCTTTTGATTAGTGGACGAACACACCACATTCCTGCCTCAGCACATTCGCTGATGCAGCAAGTGTATGAGCAGGATGCCGTTCATGCTAAAAATCAATGTTGGAGACAATTGCGATGCTTGAAGAGTATAAACGCCACTCAGAAGTTAGTCACAGTGATCGCAGACAGTCGCAAACAAAACCAGCCAACATTAGTACAAACTAGATCATGATTGTGGATACGATTGATAATTGCTGTGAAGTATAAACTGGTCTTTAGACAAGGAAAACAAAGACATACATGAATTTATGTGTGTAACAGTGGATGCATCAGAATGGAGCGGAGCAGTGAGCTTGTGGCCCCCCATCATATTTTAATAATCTAAATATTTTAAAATACTCTCCTTTTCAAACTGCTTTTTTTGCCTGCTCCTGATTCACAACGATTTGAATGAAGAAATACTCAAACACAATTTTCTTTATACTTGTCCTCCGTCATCAGATGCCACAATGACATAATAAAAACACAAACAACACCATTTTCTTTGGAGTAGGTCTTTAAATGTTGGATACGTCATTCATAGCTGTTTTTATGAAAGACATATCATCAGGAAATCTTTTTTTTAAAGCCTTGACTGAATGATGATGGGTTGATATTCTTAACTTTTGCTGTAAGTCACATTGGCCCTATCCACACACATTTGTACTTTTGTATGTTTCCCGTTTTGTGCTAAGATAACACCATTGTGAATATTGTGACCTTCTAATGTCGTTCATAGGTCCGCTGAAGTAGCTTGTTCTGTTTTGTGGCAACTTTTAAAATGCCGTCCCATTAAAAACGTCGATGTGTTCCTGTTTAAGTAGGTTAGCTGAGCAGGTTTTTGTTGTGAAATGTGCTTCAATTTTAAAGGGGAAAGAAGTGCAGAAAGTTTGTGACTGTACTGGCAACAAAACACACACACACACACACACACACACACACACACACACACACACACA
>BSAI01000012.1:24433538-24597413 GCA_036245035.1 Adrianichthys oophorus | reverse complement strand
CACACACACACACACACACACACACACACACACACACACACACACACCTAAACAGCTCTTTGTGTTTCTCATGTACGCATGCACACACACGCACACACAGATGCAGAGAGCCTCCTGTTGTCAGGAGTGTGCAGTCTGTCTGCTGGAGGACAGCAGTGGCGCTGCTGGTCCCTTTGCTCGGAGACTGTGGAATGGTTGACCATAGGACCCCCCCCCATTACACTCCCTGCGCTCTTCACTGAGACTCCCCCCTCCACCCCCCTTAGAGCTTATGTAAACTAGCTGTGGAGCCAGGGCAAGCTGAGGCTATTTTTAGCAGCAGCACTGCAGAGCAGAAACTGGCTCGGGTCACGTGTGCGCAGCCGAATCAAAGGGAGTATCCCGGCAATGCGCTGTAAACAAAGGGAAGGTCAGTAGCAGAAGGTGAGACACAAAACGCCTCTGTGTTCATTTTGTGTGCGTGCCTGTGCCACAGTGGCTGCGCTCTGCCTGGCTCTACCTTCCCTTAAAGCCCAGACTTAAAGCCAATCATTGAGACTGTAGGAGTGCACCCACATGCGTTTCCTGCTCCCTCCGTCTGCCCCCTACCCCACTCCCATGCACGCTTCAACCATGTCTTTTCCCTGCTAGATATACAGAGAGGGGTAGCCGAAGTGATCAAAGCAGAGTTTCACACGCAAGGAAACATTTTGCTGCCTAATCATGACAGGGGCCCGCAGCTCCTCTCTCCGGCCTGGCAGGGTGAGTAGCAGCAGTTGTCGTGGAGCTGGCACAAGCCCGTGTGTGTAAAGGAAGCCCTTTGACGTGTTTTTAGCTGTCATTTCAAACAGTTAGAGCCTGCTTAATGTATGGCCCGGTGGGGCTGTACCTCAGGGTTTGTAGCTTCAAGCTTTCAGCTTTCATTGAGGCCAGAAGGTGTTGGCCTGCAACCACACCCAGAAAAAAAGTCTCCACCTTCGCCAATAGTATAAAAAAACTTAATCTGTCATTTCCTTTGAAATTTTTATGAAGCTGGGCACATATTTTTTAATACAATCATTATACCTTTGTTTGTGGGTTTATTGATAGTGCCTGCAGTGACAGGTTTCACCTGACCAGGTTGGGTAAGGTCGCCTGCAGGTTAACTCGGGGTAACATTTGGCTGCTGGACTGCTCGTTAAGGTTAATTGAATGGTGAAAGAATTTTTAACAAGGAATTTCAGTTTTATTATGTGGTGCTACTTGATAAAACTCTTCTGCTTCAGTGGTGGCTGTTTTGTTCAAGTTGCTTCTGAATACGACACTTTTAGAGTTGTATCAGATGACATTCCAGTTCAAACACTAACTAGGTTTTTTTTTGTCCCAATCATAATTCTAAAATAAACATTTACAAGTTTTGATCATTAATCTTTCACTGCTTGTGAAATTAGGTGACTTCTATAATGAATGGAGAGTAATAGTAAAACATAAAAAGTCATACCCCACCTTAAAAAGTAAAAGTAAAAAATAAGTCTTCTATATTTTTTAGTTTTTAAACTGAGACAAATGATGTCTGGTGTCATGACCTGTTTATAGCAAATGAATAACACTAGATTTCAATTATTCTCCTCAAAAATCAGAACACTATACGATCTAATTACCTGCATTGGGTGTCCTCTGAACTTGTTATAAATGGTTACAAATAAAGTCAACTTGAATACTCTATGTTTGCATTTCCATAGTTTTAAACTGCTTTTTATTATGAAATGAAGAAACTGATATGGATTGAAAGCACTTACCATGGTCTGCAATACCTGCTTGGCCATAAAGAACATTTCCAGTCTACGTTACTGTAGTCCTGCTCATTAGATGGGGGGTCTTATTGATCTCTATTTGACTTCTACTGTTATCTGCACAGTTCAGATCAGAACTCGTGTAGCCTAAATTCATCACAGCTCAGTGCACCTCTGTGTTGTGACATTATGCCTCATAGTTGATTTTTGTACCTGCTGCATCAACTAGATGAAGCAGTTTTATGAAACATGCGCCTTATTTAAGTGTTAATCTGCGACCCTCTAAAATGGTCCGTCTTCATAAGTTTCACATAGCTCTGCCCTCCCAGTAAACAAACACACATGCAGGAGCATGACAGCAACACAAACCCAGAGCAGAAATCAGGAGAGCCCCGCTTAGATTTGTGCTGATGTATGGAATAGTCTGGGAATGGATGGATATGAGTGCAGCCTGGCTTTGGAAAAGATGAGGGGGGGGACAGGGAGAGCAAGAGAGGAGTGGTATGGACTGGCTGGAGTTGCCATGGGAACCCAGCTGCTAAAACCAGGCAGGGTCAGTGTGGAAGAGAGGCTGTGTACAGCAGGAGCGACCAGATGCCATCTAGAGGCCATACAGGAAACTGCATAGACTGGAGGCCCAGACCTGGGACGCTGGAGCTCCAGCTACTTCAGTCAGTGTAAAGCCTTAAAGGCAAGATCTGGCTTTTTATTTCATTTTCTCCAGGTCTCTGTGAGGGTTTATATTCCACCGGTCTTATGCAGCCTACCCTGATGTCTAGACTTTCCTGTCTGATGGAGGTCAGTGGTTCATAACTCTTGGCAACGGGAACGAAAACAAGCCGTATTTTTGCTGGACCTGGTTGACTTTGAAGTGGGACAAATAATTTGACATAGAACTGCTGTTGCTTGCAAGCTGTAGAATTGAAACCTGCTTAATAATGTTAATTGGACTATCTTTTTTTTTTCTATTTTAGCACAGTTCAGTGGCTGACCAATAGTGAACTTATGTTGGGCTTCAGTATTTTTTAGAGAAACTTTTCAGCTGATTCACAGTGAGAACTGTGTTGGGCAGCTCCACATGGGACACGGAAAAGAGCCTCCTGTTCTTCTGTGGCTGAGATTTGGGAACCGGCTCTATTTTAAACAGAGGTAATGGTCCATTTAGACACTGAGCAGAGGCAAACGGGCATAGCAATGTATTTCACATTTTTATATACAACACCTTTCAAACGTGTGACTTGATGTGGTCCTGGAAGGTGAAATGGTGGCTTTGAGATAAAGCAGGCACTTTTGTTTACACGAGATTTGGTTTGACTTTCAGGAGTGTCTCTGTTCCTGCTCCTATATTTAGGAAGTACCCACTGAGCTGTTGATGGATTTGTCTAGTTCCAGATCCATCTTTGAAGCTGCACAGTGTTCCTGTTTGGAGGAATAAGCCGAACTCAGAGCTCAGATGTTTCCACCAGATGAACAGAACCCGTGCAGCTCCACCTGTCGCACGAGGTTTCATGTGTACTTCCAGCCTCCTCCCTCCACTCATTCCTGGGCTCAGTTTATATGATGGATATGCAGGTTATAATTATTTGCATATGTGGTGAAAGTCAGTCCATAAATAAACGTTTTAGTTGAGTTTCAACAATAAAAATGTCTCCAGCGTTGTTTTTCTTTTGTTAGTTAAAAGCACAAAGCTCTTTTAGCTTTTTATGACATTTTATATGCCAGCAAACATAATTTAGCTTGCTAGAAAAATGTTTAAATAACAGCAGAATTTATAAATATTCTATTGAGATCACTTCTGGTATTATTGTTGAATGTCTTCAACTGTATTTTTACAGATCAGCATTTCATTCCTCTTCAAATGAGAGATAAATAAGATGCTGTGGTTTAATGTCTGTTTAAGTTTAGTTGTAAAAAAATTTTTGTCACGTTTTCTTCTCCTCTGTTATAGAGATTTGATAGAGATTCGAGAAACTTTAGTTCATTATAAAGACAGAAAGAAAATCACACATTTTCCCAACAAAAGCCTTGAAATGAAAGTTTCCCAGCTGATGTAGAAAAGCTGTGACTTTGCCGCTGCGCTTTAAAGCTCTGTCACCAGTCTGGTGGAGTCTAAATTGAAAGTCCATTATGCTGGCCTGAGCAGCTCAAAATATGGAAACTATTGATCCCATCCTCTGTACAACTAATTAAAGATGGTCTGCTATTTGTAAAAAGTCAACCCAATTATCAAATGAACACATGAGGCTGGGTGCTGTTGGTTGGAGGGAGGTTTTTCCTTCAAGTTGGTCTTTGTTTTCTGTGCTGTTTTTGATTTATTTTGTAACACATTTACACTAACATCATTGGTTCTGTTTTGTCTCATATTCTCAGGGAAATAATGCTGCAGAAGTTCCTGTAAAAGGCACTTTTGTGTTTGGTTTCTCCAGCTGCAGAGCATGGAACTGCTAACATTCAAGTGTCAGTACTTTCTAGAGCATAAATGGGCCATGTAGAACAAGAAAAATATCCCTCCAGCTCTTTTCACACCCTTTGAAGATACATAGCCTTATGACTTTCTCGATCTGTGAAGCAATGGCATTACTTGTTAGTCACTTTGCCATTTGTGTCACCCACAACTTTTTTCAAATATGCCTGTGAACGATTTACAATGTGCACACAGTGTTTTTCTTTAGTGCCAGGACTAACTGCAATGAGAACATTTTCAGTTAATTTCAGTAATTGATAAATAATTGATATATTCTTTACACAAAGTTTTGACAATTGTTACTTTCATCATAAAAAACTCATTATTCTGTACTTGAAAGTTTGAATATTTATTTAAACAAACAAAAAAATGTTAATTTTAACCCCAAAACCTTTTAACCACAAGTACAGCACCTAGTACTTGGTTGGAGCTCCCTTTGACTGAACTCCTTCAGTAAAGTTGTGTAGCATGGAGATGATAGGTCTGTGGCTCTGCTGAGCTGCTGTGGAGTCTCAGGTTGGACTTCCACCTTCAGCTTCTCTGTGTTGTTGTGTCTGGAGCATCCTCCTCTTCCTGCGGTACATTGAGAGCCAGATTGCTGCATAAGCATGGCGCTGCTGTGCATGTCTGCTTTTTAACGTTATATTTTACATTTGTGTTGCATTGAATTTGGAAAAAAGGGTTTGTAAATGTACATGAGATGAGTTTGCTTTAGTTCTTTTCATGTATTCATCCCATTGAAGTGTGTGGAGGCTCCCGGCGGAGCTGGAGACGCATCCACTGCCTATCACAGAGTAGGACAGACACAAATGGTGGTCAACATTCACACCCACAGTGAGTCTGCAATCAGCAGTTAGCATAATTAAAAACGCACAGAAATCCAAAACACAAGCCTTTAACCCTCTCATGACACTACAAGAACTGTTTCACCTTTTTGCAAGCAGCAGCACTTAGTAAACACCATAAACTTACTTTAATGCTATATTTTTAACTAGGGATGCCACAATTCTCAATTTAAAACCAGCCTGTAAGTTACACGATTGAACCGGCTCGTAGGGAAAGTAAATCATAGCCTCCCTACTGCATGTACCAGTATGTTTATGTTGAAAGTGTCAAACACGTGTGTAAGAAGAATTTGTTTTATTACATCACACCAAGTTCAGGATGAGCCAATTGAAAGGTTTTTTTTTTCCATTGCTTTTTTAGAAAATTAGAAAAATGATTTTTCTGAATTTGTAGTTGTTTTATAACAGACAAATCATAAAGTTAATCGAAACAAAACTGTGATCCAAAATTAAGTTGGTGTGACATCCCTGCACTTTTCAATACTTCCACCATTCTTTCTCTGCCCCTGCCTCTCTCTCTTTTTTTTTTGCTCAGTGGCAATCAAAATGTGGACTGTACCATGTGAGGTCAAAGGCCTGAGGCCCCCGCATCACCCCCATACCCTTGTAATAATAGTTGTGTGTGTGTGTGTGTGTGTGTGTGTTCATGCTGGTGTCAGAGTCAAATCAAAAGATGAGGAAAACACTAGTCTGAAAGTAAAGTGATACTGTGCATAACGAAACCTATACAAAGAAGCACAGACTGACCCGCAAGGCCAGTACAGTGTGTTTAAGCTAAATACAGAGGCAGCCCATCCCCAAGGAGAGACGAAGCTGTGGAGACTACAGCAGGTCCTGCTCAGCCTTCCAACCCAAAACAAGAAAGAGCCATTGTTTAGGACAGGTGAGATGCAAATCTTTGTGTTAAATCATACACTTAAAAGGAAGACACACCCTCAAACGTATGTATGTACTATACACATTCTGAACACAAAGCGGGAGACAGGTTTCCTTCAGACCACAAGTTAAGAAGAAAAAGCCCCACTTCACTTAACAATCTCTGATTTCAACAAAGAAAAGTTCTCCAAAGAGAGAGAAAAGCCTCATAGCTCTCTAAGACCTTAAAGCAGCTTGTATTTGTAGACCTCAACTAGAGCAGCTTAGCTGCAGTCAGTAAAAGCTGCACCCAACTCCAGATAAGGTATTATCTGCACAGTCGCTCTGAAATCACTGCGATCTTTTTTGAAATTTTTTTGAATAAAGGACCAGCATTCTTTTCTTTTTTGTGTTTGCATGGAAAGTATATTTGGATCTCTAGTGCTCTATCTATAGTACTTTTATCACATGGCAGTCACAAAGCACTCAGTAATTATAACCTAGCTAAGTTTCTGTGAGGAAGACGGACTAAAAATACTCCAACACTGGTGCTGTGAGCTGCTGTTTTTTCTCTGTGAATATATAGCTGTGTCTGCTCGGTGTGTGAAGTTCTACACTGTGAACAAACTGCTTTCCAGAGAAACAGCAGCATAAACCTTTCCTGCTCTGAATTTGGACCAAAAAAAATCTGTTTTAGCTTAATTTGGTATACTATTTTAAATCAGAAATGTACATCATTTTGCACATTTTTCCAATTTTATCCGAACATTCAATTATTTTTTTTCTTCTTAAAAAAAAAATATTATTGTTATTGTAAAACCATATTTTTGTTATAAAATTGTAATTACTATAATTTAAAAGGCTTATTAAAAACAGAAATGATTATGTGCTACATAATATTATAAAACAAGTAACTCCTTGATACCATTGTAAAATGAAAAAAAAAACCTTTGTATTAATATGTGAAAATTGTACTAATCTAATGAAGATATTTAGATAAAAGTAAAAACGAAAACTTTATTCTTTCCATTTTCAAACACTGTCCTTTAAAGCATCACTAACTCTCTTTAGATGTTATTGCTCTCCTCAGCCAGTAGGACCACTCCTGTCTTCATGACCTGCTGATTCAGCAGTGCTTCTCACCTGAGGTCATCTGAGGAAGTCGAATAATAAATGGATGTTTTCAATTTGTCTCAGAAGTTAAATGCTTCAAAAAAAGTTATTTTCTTTACAAGCTCTGTCTAATTTGGGTGGTTTTTTTCTTGTTACCCAAGTCATTGATTTGCTCCTTCAGGTCTCAAAGTAATGAAATAACTTGCAAGAAGTAAAGAAGTAATGTGAAAACACCTCCACCTGTATCATCCTGCCATACCCTTCATCTTGACATTGTAAATCTGGCAGTGGTCATAAACTGATCTGCAAAGAAATTTGTGTCGGGAGACCTTCGAGATCTCAAACCACCATTTAGTGTTGCAATCTGGCCAAAAGGTAGAAACTGTCCAAAGGTCGGCTTCTAACTTAACAGGAGTTAAGTAAGATTCCCTCCCACAATTGAATTGTGGGAGTTTTACATGCTGGGCTAGAGCAGGTTAATGAGTAAATGATGTTTTTGGCTTTAAAGAGAATAAAACGTTGTAGATGTTCCCTAAAACTTAAAATTGAAATGCCAAATAAAGTTTTAGTGAAATTATCTATATAGTCTTCAGCAGTAATTTTAGAGACTTTTTTTTTTTGTTGGTTTTAGGAAAAATGAAAATTACTTGTCTTTTTTGTATACTCTGCATGACACCTGGAAAAACAGTAGATCTTATGAAATGAGTGTGAGAAAGTTAAAGGCTCTTTCAAAAATAGTCTAACTTCTTCTTTCGTGTGGAGTGTGTGAGGCAGAAAGTCAGTGTGATGAAAACATTGTTGTCAGAGCACATGAGCAGCGTGATTGTTATCTAATGGTTTATAATGCAGCATTCATTGCTGGTTATTTAATCCCGGTTGGGCGTGTTGGTGTGTTGCTTTTGGGGCTGAAGTGAAAATGAAGCCACTGTCGTCCCTGACGATAAATGAACGCTGCAGCAGGTTTCCTGTGTGCTGCTGCTCCCGCCGACATGCCTTTCGGGCGACATTCTAATGGTTTGGTTAAAAACACGAGCAAGGATGGTTGGATCTGGTGTGTTTGACCCGCCTCAGTCACTTGCCAGCTTCAGTTATATGCTGGGAAAGGTTCTTGTCAAGATATAACGCAAAGCTACCACCTTTGTTCCACTATAAAATCAGCGTACTTCATCTTTTTTATCGCTGCGTAAACCTGGACTCTCCTGTAAACTTTGATTTTGATTTACATCAGGAGCAGAAGGTTTGGAAAGCTTTTTCTAAATATCCCCAAAGTGAAGCAACAATCATTTGAGAAGGTGTGTTTTGTATGCATTAATGTGACTGTGGGATTATTGAGGTCTGTTTCAAACAATGCCCTTGCTTTTGTACTAGTGTGCTTTTCAAGGACATTTTTGCTGAGACCCAGATGGAGTTAATTTTTAACCTTGCTATCCCCTTCTGTGTTCACTGTTTGGGTAACTGATGACTTCATTTCTACAACTAATCAAAACCTTTGAAACGCTGCACCACCCTCCACAACCTGTCAGCTGCCTGGGCTCTCTTCAGTTTCTGTTTTAATTCAACATGGCCTCTGAAGTGGCAACTTTAAACTCCTTCCTTGCAGCGATCCAAAGGCCTGAGGACCATGTGTCTGTTGCGTCCCCGAGCTCCATGTCCCAAGCCTGCACGCTGAGCTGCAGCCAGACCCAGCTGCTGCCTCTGCTGCTGCTGCTTCCACTGCTGCGCATGCTTGCTGTAGTGAAGAGATGGCAACAGCAAGCTGTCTAACCTCCACAATAACCATCTTATGTAATCACTCTTCATAGAGACGATCAAAATAGCCAAGCTGAACGTGGCTGCCCTCTTGTGGCAGGAAGCTGCCATGACAAGGGCCTTCTAGGCCCGACATGATGGAGACATGCCCACTCCTCTATGTATCTTTGATACAATTAATGAATGGCCTCATAGAGGAATATTTATAGCTAGAATTAGTATTTTCTGTGAAAACAGTCATTTGTTTAATGTGAACATTATTATTTTGTTTTTATCATTTTGAAAAATTTGTTGAGTTAGTGAGAGCAGAAGCTAAGCCTGTTTTTATCTTTCATTGCAGTTTCCTGGACAGAATCGACTCTGTAAGACAAAGTGACTACACACCAACAGACCAGGTCAGTATGATTATTATTAAACATATTGAAAGCATGAAAGCTCCTGCTCTTCCAGTGGTTTAACTAAACAATGCTTCTCTGTCTGCGATCTACAGGACCTGCTTCGCTGTCGAGTGTTAACTTCAGGGATTTTTGAGACGAGGTTCCAAGTAGATAAAGTGAACTTTCAGTAAGTGTCTGCATCTGGAACAGCTGATCAATACAACATTTAGGTCACTATTTATAAAATCAAACTTGTATTTCCACAAAAGCACAGAAATTATGAAGGCTATGATTTCCTGGCTTGTATAAATCAGATATTTCTGCCCCACATAGTGAAGTTATTGTTTTGTCACGTCCACATCTGCTTCAGCTCCTCTCTCATGTAACTGCCTTTCCAAAGAAGTCACCCACTTCTTAAAAGGAGGCTCTTCAGGCTTTTTCCAGTAATTTTCTTTTTTTAAAGCATTTGACTAGGGCTTCTTTTTGCATCACTGGTAAGAATAATCTCAGATTGGAATGCCCTCTCGGGCGTTTACTGCTATAATTACCTTTGCCTCGTGTTAAGAGCCTGAAATGTCATACGTTCTTTTTTCCTCCCTTTTAACTGCAGTGTTTCTTGGAGCAAAAACACTAAAGTCCATCCAGTTCACTGCCAGAAAACAGAGCTGGAAAGCAAGTCATTCAATGTCCTCTTTGCTGCTGTGAGGAAGTAAAAACAGTCTCTCTCAGGGGATTTTACTTCACCTTTTATTATTATTGGGAATATAAGTGAGAGATCTGCCTTTATTCGGACTGAGAGGAAATCGTTAGTATTTTAGTGAGAAAGATTTTAGGCTCTGTTACCGGTGTGCCTGAGCCATACCTGTCGCCTCAGTTTACAGGAATCCAACCACACCTTCCAACTTTTATTACTTTGAAAGTAGTTTATCCGCACTTGTTACAACACTGTTTATACAAGAACGATAAAGCGTTTTCTCATTTCCACGATGTATTCCAAAGTACAGTGACACTAAGTTGTTTACACAAGGACACATGAAAGCTCTTTGCTCAAAGGCCAGATTGGTTTTCAGCTATCGACCCAACTTTTCTCCTGTGTTTTGGGGATTTTAAATTAAACATAGGAATGCACCTATATTTATAGTATTTGTTTAACAGCATCGTTTACTTTTTGTGACAAAGAAAAAAAGAAATTAGGTATCTAATTTTTTTTCTAACTGTTATGACGACTTCCCTCAAACTCTACAGACACAGTTAGTCAAAGCAATATTGTTTTTTAAACAAAATTTCAAAAAATCACAATGTTTGAATTCATTTTGCAGTCTCAAAGCTGGAACGAAAAGAAGCAAAAACTTCTTATTGGGAGAAATGGGGTTTAAAAAATGAGGTACTAAAGGAGAAGCAGACCCTAGTTTAGTGTCACAGCCAAAACATCTACACCATTGTGTCTAAAGTGAGGTGTACATATCTTTATGCTGTAATTTCTCTGTAAATTGATAAATTACTGATTTATTCTATGTCCACAGCCGAGCTGTTTATGCCACTTCTTTAAATACTTGTTTCAAAATAAGTGGAAATACAGACTTCGTTTTTTTTTTTTTTTTTTTTGGTAAGAATCTGAAGAAAAAAAGTTGAAGTGGAAAAGAAATAATTCTATAGATCAGTGGTCCCAACCCCTGGGCTGCAGACAGCACTGGTCCGTGGGACAGTTGGTATTTGGCTGCAGAGAAAAAAAAACATGACCTACATTTTTTTAACGTTTTATTTATAATCGAACTCTGAAGGAAGTCTACTGGATTCTCTCCACAAAATCCGACTCGTTTTCTTAAAGAACCACTCCAATGAAAATTGTGTTTTTGATGTTTTGAACATGTTCTTGTAGCATTTTTCTGACAATGGAGGACAATATAAAGAAAACTAAGATTAAAACTTCATTTCTGAGTTTTTTTTTTTTATTCAAATCATTGTGTATCAGAAGCAGATGAAAAAATCCAGTTTAAAAAAGCTTGTAAACTCTACAGTCAGCGAGTCACAAGCTCGCTGCTATGCTTTATTCTGATCCATCCACTTGCAGACAAAGAGATCCATGTACGTCTTTGTTTTCCTCGTCTGAGCTGGAATCTGGCTCAAAACTGTACAGCTGGATAGCTCCGACATTGCTCACCATTTTTGTTGCACCGTTAATGTTAGGTTGGGGATGTGAGGGACTGTAAGCTATTGAGAGAGTGTAAACAAAGGCATGATGGGAAATGAGCACTGGCTTTTTCCATGTCAACAGTCCCGCTCACAACTCAGGTGAATTTCTAGCAAAGTACTGCCACTCTGCTTAAACTATGTCCTATAAACAACACAGGTTTTTAGACTTCGGCTAAAAACGGCATCATCATAATTAAAAAGCCACTGGAAACGCCTTTACAACAGTTTAAAAGATGATCAGAGTGGAACTTTAAAGCGGCTCCGCCAAGTTCTAAATGAAAACCCCAAAGCTAGCAAAGTTAACAAAAAGCAAACAGATTTAGGGAAATTTATTTACACAGAAAAGAGTGTACGAGGAAACAAAAGAAGAACTTTCTGCTTCAAAATCAAATAAATCAGCCGACAATAACAAGAGAAAATATATTTAATATTTCAATGGTCCATACATGAAATCTAGTGTACAAATAAAGTTTAAAGCAGCTGCTGATACTGCTGATACAGGGGATGATGATGAACTTTAATCTCAGAAGTTTAAGGGAATCTGGAGGCAAAAAAAGACATTCATTTCAGCTTTGTACAGGCTGGTGTGTAAAAGTATTGTCTGACATTAAACCGGTCTGTGACCTGATAAAGGTTGGTGACCACTTGCTACAGATTATAAATATTTAAAGGCTGCCAAGTGCCAAAACAAACACTCCCATAACCCCATAACCTTCTGTGGTGGTCCACAAGAGGGCAGCAGTGACGGTTATACGTCTGGATCTGACCTGGTGTTTTGTCTCCTCCACAGCATGTTTGATGTTGGTGGCCAGAGAGATGAAAGGAGAAAATGGATCCAGTGCTTTAACGGTAAGGCCGATGATCTGCACGCACTTCGTCAGTGACACGCCTCCCATGTCAGCCTCCAAAATAAAATGCTTTTGCTTCCAGATGTCACTGCTATCATCTTTGTGGTGGCCAGCAGCAGCTACAACATGGTAATAAGGGAAGACAACAACACCAACAGGCTACGGGAAGCCCTGGACCTTTTTCGCAGTATTTGGAACAACAGGTTAGTCAGAATATCATTCCTGTCAGAGAAGTCGTCTGCAGGTCTACAACACTCATTTCACTGAGAATAAACCCAGGTCGTTTAGTAAAACTTTTTTACAGGGTTTACGTCCAACATTTAAGACTTATATCCATCATGGGATATGAAATGTTTGTGTTCTCTGTTGGCATGGTGTGTTTTGTTGCCACAACAAGTCACGTTTGCAATGTGTTTGATGAATGAGAGAAGATTAGAGCGCTTTCAGTACACTTTTGGTTTGCCAAAAATGGATGCGACCAAAAAAAAAATCCTAAAATGCTCCTTTAACTACTATTTTTTGGTAATAATAACATGTTTGTGTAGATTCCCATTCATTCAGGTAAATTCCATCAATTTATCAATTAAAAAAACTGTCAGATGTTGTTGCTCACCTTTCAGTTTATCCCGTCAGAGGTCACCACAGTGAATCAGTTTTCACTGCTTCACATTGGTTGCCAGATGCTCTTCCTGACACAACCCTGTATTTTATCTGGACTGGGGATCGGCACAGGGAGGCTCAGGTTCCTCTGTGCCGGCAGCCCCTAGCCTGTGGATACTTAGTTAGGCCGTACCGCAAAGGGTCTTGCCCAAGGACCCAGACAGGAAGAAGCTCATTGCACACCCTGGGAATCAAACCCTGATTTCCCGAGTAACAGTCACGCACTTAAAAAAAAAAAAAAAGTCAGATGGACTTGGAAGTGAACGTCGTCTATAAGAAAAGATAAACCAGTTTTTTTCCAACAATGAGCAAAGTTTTGCTCAGCGACTTTATTGTGTTTTTGTCTTTCAGGTGGTTACGCACTATATCAGTGATTTTGTTCCTGAACAAGCAGGACATGCTTGCTGAGAAAGTATTAGCTGGAAAATCCAAAATTGAAGATTACTTTCCTGAATATGCTCGCTACACCATACCAAATGAAGGTTTGTGGCCCAACAAACATCCTCTATTATCTTTTTTCTTTTTGTTTTAATCATATTTTTTTTATTTTTTTTTAGCAACTCCTGAACCCGGTGAAGACCCCCGAGTCACAAGAGCCAAGTTCTTCATCCGAGACGAGTTCCTTGTGAGTACACCCCCTCCTTCCTGAACGGTGTTAATGAGTGCCTCCGTTGGTTAAATGCTAACTCTGCGTGCAGAAGTCCCACGTTCACTTGCAGGGCTGACTGTTTTGTGGCGTTGAACCTGATGAACTTTGTGCAGTCCACACATGAACAGGAGTTGTTCCCAACCAACATGTGTTGTAGCTGTAACCTGTGACTACTGTGGAGATTCCATTATTTGTTTTGGACAAAAATAGACTTTTTTGAAGCCTTTCGTTGAATGGTTGTTGTTTACACAGTTGCCATGGCAACAAAAAAACTCCAAGACTCTAATAGCATTATTATCTATATTGTTGCTTTATTTTTGGTGCTCTTTAGTGCTCTTAAAAATATTAAGCATTTTTGTGAGCTTCGTGTCTCTTCGAGTCCCCCCTATTTGTTTCCATAGCAGCCAGCTTTCCCTGTTCTGCTCTGCAAGGCTTTTTTCTGCATCTTTGGGTTTTTCTTTCACATTTTTAGGATGTTAGTGATGACACCTGGTCGTGTGAATCAGTGCTGCAGATGCCTGAAATGGTTTTAACCAAATTTTTCTGCATTTGTTTGCAGTTATGGAAGCTATACGAGCAGCACCACACTAGCTACAGCAGAAAATAGGGTCATTGTGAGTGTGGGATTCCTGTGTCTGCTTACTGTGCTGCTCTGTGTTCAGGAATACAAAGGTCCCTCGCTATATCACAGTTCACCTTTTGCGGTCTTGCTATTTCACAGATTTTCTTCACTCCAATTGTGCATGCATTTTTTTTAACACAGAAACTGTATTCTGCATCCTGATTAGCTGTAGACCATTGTCAATTATTCTCCTCCATGCCATGTCTCCTTTAGAAAATGTGTTCATTTGGCCAAGTCTACATAAATCTTCAATTGCAATCAGATCTTTGTTTTCATTCTATAAAACTTTATTTTTTCTGATAGTTTGAACTTTGAGAGTTTAAACTAGAGAAACTTGTGAAAATGTCTGTCTGAGAAAAGTGAATGTGTGTAGTGAGGAGTTTTACAACCTTAAAACATTGGTGATCCTACTTTGCCGATTTCACTTGTTGCAGGTAATTTATGGAATGTATCCCCCACAATAAACAAGGGAACACAGTCTAATCAGAGTTTGGATCCAGTTTGGTGTCGATGATATTGCTTTAAACCGTGGTGCTGATGCCAAAGACCTTGCGAGAACTACAAAGCAGATTTTACTTTGAAATGTCACATATTATTGCTAGTGCCTAAAACTTTTGTAGTTTCTGTCTCATTATTTTACCAGAGAAAAACTATTTTGTAAAGACTCTTCTTTTTTATCAGTTATTCTTAAGTAATGTAGCTACCAACGTTTTTGTAGAGCTCTTCAAAATACATACATTTGTTGTCTCATCATCTGTGTCTTCCATGCATTGACTGTATATGAGATGTACAGATATAGAGTCAATACTTCCATGTAGTTATGAGACTAAAATCTTTTGAAAGTATGTCCTCCCTCAGGCAGTGACTGGCGTGAGCATCAGGTTAATGAACCCATTTTGGACAAGCATCGAGCAGCAAATTTGACGCATGAATCGCGTTCAGTATGAACACAGCATGAGACCTTGACAGTGTTATCATCTGTATTGTTGTTTTGAGTTTAGAGTTAGCAAAAAATCTTGTTTGTTTTTTGTGGGTTGAATGAACCCTGTTGTTTCTGTCCAGATCTGTTTGATTAGTCCAGTATTTCCACATGTATTCTTTGCATTCAGCTGAATTGAAACACTTGCAAAGGAATCCCACACCTACATCATTTTCCATCTGTTGTGTGTGTACAGTAATACTTTAAAAACATTAGCATACACAATTCAAGTACTGATCATCAGAAGAGCGCATTTTAAGATCTCTGAAAGCTCGGGGTGTTCATACAGACATTTTGTTTTGTTCAGTAGTTGTCACAGGAAGGGGCCACATTTTTGTGGTGTTGCATGAGCTTTTATTGTGACGGTATAATGAAGTGGAGTGGGCTGGGCCTGATCACTGTGTGTGTCCTAATGGTTTTGTGATGTCTCTCTCAGCGCATCAGCACTGCGAGCAACGACGGCAGGCACTACTGCTATCCCCACTTCACCTGCGCTGTGGACACGGAGAACATCCGGCGGGTGTTCAACGACTGCCGGGACATCATCCAGAGAATGCACCTGCGGCAGTACGAACTCTTGTGATGGATGGGAGACAGTCTCCGTCAGCCTCCTGTGCTTTTTCTCCACTGATCTGCACCCTTGACAAACCTTTTCTCCTAATCCTTGGCCCTGATTTCTCACCCCACATCTCTGAAGAGACCCCCCCCCTCCTGTCAATGACTATGAAGTACTACTGAAGTGTGTCAAATCCTCTTTCTATATTTTTTGCTTTTTGTCCTTTTTTTTCCTGATTCATCCCCATTTCTCTGATGTGAATGGAAGGTTGGGGTGCAGAGTTGTGTGCTGTTCATTTATCTTTTTCTTTGAAACTTTCCTTTTGAATGCCTTGATTTTTGTCATTCCACTAAGCCTTGGGATACCTCCTCATTTTTGTTCTTTTTTTTTGGCTCTCTTTGTCCTTTTTCTTTTTGCCGTTGGACCTGGACTGGTCAGCGTAGAATCAGAAACTTCAACAGGACCTCGGTAAAGGCTGTGAGTGTGTCTGGGGCTGCATTTGATGCCCAGCAGAGGAAGGCCATAAGAGCATCGCCTGTGCGCAGACACGGTTGTGCGTTCAACTCCGGCGAGGCCCCCCCTGCTCTAATTGGCCCGGTCCTCCCCGTCCTCCATGCTTTTTCTCTGCGCTGAAGAGGAGCGGCTGGAGAGGAACCGAACGGATGAAGATTTGAAAATGCACTTTGCATCAGGTTCCTTAAAAACTTTTTTCTTTTTTTTTTTTTGTTTTTGCTGTTTTTTTTTCCTGTTCCAGAGGACGCATAGACACAATGTAGCATCGCGATATTTATTACCCTGTCACAACGTTAGCTTGCTGAGCTGCAGGGGCGGACAGAGCAGCTGAGAGGCATGCGAAGCAGGCGATTATAACGGGGAGGAGCCAGGACGCCACGCTGACATGAAGACAGATCTAAATGAAGGAAAAGGGACTGAGCTCTCTGCACCTTAGCCCTGCTGCCTCCACGGACTCAAGCCTGCAACCTCTGTCCACACAGACCATCCTTAAAGATCCAGATGGGGGGGGTAGGGAGAGAGAAACGGGCCTGGAGAGAGAAATGTATTGTTTTTGTTGGGTTTCTGTTTTTGTTAACTTGTACACTGTACAAGGTTGAATTATCCTGTACAGACTGTAAAATGTAATATTATTTTGTACAACTTAATTGAAAGAAAAACAAATCTACTTGTAGATCTTTGTGCCTTGATTATGGCTGTACCTGTAAATGAGCTCAGATGTAAGTATGTTTTCGACTGCGCTGTACAGCTTGATGTCAAACTCTATCAGCAGCAAAAGACTGCAGGTAGAGGACTTTCTCTGTAGAGTTTAGTTTTTTTCTGGTTTATAAAAAAGGAAAGTTAAGTAAAAAATAAAAAAAAATAGGGGAAAAAAAAAAGTCCAAAAACCTGTATACATTATGCAAATTAACCACTTACCTGCAGTGAAGACCAGATGTTGCAGCGCCATGCCTTTTTGGTTTTGTTTTCTCCTTTTATGATATATATATATATATATATATATATATATATATATATATATAAAAAAAAATATTTTTTTTTTTTGAATTTCACAGCTTTAAACATTGGAAATCCATTGAAAGTGTCCAAATTGCAACCTGGTGTTGTTTTAATAGGAACCAACTTTTCTTTCTTTCAATTTTTTTTTTTTCTCAGTATGTGTGTCTGAGATCTGTACTGCTGTGCGTGCCTGTGCGCATGTGTACATAAAACATAGACTCACTGACGCATTTTGTGTGCGTGCGTGTATGTGAGGGAGAGTGCGTGTCAAATTTTATAAATGTATGTACATGTAAATTTATAGGTCTATATAAATATATATGTACAATTATACATGTTTAATTATGTGTGTGCCTAGGTGTACATACCTATGTATGTATACGGTAAATATGTATACATACACACATAGGAAAGCATGTTTAGAATGGAGATGAATAAATGAGAGCGTGCAATATTAGTAATTCTTTGGTCCTTTGGAGCCATACCTGATGGCACAGGCACTATGAATGTGTGAGCAGCACCCAACAAGACGAGCTCTTCTCCTTGTACAAACAGCATCAGCCTTTTCTTCTGCTACAGTACACGTCTATCCCCAAAAGAGAGTGAAATGACTGGAGGTGCAAAGACCTTGTTTGGCCTGGGAGGATGATTAAATAACGTCTTTATTTTCTTTAAATAAAGAGGCACATTAGAGGATTTTGCTTTATTTCCATCCTGGTGTCAACTTTGTTCCAGTTTGTTGCTGCTCGAGTGTTTTTCATCATGCCACAAATGTTCAGTAGATGTTCAATAGGAGCAGCTCGGTTGATCTTCAGGTTAGAAGGTAGAGGCCCTGCATATCAGACCAGCTGGCTTTCAAACTTTCCAGCACTAAAAGGGGTAAATAATACATTTATGTATGGCTGTGGTCTGTTTTCCTCTAGTCCTGGAACACCCAAATCAGCCATTATTAATGTCACACAAGTGAGACTCCTTTACACGTGTGTGTGTGTGTGCTCAGAAATACAATTGACACATGATTTAATTCACAACACACAACCTTCCAACACAAGAAAGCTTTGGTGATGTCATCTTCAGGCATTTTGACACTCCAGAGCACACGAGTTCCTGATACAGGAAACGACAGCGTTAATCCAAACCTTTCAAAATAAACTTAACCTTAAATGATAGTTTCTATGCTACCGAACTGTATTCAGATATGGACAGTCTCTGATCAAACTGGAGTCAAAAATCTTGAGATGATTTTTATAAATGTTTATGTAATGAGGTGTAACTACACCTGTATCTCTGCAACATTAATGGAGAATTGTTCTGTAGGAAGACAATTTTAAAATATATTTTATATAATATTAAGTATTATTATATTTAAAATAAAATAAGCAAGAGGTCACATCCCTAAAAAGTTAAGAATCGTTCAAAATGTATCTAAAAATAAAATATTAAAATATTTTTAAATAACATTTTCAACTGAGATAAAAAAAAATTATATATTAAAATATATTTATTAAATAAATATATTTCCATCCACCTTCTTCCGATCATCCGGGTCGCGGGGGCAGCAGTCCAAGTTAAGATGCCCAGACTTCCCCTTTCCCGGCCGCTTCCACCAGCTCCTCTGGGGGGACCGCGAGGTGTTCCCAGGCCAGCTGAGAGACAATGTGTCTCCAGCATGTCTTGGGTCTTTCCCGGTGCCTCCACCCAGTGGGGCCTGCCCGGAACACTGCCTCAGGGAGGCGTCCTGGAGGCATGTGAACCAGATGCCAAAGCCACCTCAACTGGCTCCTCTGGATGCAGAGGAGCAGCAGCTCTACTCCGAGCTCTCTCCAGGTGGCTGAGCTTGTCATCCTTTCTCTAAGAGAGTACCCAACCACCCTATGGAGGAAGCTCTTTTCGGCCGCTTGTATCCGGAACCTCGTTCTTTGAGTCATGACCCAGAGCTCATGACCATAGGTGAGCACTGGAACGAAGATTGACCAGTAAATTTGCTTTCTGGCTCAGCTCTCTCTTCACCACAACAGAGCGGTACAGCGGCTGCATAACAGCAGATGCTGCTTCAATCCATCTGTCAATCTCACTCTCCGATCTTCACTCTCTCGTGAACAAGATTCCAAGATATTTAAACTCCTCCACCTGGGGCAGGAGCGTTCCATCCACCCAGAGAGGGCATACTACCTCTCTCTGGTCAAGAACCATGGCCTCAGTCTTAGTGGTGCTGACCCTCATCCCAGCCGGTTCACACTCAGCTGCAAACCGTCCAATGCATGCTGAAGGTCCTGGCTCAATGAAGCCAACATCAACATCATCTGCAAAGAGCAGAGAGGAAATCCTGGGGTTCCCAAAGCAGATCCCCTTCGCCCTCTGGCTGCACCTAGAAATTCTGTCCATGAAAATCACAAACAGAACCGGTGATAAAGGGCAGCCCTGCCGGAGTCCAACATGCACCAGGAACAGATCGGACTTACTGCGGAAACCACACTGTTGTTCCAGGATCTGAGTTTTGACTATCGGCTGGAGTCTCCTCTCCAGTACCCTGGCATAGACTTTCCCAGGGAGGCTAAAGAGTGTGATTTCCTGGTAGTTGGAACACACCTGTCACACAGACCTGTCCCCCACCTAAAGGCAAAGGGAAAATGATTCTCTCGTCCACTGAGGTGAACTCAAACACTTGGCGGATGAGCTGGGGACTCACGAACATATAATATTATTAAATTATTATTATATTATGAAATAATATTTTAATAGCGTTCTGTCCTGTTCTTATTATCTGAAGGTGAATTTAAATTGTACCCTCTGCTACACGGCACTCAAAGTGGCGCCCTCACCTCATTGTGATATACTGTGGAATTTACCAAGTCAAAACATGTGCGATTTACTGTTGGCTGGGTGAATACAGATAATTTGGAGTATTTTTCAGTCTAACGCTCATCTCAAGATCAACTACTATCAACATAAACCACTTGAATTCATCACACCAAATTACGGGTTGCATTCACCATGAATGTATTTTCTAAACTCAATTGCAATCTCTCAAACAAACTATAATAAATATTGGTTTAGTCCGAGGCCAAGCTGATGCGATGGCTAAGTGGTAGTTGGTGTCAGAGGATGCTAACTTGTTTATTTATGAGAGTGAAATAAAAAAAGGACAAAAACATTCACCATTAAAAAAAAGACAAAGAGAAACCATCACTGGCTGAACCCGACCAAGGCCCGGGAAGGAACCCTGGACAACAGGCACTCGCCTGCAAGCCCCAACACCAGGCCTGGCTTCAGTTTGGGGCCTCGGTGATGCCACATCGTGGCAACATTACAAAATATGTTTTTTCTGCTTGTAAAGGGGTTAAAAAACATTGTGTCTGGCTCTTCACCCAGGACCTGTCTGCCATTGGAGACCCTACCAGAGGCAAAACCCCCAACAGCTTAGCTCCTGGGAGCACTCAAGCTCCCAAGCCCCTCCACCACGTTAAGGTGGTGCTTCACTATACATAAATATATATTGTTTGTAGTAAAAGTGATTCACTTAAAAAATGTTTTCAATATTATTAAGAAATAAACATTTGGAACATTATTCTGAAATTAAAAAGAAATCTGGCCCTTTTCACAGACACAACAGAAAGTGATTGTAGATATATTCACCAGAAAAGGTTTATTCTGTACAGTTTGCCAGAAACATTTCAACAATTTGGCAAAAACTCTCACAAATATTTGGCACAAAAAGATAAATATTTTTCTGATTTCCATCTTAAAAACAGCAAAGGTCTGAGATGAGAGAACAATGATGGATGTGCTTATGGCTCACAGGACACATCAGAGGAAGAAACATGAAGCACCAACAAACCTGAAACTCCCCTGCTTCAGCCAGGTAGTATTTACATATGTGCTCCCATCATTTAAAACTTATTGTGCTCTTTTCCCAGGTACTATAGAACCAGTACTTGTTTGTTTAAAAATCTTCAGCAGCATAATTTAATCAATCAGTCTCAAAGTTCAAATCTATTGCAGTTGATTCATGTTATCAGTTTGGCTTACCCTTGGTACATCAGCAGCAGCAGCATTAATCACTTATCAATCCAGTAAGAACACCCCATTAGTACATTTTAAAATAGGAAGTGACTATTTGCACATAATTAGGGTGGGGTTAGGGCTAGGGTTAAAATATGTGCAGGCAATTCAGCAATGTGCATTTTAGCTGAACAGATTCTGTGTGACCATGGCCAGCATCAATTTTCGTCAGATTTGTGCTTTATAGTATAAAATCTTCACAGTGCAGTGATATGTTCAGGCATGGTTCTGATTGTGTACATAGGGTTTGCCTTGCCTCTACCATGATTTACACAGGAATAACACCCCCCCCACCCCACCCCCACCCCACACACACATTATTGGGATGCAGAAACAGAAGGAAAGGTGGATTGACAAGCGGAGACGTTTTTGGCACAATCCAGGGACAAGTGACATTCATTCAAAGTTCCACTGACTGCTGTGCATTGTGGGTAATGTGCTTCACAGGGACTTGTGCTTTCCCAGCAGGCAGAGGCTGCAGAGACCCTTCATGCACAGACAGTGGGCCAGAAAGAGGAGCAGCAGGAAGGCCCCTGCAGAGCAGTAGACGCTGATCACCGTGCTCTCCTCGGGAAGGAAACACTTGGAAAGGGTGTAGTTTCTTGGGGACACTGATGCCTGTTCAGAGAAAAGATGGTTCAGAGGTGGTAGCTTCTAAATGAGCCACCAGGGGGAGTCCTAACAAATGTTATTGGCTTCATGCTGTAAAATCCTCCTGATTCAGCAAGAAATTGTGAATAAATTCAAAAACAATACGAGAAAAACAACACAAAAGCATAAACAAAAAACTGAACATACATTATTTATTTAAAAAGGTGATTTTATTTTAGCAGTCAGAGGAAACACTTCAATCATTTTGTAAAGATGTTATCCTAAATTGAATGAACAGTGCTAGATTATGATGAACAATACAATTTAAAAAGGATTCTTTTGGATGGGTGTAACAGTGTCAGATGATCTGCTTGTTAACTGTGACAGCTGTTTGGTGCAGAGCATTGCTTTGGTTTTTGCAAGTTTTCTGCGGGAGAGGCCTCCTGCTGATGCATGAAAAACAGCAGAAAGAGGGCGCTGAGAATCCGAGTGTCAGATTCATTTCAGAAGTGTGACAGCTGAGCCCAAATCACACTAAACTACACCTGAGGAATTCCAGTGAACTCCAAGTGGGAGCTGCCAGTGGAAATTGCCAATCTTACGGGTGATGGATGATTGACTTACTGTCAGCTCATAAATCTGAAATCTTTACCATGGAAGTAAAATAACTATAAGAGGGGAAAATGCTAAGAAGAAAATACTCTTTAGTGTTTATATTATGGAAGAAATCAAATGTATTTAATTTAGTTTATTTACAAAGTGCCAGTTTCAAACCAGGATGGCCTCAAGGTGCATTGCTAAAGGCAAGCAACTTCATATCCAGTGAGATTTATTATGATCATTCCAATAATGACCAACTGTCTACACTATTTTAACTGTGGTCCATATAGGACCAGCACATTCCAGTGTTTTTGGTGCAATTCTCTGAGCAAGCACTAAGTGATGGAAAAGTTTTGATTAAAAATCTCCAGGAGAACGAGACTATATAAAGAGTCAAATCTACTCAGATGAGTGACCAGACTGTCCAGCTTTACAAGAGATTCAATATTGATTTCATTCTTCTGTCACAAAACATATTGTTTTCAAATAAAATTCTTTTTTGGGGGTTTCATCTGCTCCTGATCCATCACAATTTGACTAAAGAAAAACTCAGAAATGCAGTTTTAATCTTGAATTATTTTACATACGGTGTGTTCTCCATTAAGAAAAAAATTCTACAAAAACATGTTAAAAACACCATTTTCATTTGGAGTGGGTTTTCAAAGGAATTTGTTGTGTTTTACATAATCAGAATCGGCATAAGTTCCAGCTCGCACGCCGCCTGCAGGTTTTGGGTTTTTGCTCACCAGGATGAAGCTGGGGTTGTTTCTGTTCCTCCAGCTGAAGGATGGCACGCTGATCTCTGGATACTTGTTGTCATGGAGAACCTCACACCCGCTGTGGGTGTGACCACTCAGGATGAGGCGGGGCTTAAACCACTGCAGCAGCTGAGGGGAAAAACTGTTTTTTACTTAAATCTCTGGTTTTCCCATACGGGGGTTTTTTAACAGCACACTGGTAAGATCTCTAACGTTTTACTGAAGTTCTCAACAAAAATTGAAGGCTTTGAGCAAATGTACAAAAAAGCATGATGAGTGTGTATGGCACCCACCCGCTGTGAGGCCTCCTTAGACAGCACATCGTACTTCTCTCTGAACAGTAGGTGTCGCTCTTCTGGTGGCGCAGCATCCTTTCCTGTGCATCCGGCATCACTTTCTCTGTACAGAGGATAATGCTGGAGAAAGCAGCAGAGCGTCAGCTGACCCAGCTTACATGCAAACCAAAAACACCCATTTAAGCAGCAGAAAACAGACTAAACACTAAAGGAAATTAGGAAACGAGGAAAGCAAAGCTGGTTTATTTAGTAAAAAATAAAGAAGTTTTACTTAAATCACAGATTTAAAACTCTTCATATTAACAACAGAACATAAAGGAATGTTTAAATCTGTTTCTGGTGTGTGGGAGTTCTGAAAAAAGTAGTTTGTTAAAAGCCAAGACTTGATATTCAGAAATTAATCTAATAGTCTAAAACAGGTTTGACAAAGGAAAAAGATGTTTTCTTGATAAAGTCAGTTTTACAATCTCCTCCACAAAGCAAACCTGCAGCCTAATATTGGTATCTGCCAAGTGAGTTTGCATTTGAAAGAAAAAAGGCAATAAATAATATTACAAGTTTGACCTCCATGACAATTCAATTATATTAATACTTTTTTAAACATATTTGTTGGAGTCAGAACCTGAAAACATAAAAATAGCAGAAGTTTTTAATAATAATATCCAAAGAAACATGGAAAATATGTCATTTTCTACACACACTGCTGGAAACTGTCTAGTCAGCATAAATACAAAAGTGCAACCCATCTTTAAAGCTCTTATTTTTATACTCAAGTTTAACAAAAATAGAGTTGAAACTGTTACTGGCGCTATAGGGGTTTCTGAAAACTGCTAAAAGTCTGGAACCCCAGACAGGCATAATCATAATGAAAAAAAACACTGGGAATGATTTGACAATAGAAAAAAATATAGCTGGAGTGGGTCTTTAAATATCCAGAAGGAAAAGCCATTTAAAATTTGGGCAAAGCAGATCAAATAATGATCTAAATACACATACGCTAACTTTTTCTATAGATTGATTTCTTTCCAAAGATGAGCATTTATCAGCAAAATGTGAGTTTATTTATTTATGTAAAAATGCATACATTTTTAAAAGCATATACGATAATAAAAATGTTCTTTACCATTGTTTTTTTTATACCTTCAGGAAATATTATTTCAATCTGACTTGTCAATATGAGTGCACAAATCCTGAAATGACGCTTTCATTAACTTGGTATTTGACCTAAAGCAGACCAACATGTCATGCTCTTCACTGGAAAAGAAAACCAGAAATAAACTTAAGTTTTTAAGATCAATTTTACACAAAATGATTCATCTAAAAACATGACATAACCCTAATTACCTGTAGCATGATGGGGGCTGTGGGTGGATAAGGCTGCGCGCTGTCACAACTCTCCATCTTTTCGGTGCCAGACTGCAAGTTCTGCAGAAAAGGAAAGAGCTCCTCAGCCGAATTTTACACATTCTGCGCCTTCAATCGTGAGCCAACACTTTGTCTAAGATGCAGCTGTTTTCGGAAGATTAGCAAAAACTGCATGATTACAAAAAGGAAGAACGCTTGCTCTCCTTCCATCACCAAAAATATTTCTCTACAGTTCTGACAGAAATGTTCTCTTACCTGAAGAGAACAGTTAAGGTCTCTGGAGAGTTTGATCAGCTCCTTCTCCACTGACTGGCAGATGGGGCAGCCATCGCCGTGCAGAGCGACGCTGTTCACCAGCAGGAAGCTGCGGGGAGGAATGCCGCCATCAGGATCTGACACAGACCCAGCATTTCTCAAAGTTTGAGCTCCTCGTGAATCAAATAGATCTTCACTGAGCATCATTCTAGTTATGCACATAAACGCAACTTGCACACTAATTATCAGCAAACAGATGCTTATTTACAGACCCACCAAGGATGCTGTTTGTCTCTATACATCTGATTTTTCAGTCCACCCCACAAAGTCAGCTTTAGTTCATCTATTTCTGATATTAGTCGACTACCAAGAGAAGTATCTGAGGTTTCTTTTCTCGTTCTAAAGAGAAGATGTTGCAATAAGTCCATATTCCACCTGATTCTGGTAACCAGAAGATTAGATAAACCGGCGGGTCAGAGGTTCCTGTGGTTCTTTTGCTGTAGTAGAAACACTTTGCAGAATTTCTGTGCAAAAACTCACTGCTGGGAAAAAAATGTGTCCATCGGCTTAAGCTGCCCCTTTTCTGATGCAGCACAATAGGTCAGAACCATTACACTTCTACCACCGTGCCTCTGAATACAGAAAGTATTGTTTTTTAATTCTCCAAATCTTAAAACCCCACAAGTTTACAAGCTGTACAAATATAATTGCACCTTCAATGCTGGTGTTAGTTAACTACAGCTTTTTGGAAGCTCAGAGGAATCTCTGATATTGACACCAACACTGAATCTCCCCATGGACCCACTTAGACTCCATAATAGTTTCTTTTAACATTGAATATTCGGGATGAATTTAATCTCTTCTAACCAACTCTAGCTGCAAATGATTTACTTCAAGTTAAAACAACCTTTTTAATAGAGTTTTCCTCAGTCAGTCACAGGGAGTCTACCAGAGTTAATAAGATGTTTTGTGACACATTTCACCAGAGAAGAATTTTAAAAAGCACCGATTTATAATACATTTATAAATGAATCACTTGCTGTCAGCTTTAATCTTTATGAATTAATTCAATATTTAAGGTTCATGATTGGTTCAGCCGTTTTGGTTTATTAATTTAGCAGATGTTCTTTCCAACAGACCAAACAAAAGAAAGCAGTTTTAACTGAATTTATCTTTTTTTACAATTAATTACAAGGCACATTATGACAAAAAATATTGAGGTCTAATTTACAGCTGTTTGATTTTGAAGTAGTGGACAGGACTACCATGAACTGGTTGTTTTCTCTGCATTTGTGTTGCCAGTTTTCCCCCATGTCACACTCTCTTGTCACTCACTTGACTCCATTCTTGGTGACGATTCGGGTGGAGGAGGCGTTGAAGACCTTTTCAAAGCGCTGCAGCTTGAACCAGTCCATCCTACAGGGAGACACAACACGTCTGTCATGCTGCAGGAAAAGCTGCAGCTTGGTCTGTCGTGTCTGACTGTCATGCAGGGTTACATAAGAGTCGTCCCAGCTCATTTCCTGCTGCACAGGTCTGATCAAACCATGCGAGGGCTACAGCGACCTGCATAATCCCACATTTTTTAAATAGCTGCAGGCATCAGAGAGAAAAATGAGGACCACATTGATTCTGTCTGCCCAGAGAATTAGGAGAAACAGTCTATTGAAACCACAGGAGGAAATGAGTCTGTGGAGATCCTCAGTCATCCAGGTCCTGTTATCACATGACACACATGGACAGAGCAGAAAACAGTTCTGACACCCTCCTCTGAACCTGAGCATTGTTTTCATTCTTAAACTGCTTCATATTAAGGAAGACAGGAATCTGAACCCACTCACACTGACCAGGATCTCAACACACATGTGATGCAGCAAAAAATGATCAATCATCATCACAGTCCAATGTGTGGAAACACTTGACATGTGACCATACAGTGTGGTAGAATGTTCTAATAATGTTTCCTTTGGATTATTTTGATGTGGAAAAACAACAGAGGACGGAACTTTATCAAACTAGAATGTGAATGGATTTTACATTAATTCTTGTTTACTTGTTTGTTTTTACGCATATTTAATTTACACTTGATTATCATGCAAGAAATACAAGGAATCTGGAAAACTTCACCTGCACTGTTCAATATCCAGGTATTTATCTCTGAGTCACAGTGGATGAAGTTTTGGATAAGATGTCCTGGATCGGCCTGCATGGTGGTGCAGTGGTTAGCGCCCATGCCTCACAGCCAGAAAGCCCTACTTCAAATCCCAGCTGGATCCTTTCTCTGTGGAGTTTGCATGTTCTCCGCATGCATATGTGGGTTTTCTTTGGACACTCCAGCTTGCTCCCACAGTCCAAAAACCGATAACTCTAAATTGTCCATAGGTGTGGCTGTGTGTGTGATTGTGTGGCCCTGTGACAGAGTGTACCCTGCTTTCACCCAACAGCAGCCACATTATGAACCCTGTGACCCCAAAAAGGGTTACAGAAAGAAAATGGATGGATGTCCTGGTTCAATTTTATAATATATCAATATCAACTAGGAATTGCATCAGCATCCATAAATTATGATATGAATCAAATCTTTGTTCAAATGAATTGTTACCACTGTTGTTTATATATGTGCTGTTTGAAACCAGTTTAAATGTGACAACCTCCGAGCAAGGAAGGATGCATTTTCAGAGGATTATGAGAAACTGGACCCACTCCTGTGGGTCCAGAGAAGTGTGGTGTGCTATCAGCGCTGGTGGGTGGACAGAACTACTGAGTATGCCCTGCAGAAAATCCATTTGGAAAGTACAAGGCACTCGTTGTTTCTGCTGTGAAGTCATTTGCTGCATTTCGAACTGTTGTGGACGCTGGTTCATTCCAAGTTTAGGAAAGTTATATTAATGCCTTGTTACCACAGCATTACCCAAGAAAGACCAAGCTGTGACTGTGCGCTTGCTAAGCCCTGATGAAGCTGATGATGATGCTTCTCACTGTGAAGCTGAATGAAACAGCACAAACCTGTGTGACATGTTAGCTCTAACTTTCCCAGAAGCATAGACGTTACTGTTGATGTTTACTTGTGTATATAGCTTTGTGATGGCAGCATACCCTGCCACACCCACAACAAAATGGTGGTAACCCCTCTGCACAACATATTTTATATTTTTTTCCCACATATTTTACATTTGCAGTTACATTCATAAATGAACACACATTGTTTTGAGTTAAAATATACATTTATTTTTTGCTTATTTGTAACATCTATTTTGTTTGGTTTATTTATCTTGGTTTGTTAATTTCACCTGTTTTGAGTTCCAGTGCAGAGGGTGTGCTGGTTGCTGCAGGTGTGGTTGAGGTTCTGCTCCTGGAGCTGTGCTGTGAGACCTGGCCAAAGGGGGAAATGAAGCCACCACAGCTCTTAAATGCTTGAGCCAGGGAATTGGGCAGGCACCATCTCAGAAGCCTCCAAGGGAGAGAAATCATGGACTCCTTTAACATTGATTTACTTTCTTTTAGTTTATTGCTATTTATTTGTTCTAATTTTGTACTTCTGTTTTGTTCTTTCTTTTCACTGAAGAAAACCAAGTTTTGTGTTTAGTTTTGTCTGTAGTCTTTTGTTAGATGTTGTTAGTTCCTCCCCTCATGTTTGTCTAGTGGTCTGATCACCCACTATATATATATATGTTCCCCGGTTGTGTCTTTGGTTAGGTCAGTTTGTTTCTGTCACTTGGTCTGTTCAGTTGGTTAAGTTAAAGTTCAGTTTATTACCTCAGGTAATTCTGTTCTTTTGACCTCTTTTATGGGCCCAATTTGTAAATAACATATTTTTTGGAGAAAAATTAAAACTTTCATTTTGATAACTCTTCTGTTGTCCTCTTTGGCCGCTCGATCCCTCACAAGCTTATTATAACTATAATAAGTATTATATATTTATTATATTATATATGTATATGTTTTATATATTTATTATATAAGTATGTAATATATTATTATTTTATATATTACATATACTAAACCTATAATACTATATACTATAAACTGTATACTCCCTCAGACCTCGATGGAAGTTTAATTTTCAGTGAATGTTTGTGTGTCTATTTTCAGGCCCATCTACCTACATTCATTCTACATTTACTCTGCAGTTTACAGCACCATATCAGTGAATTCATCTTTATTTCTGCTTACTTCTTAGAAACACTTTTGATAGTGTTAAGACATTTAGCTGGTTTACATTTTTTTTTTGTTTATTTCTTTGTTTTAACCTTACTGTGTGAACTATTTGTAAAAAACTGCATTTTAGTCGTTCGTGTGGATTGTCTGTTTACCGCCTAATTATTGAACTGCTTTACAGCAAAAAACATCAAGAACAAGAACTGATCATCCTGCAAGTTGAGATGTTTTTTCAGGTGCTGCTGGTGGAAACAGCCGATTGTAGTTGTGCTGAGAAAAGATAGAATTCTGCTGGAGCTCCTGACAGCAAAGAAGAACCTCTGGTGAGGTCTGTGACTTTAACGCTACAACCCCTAGCAGATAAAATGTAATCCAGCGGTTATATGAGGTGTGGGTTCATTCTAGCGCCCCACATTTACACATCTAAAATGCAAAACTGAAAATCTGAATTTGGTTTTCATATTACCACTAGGCACAGGTACCTAATAGACATCTATAAAGAACATCTTTTACAATTCTATTTTTTTTATTCTTTTAAATTTCTACCAATGGCATTCTGAAAGACATCTAAATATAGAAGTTCAAATAAAAAACACTCCCTCATTGAAAGGGATTCCAAAGAAAGAGTTTCAGTTTACAAAGCAAACTTGGGTCGAAACAGTGCAAACATCCACTTTCTGTTTTATATGAACTTGAAATAAGATCTTTTAATCATTACTGTTGAATGAAAATAAATCATTTCTCAAATGTGTGACACCTTGCGGGTTTTTTTTTGCTCTAAGAAAAAAAGGATAAAAAAACATGTAAATTAGCCTAAAGCTATAAATATACATAAGTATACTTTCTTATGTTTTAAAAGGAATTATATTCTATGATTAATATTATAAAATGACACAAAAACTCTTTCAAAATAAAAGAGGATGAGGCCGGCCAGCAGCAGGACGGTGCGTGCAGTAAAACCATGGTTTCTGCGTTGAGTTTAATGAAGTGTTGTGTGTATTGATTGGCTTCGCTAAAAGCAGGCTAACTGTCCTGTTTAAGCACCGCAACCTCACAGAGTGCATGTTATAGCCTTGGAGTTCTTGGAGTAATCAATATGTCTCACACAATTCACAAAACACTTTGAAAAAATTCCCAAAAGAGGTGTAAAGTTGGCAATTGTTTGTAAATGGTGCTCCTATCTGTTTTCCAGATAAATATGTAGATGAAAACACAAAGAATCCCTGTGCTGAAGAACAACGCTCACTGAAATAACTGAAAATTGATAATAGATAAATTAAAAACTAACGTCTAAAATCAGACACTGCTGTTGAACAGAATCATTAGAAAAACTAAATGGGGAAAATGAAGTTATTCTTTTTGTGGTGGCACCTTCCAAAACAAGTCAAACCATTTCTGAACCTGTCTGCAGCTGTGGAGGTTCACTCTCTGGTTGGTGACTCCAAGCAGCGCATTTAAGTCCAGATAGTCCAAAGGTTTCACCAAACTGACACAGATTCTAGATCTTCTATTTCATTTGCAGGAAAGCAGACCCAGACCATGGCCATGCCTCTCCTATGTTTCACAGTAGAGAAATCCTTTTTTTCTTGGCTTCTTTCCGCTCTGTGAACATGGAGCTGTTGTTGCTAAAGAAGCTCCAGTTTTGTCTCATCTGTCTTATTCTCCCGGAAGCTTTGCAGTTTGTCAATGTTCAAAGCAGAAAATTCCAGCCCAGCTTTCTTATCATTTATTTTCTTCAGCAGCTGAGCTCACAGGAGCATCACAGTGCTTGGAGATGCTCTTAAAGCCTTTAACATGTCCCTGCGATCAAATTATTTACAATCTTTTCTCAGAGTTTGTCATTTCTGGCCAGAACCTATCGGTCATTTGAAGAATACAATTGAAGAGCGTGTGCCCTGAGACAGACTGGCGACTTGAGGGTGTAGCCAGGACAGGCTCCAGCAACCCTTATACCCCGAGAGGGACACAGCAGGTTAAGAAAATGGTAGATGAACAATTGCTTACATTTTCTTCAGCGTCTGAAAGTAAAAGCTGCTTAAACTGGCTCGAGACAAACAGGAAGCACAAAAATAAAACAAAACAAATCTAAACAATGAGGATAAGCCTGCTCTTACTCATAGTGGAAGCCAATGTCGTGATTCCCGACCAGCACGACCAGTTCTGTGTCAGTGGTGTGCCTGAACATCCTGTGGAAGCGATGGACGTCGTCCTCCCAGTTCTGCAGAGAGAGCAGCACAATCACAGCTGAAGCAGCGAGCAGCAAAAGGGAAAACGGAGGGAAAACGCAGCTGAGCGATAACAGATGAAGGATAAGGGGACATGAACATTTCTGTTTTTAGGGTTTTGCTCTCTTTCTTATCCTACAATTCTCCTGTGTGAGCCTCAACGTCAGGAATGCTATGTAAATGTCCAGATCATAGGGTTTCAAAAGTCTCTTTGTTTTTTCTAAAGTTGTTTTTTGTTTTTCTTGATTTATTTTCTCAAAAAACTACAAAGTTTCCCAGTTTAATGTCATATAAACCAAAGCAAAGCCACATCCAGGAAACCACCAGCTGTATGCCTGTTTGAGGCAGTTTCACTCAGAATAACTCCCTAAAAAAGAACAAAACAGAGAAGCTGTCCTCCATGTGAATAAATTGAGGTGCGGAAGGGATTGTCAGGCTTCCTCTATCTTTCCTTTAAAGGTTAGTTTAGATGTATCTGTAAACAGAGGCGTTCATAAGAGGATGTGCAGAATCCCTCCAGCTGATGCCAGCTGGGGCCTGCGCCCTGCACCCTAACGCCGTCCTCTCACCCCCTTCACCATCAACACTGACCAGGAGAACAGGGAGCTCCACTTTACCTTCTGCGAGCTCCACTTGCCTTCGTCGAAGATATCCCCGAGAATGAAGACGATTTCGGGTCTGAGCAGCCACAGCGCCGTCTGGAACGCCCTCTCCATCTGCCATTCCCTGCGTTTGGACACGAGGCGCTGTTATATTTGGTTGATGCGTCCTCCCGCACAGAATGGTGGGCAGCAGAGAGATGGGTGCCTGAAAATGGAGGGGGGTGGGGGGTGGGTGTTACCTCCTCAGCTTGTCGAACCAGTGCCCCCCCACAGCTCCGAGGAGGTGGGTGTCGGACAGCACCATGGCGTGGACCGTGGAGTCCGTGGGCCGCCCGTCGCTGCCCTCGCCGCCCTGGACATGGCTGAGCTTCGGCCAGGCGCACTTCAGGATGGTCGGGAAATAGATAAGATACTCGCAGAAGATGAAGGCGGCCCCCACCAAGAAGACGAGCACCACCGCGGACACCCATCTGGCGCTAAATCTCAGCATCTCTTTGTTATTCGGCGTTCGGGATGCCCTGAACTGGCGCACAGGCGGCTTTGGAGCGGTCCATGAGGCATCTTCACCTATGACCTATGTCTGCAGCCGTGAGATGCTCATGGCAGGTGGCTGGGTGCAGCGTGCGCTTCAGGTGAAGTCCCGCGTGGGAGGGTGGGGGTCCAGGCAAAAATAACAAAGTTAAAAAACGTCGGGAGCCCGTAAGGACGGACGGAGCATCAACCGCTGATCCGCCACCGCAGCGCCTGAAGAGCACATCTGTCAAGCTGCACTCACCACTTCCGCCTGTGCCTTTTCAAATCAAAAGGACACCACTCATTGCTGGTTTCTTTGCTGACTTCTTTGGGTTTAATCCGAAACTGAATTAAAAGATCTTAATCAAATCACATTCACAGCACATTTACTCAAGAAAAATCACGGATTATTTTATTTGTGTGTGAGTGAAAGTTTGTTTGTCTTGCTTTAGTGTTTTAAAATTGAAAAAAAGAAGTTTATGTAAAATGCTTTGAGTTACATCACTAGGAAAAGTCCTCCATAAATAAAGTTTGATTTGACTATTAATTTCAAAATATGATAGGCCTTACACCTATTAGGCCGATCACATCCCTTATGGATGTGAAAGTCGTTGCCATTATTAAATTGATATTGAAATGTCTGCTTGTGATACTGAAACTAAACGTGAGTCTGGCATTTGGATGTAAAAAGTACATTTAATTAATATTCTTGTACTTTCAAAAGCACCTGTTGTTCTAACATGCTTGTTGTTTCACAATTTACTTTGAAAGTCCAACTTCCTGCCTTTCTCAGACTAAACATTTCAAGCTTGACAATATTTGACAGACAAAAAGCACATTTGAGCATTAAATTCCTATGAAGAAAATTCCTTGAGTGAAAAAAGTAAAATGTTATGTTGAGAAATACAGATCTGATCAGAGATCTCTAAACCCACAAAGACAAACAGATGGAAAGGAGACGACAGCGATGCATCAAATTAGATTAAGTGATTAAGGGAGAAATGTAGTAAGCAGCAGGGCACTCATGAGAGCCGCCCTTTGTTTCTAATGAAACCAGTCCCATTATGGCCTAAGACTGAAGTTACCTGTTTAACCAGTCGGTACAGGGAAGCATTCCTTTACACCCTTCACTGTCCAACACCAACCCAGGAATGAGGAAACTCAGCAGGAGCACAGTCATGCTGAAGAATGATTGCTGGTAACTGATTTTCCAGATTTCACACTCACTTTTTTTCTAAAAACTGTTTTGCTGCAGAGGATTTTTGTGCAGAACTGTAGATGCAGCTGACTGCTTTAACCTAAAAAAAACAGCTGTTGGAGGGTGATGTTTGAATATTTTTATTTAAAATGTTTGTCCTAAATTATTTTGTGCCAATCAAGTCAGGATGAACTGATGAATGGATATTAGATTAGAAAACAACACACACATACTTTACACTGGATTCGAGACATCCAGCGCTTAAAGCTGCAGAACAAAACAAGAAAAACATTTTGACATTATGTGGATGCACAGGGACACGCTGCACACTTCCTCATAGATGTTTCTACACAAACAAAAATGTGAAAGTGTTGCTGATCAACACCTACGCCTGCCAGCACTAAAAGTTAAGCCTGTTTTGATGGTGTGCTTACATGTTGTAATATATTATGAAGTTAAATGTTGTCTTTTTTTGAAGTAAACTTTATGTTTTTTGTCTTTTATTGCAAACGTATGTGTGGACATTAGCTTTTTCTTTAGCCTTAGTATTATTGTTGTTATTACTATTGTTCTTCTCTTTTATTATTTTTCTTTTCTTCCGTACGTTTTTTGGTCGTCCATATCTACATACAATTTCTGCCTTTCAAGAATCAAAATGTTCTGCTTGTTGACGACAACATTTCTTTCGTCTGCAGTTTTTTCTGTCCCTTATGGCCTTTCTGCTATTTAACAAATGTGTTGCATTACCATGATAAGGCTCTTCAGCACGTTTAAAAAAACTTCTGAAAACTTTATGCAAACAACTTCAGCTGTTTAAGCCATTTTTGCTTGTGTATTTCTTACATGACTACTCAATATTTCAACAGAAGTAGCATAAAGCTTTTGGTTTTAAGATAAAAACCCTTAGGAATCTTCTTCTTTCATTCATCTACTTACCTTTCTGCATTACAAGTGATGCAATATTACAATTTTTGTGGGAAAATTGTCGTTCATCTGCACCATAGATCTGAATCTGATAGGCTTGAAGCTCACCCTTGCTTGGGTAACTAGTTTCTCCAGGCCTTTCAAAATCCACCGTCCTCCTGGAACTGATGTTGTTACTGTTAAGTCCACCATGAATACTTAAATTGGGGGCTGCCCCACTGGAGGCCTCTAAACTCTGCTGACTTGGCTGGCATGTTCAGTGTTTGGAGCGGAAAGAGGCAAAGTGAGATGATTACAATCCCTCTTTTCCAGCTGATTCCAGTCTGTTGTTGCTTCAGAAGTGACCCTCAGATTCAATCACAGCACTCACGAGTCTCCTCTATTCTCGTGTACTTCCTAGCAAAGCTAGGATGAGGGCTCTGTTGGGTTCCTGTTTTCTCATTGGCTCACAGAGGATGTGTATTTGCCAGCCAGCCAGACAGACAGGCAGCACATTTATAACATTCAGAAATTAAAAGTCAATGACTAATTGATTCTCAGTCAGGGAGCTTTGTGCTGTTTTTAGTATACTGTTTTTGCGCAACATCCTGAATGACCCAATGACAAAACAGGAACCCAACAAAACCCCCAAAAGTGGTAGAGGGTGGTTTGTATCCCTTCTTGCTGAAAGAAGGATGACCATCACATCCCTTTCACATTGTGAGCTTTTCCAAATGCTGTGGTCCAGTGAGTCTGACTCCTCCTGAAACTAGCCAAGTCTGTGGCCTGTGTATTACTCGTCTGTCACCTCCTTCTCCCAGCATTTCATTCTAGACTGTTGGATTTCAGAGCCATGTACATTCTTGCTCAACTTGACTGGCCTGGTTTGATATTGTTTGGTCTGTCCTCATGTAGATTTCCTGCTGCTCCTCTTTAGGTGTCCTTGGGGGCACATTTCCGAGGACTAATCTGCGGCCTGGTTAGGTTTCTCTGTCATGAGAGAAACACAGGTTGAGGTGCAAACCCATCCTGCCTCCAGGTGCCTCCAGGTTTGTTTTTGGAGGAAAGAAACTCTGAGAAAGATTCTGCTGCAGAAATCTAACCGTTACTAACCTGGTTCTCTTCTATGAACCTTTTGTACAGCAACAGTTTATCACGCAAACATCACTTCCTTGTTCACTTTGAACACTGATTCATAAAAAAATTGATGAGGACATGGCAGTGAAGTTTCAGAAACTCAAACCTCCAATTTTGCCAAAAGTGTGAGAAAACTGAAGACTTATCAGAATTCCAGAGCTAAAGTCCAAAACAGAACCCAGACAGACCTGCAGACATTGGAGTTCAGCGTGATAAAGACAGCAATCCACACAAAACACAAAGACAAAATAGCAATCAAGTCTGTGCAGCAGAAGATGAGATGTCTCATCTTTAATTCCCTGGAGTGTGTCAAACTCCTAAGAGCCCGGATCCTACATTTTCCATAACACACCTCAAACTGATGGGCTATTTTTGAAACATTCCCTGCTGAGTTGCAGAGAACATCACACAAAGATCTCTGCAATCGGAACGAAATGGAGCCTCCTATTCAGCCCTCCTGTTTCCTGACGCTTCAGCTCATTGGTGTATTTGTGGATGCGGTACCTTTTTTTGTTCCTGCATCACCTGCTCATCATGCTGTTCAGATTCCGACTCTTTCAACTGTTTGAAACAAATGTATTCAGGTTTGGCTCTGGGAGTAACATATTTTCATAAATCATAAACCAAACTCATCTGAAACTTTAGCGTAATTATATATTCTCTTAAAAACAGTTTATTCCAAAAATACTTTGTGTAAAACTAGTTAATTAGTTTTTAAGCAATTAAAAGAAGCTGTTTTTGACAAAATTCACATGTAATGGATTGATTGTGTCATGTATTGTGTATATAAGTGCAACTATGTCTATTTATGATTGAGAGTCATTATGAGGCAACATTTACATGTGTTTGTGGATGCACAGTATATATTTAGATATGTGTCTATAGATGTATAGATGTTTATCTCTTTTTTTTGTTTTCTTTTTTATTACTTTAAATAAACCAATTCCAAAGGATGGCTGCAAAAAAGCAATGTAAGCTGAAAAGACTTGGTTTGATGCTTTTTATTTTTCTCTTTTTCTCCCAAATCTGTACAAAACTCTTATTTGGTGTCAATAAATTAGCAAATTATAGATACGAAGGATTTTTACTTTATTCTCAGTTAGTCAGTCCAAAGTTTAAATGTCAACTATGTCACACTTCAGTCATCTTAAAATGAGCCTCTCGATGCTCATCAGGACCTTGAGTTTGTGCAGAAACTGCTGCACCAAAAACAAATGTTCACGTTTTCTTCCTGTACCTCACAATGGACGAGAAATTTAGGAAAGTGTGTGAAAATTAATCCAAAAGGACAAGTCAGCAACTTTTACAGACAAAGTTAATTCAAGCTTTAAATTGGAGTCAGGACTCGCTCCTCTGTCCAGTTTCTAGAACATTATATGGATTTAAATATCAGGTCTGACTGTGCAGTTTTTTGACAGCGTGAGCTCAAATCTCTCCAAAAGTACAGCTTGTGCAATAATGCCATAAAAGGCTAAGAAGCCCAAACAAACAAACAAACTGAATTATTTAAGTAAAACTATAAATATAATAGACTGATTTTTGGATTTCACTAAGAGTTTTAAAGAGTTTCTAAGCATGACTCATCTTAAGCACTCCAGTTCAAACAGAGTTCTATGTAACAATGGGGTCTCCGTAGGCACAGTTTTTCTCAATCCCCAGATTGAACCAGTTGCCTTTGCCTCCTTTGAAGGCACTGGTGACGATCCTCGCCCAACCGTGTTCTCCCTGCAAGCAAGAAAAAAACCCCCACAGATTATCCAGCCAGCAGACATAACATCGGAGCAGAAAGCTCCCTACACTTTTTATCCAGGCCACAAAAAAAACAGTGAGTGGATTCAGAACTGAAGGTGTGCAGAACTGGTTTTGTCCGACTAAGAAAAAGCAGGGTGTGGTGAAAGAAACCAAACAAACCAACCCAGAACTCTCCCCAGGAGTTCCTGACGATCCAGTACTCCATCCCCTCGGCATCCACGCCCCAGCCAGCCACTGACACGATGTGATTCGGTAAAGAAAGTGGATGAAACTCGGAAAAAATCCCTCCGGAGTATTCCTCCAGGGCATCAGTCACCATCAGGGCACAGCTGACAAAGCAAGAGTTTCTGCACTTTTAGAGATTTTCTGTGGTGGTCTACACCAACTGTAAACTGATTTTTCCCTTAAGAGCAAAATATTGTGTAATATCTGCTTGCAAGGAAAAGGGTATTCCCAAAAAATTTAACCTCTTAAGATCTGGCGTCCAAATGTGTTGATGTCACATTTTGGGTTATATTACCACAGTAGTTAATTCAGTTTAACTGAAAGCTCATTTGTTAACTCAGGTCTTAAGAGGTTATAGCAGCAAGATTGTATTTACTACCCACTAGGGACAGACACATCTACTACATATCTAAATCATGGCTATAACAAAGTTTACAGTGATAGACATGCATTATGTATCTGATAGACTTCAGTTCACAGAGGTCTTTCGCATATCATGGTTTACATCTCTAGCAGACCACAGCTAATTTCGTCGTAGTCCCATCATGCCTTGCTTGTTGTAAACAAGCTATTTGGGCAGTTTCTTCCCACCGGACACATGATGTTTATTATTTATCTAATGGACATCTATTAGTTATCTGATAGATATCTTAATGTAGAATTTTGTGATTAGTTGTCTATGAACAAAAAAGCTGCAGGGTGGCATGGTGGTTAGCTCTTTGACCTTGCAGTGAGAAGAACCAAGTTCTGTGTGAAGTTTGCATGTTCTCCCTCTACAGGTGTGGATTTTCTCCTGCTTCCTTCCACAGTTCAATCACATGTTTCATAGGTTAACTGCTGTCTACAAACTAGCTTTGTGTGGGTGTGTGGCCCTGTGACAAACTGGTGACTTCAACTGTTGCTGGATTGGAACCAGCAAACTTGTGACCCCAAAAGTGATTCAGTGGGTTCTGAAGATGGATGGATGCTTCTTTTTTAAAACTAGTGAATGTTTTAAAAAGTACTCTAATAGACATCTAGAAATATCCCAAGGTTAGATGTCTTCAAGTAGATGTGTGGTAAATCTCTATATGCAGATATCTTTCAGAATACTATTGATAAACATCTAATAGAGTAAAAAATAGAGTTGTCAGACATCTAAAGTAGGTGTATATCAGGTATCTAATAGACATCCTGATCCTTTGCCTTGTGGGTAAATGCATTAATGCAAAGAGAAACTTTAAAAATAAAGAACCGTAAAAAAAAATGCTGTTTTATGTGCGATTCATTAAAGCTACGTAAATTATGGTAGTCACTTAATTTACTGAAATTTCACTATTAAAGGCATTAAACGCGACCATTAAAAAGATGTCCTAGAAAGAAGGTGAGGCTGAAGCTCCACAGGGAGGCAAATGAACTGTACCTGATGGGCCCATTGGTGTATATTTCAGCTTTCATGTGCTCTCTTCCAGAAACTTCTCCATAGTCTCCCACTTTCCACACTGTGTAGTTTTTCACCACCGCACAGGATTCAAAAAAGGAGCATGTGCCACACTGATTAAACTGCTCACACTCTGAAACACACAGGAGCAGGATTACAGGTGTGTAAAGACCTACAATGAAACACATCTGACGGCTTTCACTCAAAAGGTTTTGTGAAGAAACCTCTGTGCAGAACCATCTACTTCACAGACAAACCAATTATGAAGTGAGGGATTTGAGAAGGGACCAGTCAGAAGAAACAGATTTGTGATATTGGAGGAACCTGTGTACATATCTCTGTTTACTCAAGACACACAAAGACAAGCTCACCTTCACTTAAAGAGGTGACACATTAAATAGTGGAAAGTGTTGCTGCTGCGCTGCCTGTCAAAAAGGCTGCGTCTGTTTGTGCAGAATCAGACGAAACGCTGCTTTGTTGAATGAAACGTCAGTTTTCAGTGAGAAATGTGAAGTTAGGAACATTAGAAATGTGAAGAAGAAAATGTTTTTAAAAACTGCTGTGTTTGTGAATGACAATCATTTAAAGACCCACTCTGATAAAAATTGTGTTTTTAACTTGTTCTTTTAGCATTTGGAGAAAAAAATTAATTAAATTAAAGTAAATTCATTATTAAAGAAAACTGAGCATTTGTAAGAATTTCTTTATCTAAATTGCTCCACAACTCAGAGGTGAATTTCTAAAGAATTCCTGTCGATCTGCAGAAACTATGTCCTAAAAAAAGACACTTTTATTTTTCCTAAAAGTGACACAATTTTAACTAAAGGACCACTGGGAACGCTTTGACAACAGATCAAAGGATGATTGGAGTGGGACTTTAACAGGAGCACACATCAACAAAATGAAAGCGTCATGTTTTTCTGATGAAATCATTTCACTCTTTCTGCATTAGTACTGGTATATCAGCATTATATAGTATTAGTATCAGGTTTCAAGCTGTTCCATCCTTAAGAACGTCAGTGGTTACTTACGTCATTATCTGAATACATGTATTCCATTTTTATTTGATAATTAGATTAAAAACAGCTTTATTTTCTGACAGTATAAGAAAAAAACACTTTCTACTTCAATTTAGGGACAAAATATACCAGATTTTTTAATGATATTCTTGTAATATTCTCAGATGATAGCTTCAAGCACTTTAAAATCTTCTAGCAGGAAAATCCTTCTGATGTGACTGCATGATTCTTTGCTGCTCTTAAATCATTCAACATGTAAACTAACTAATTAGAATGTTGAAACAACAACTTCTTCTAAAGAAAACACATAAAATCAACTCATTCTGTTTAATCCTGAGGGGTAACAAACAGAGCTGTTGTTTTACTTACAGCAGAAAAGAATGTTCCTGTGGAAAACCTTTCTCTGTTTTTGTCTCTAGCTCTTCTGCAACACTGTCTTAACTCTGACATCAAACCAGCAGCATCTGAAAGGCGATGTGCACACGCATGCAGCTGCTGGAAGTCAGCTCAGAGAAACCAGAATTCCTTTAAACTCAGGAAGACTGTTTTGGTGCTGCAAAAGCAGATCTGACCTTCAGCTCGACGCCGTCTGATGCACTCAGAGTCGGTGCTCTGACTCATGACATCTGCACAGCTTTAAGAAAATTAAGAGAAAGTCAGTTCGTTTCTCACTTTGGTTTGCGGCTTGATAGTTGTTGCAGGTTTCATCAGGGATGCCTTTTTGATGTGCGTACGCATAAACCCTCAGGTGATCCCCTCCATAGCAAGAGCCCGCCCTCCCACAGTCGATGACGTTCTGGACTGACAGGTACGCTGAAGGCCACGCTCCCCCGCGCTTGATGTTGATGCGGTCTTCAACAGAATACCAGAAACAACCGTTAACATCCAGAATTGTAGCATTTTTCTAAATGAAAGTTATTTTATTCAAATTAGAGCTTGAATGAATTCCTCTGTCTGTGTTGCCACGGTTACCTGCCAGTGCGCTGGTGGCTCCCATGGCCCAGCAGGAGCCACAGTACTGAGGGATGTGCTGGTTCCTTGTGACGCTCACATAGTTCTTCCCGTCTATGTTCCTCCAGTCCCACGATGGAGGCAACGCCGACATATTTCCATCTTCGTGCGGTCGCGGCTGAGTCCTGCAGTAAACAGAAGGAGAGGTGAGAGTTTGAATCCCTCTCAGTCCTGAACACCTTCTGTTGCTGCTGTAATCTGAAAGAGGAAGACGAGGATTTAGTAGTTTTAGAAATTTCTCAAATTCGCTTTAACTTACACTCTCAGAGAAGAAGTCTAATTTCAAATATAGAACAAAATGTAATTATTTTGTCTTTTTTTTATGTTTTTTCCTTAAATCTCAGACCTGAAAACAGTAAAGACGATAAACTAGTAACATTTAGATGACCAGATTGACAGTCTTTGCATTCATTTTCATGACGTTAGGTGTTATTTAATGAAACTCAGAATAATAAAAGGTAAACAGCTGATGGATTTTCCTGAATTTGTCTCTTTCAGAAGTCAAGTTTAAAGACTTTAAAGCGGTTTTATGTTGGCTCTAAAACCAAACGAGACTCCAGGAGCAAACCTTCACGTACGATGTTCTGGGTGTGTTCTCCACATTCCTATTGTGTCTTGTAATCTAACAGGACTTCTCTTTTTTCTCTAACTCTTCAGTTCAACAGATTTTGCTGTAAAGTCTGAAAACTCTTCCCACAGATAGAAAGGAGCTGAAAGAGCAAAGTCACATCGCCTGTTTCGGTTGGAATCTATAAAGTGAAGCTTCAACAGAAATGTTTCAAGAAAGTTGAATAAGTACATCATTTGTTTTATTGCCGTATGTCACCTGCACTGATGACAAAGAAGATAGAAAAATGGGTAAAAAGCTTCTTTTTTAAAAAAAAAAAAGATGCACAAGTTTCAACAATGCAACATTCACAATAACAAACATACAAAGATCTCATGATAGCTGAAGAAAACAAAGAGCTGCAGGCCAAAAGAGGAGTCAAAGACCTGCAGACGAGATGATCTGTCCAGAGGCAGATCTAAAAATGACACCTTTATGAGCACAACAGCAAAGGGATTAAAGAGGGACACAGCAGACGACAGGAGGAATGAACAGGGGAGAGGTGGAGGAGAGGCGGGACATATCTGTCACACTTCAAAATGATCACAGCTTCCAGAGCAGCAGATGAAACTAGCATTCATTAAACAGCTGGACGTTTGTCTGACCTCAGGTCCAGAACAACAAGAGAACGTTCCTCTGACCGGAAGCTGACAATCATTCTGAAAATTTGAATGACTAAAAAATAACAACATTCTCTTTTTTTATTGCATTGCAGGTTTAATCTTAAATTGTGTCCACATTATGCACTTATACATTTAGTGTAGTAGTTTGCCACAATGTATTCATTGGAAGCATAACTGCTTTTTGCCCTCGTATTTAAATTTGCATTAATGTGTCGATTAGCCCCTGCGACAGACTGGCGACCAGTCCAGGGGTGTACCCTGCCTTCGCCCATGAGTAGCCGGGTTAGGCTCCGGCAACCCCATGACCCCGAAAGGGATAAAGCGGATTGGAAAATGAATGAATGAATGAATGAATGTGTCGATTAAAACATTTTTACAGTAAAAGTTATAATCGGATTTTTAAAACTCTGAATTAATCCTGCTTGGTTGAAGTGATTTACTCAGGTTTTATTAATAAATGATCAAAAATATTCCCAAGTTAGACTAATACAGATACTAGATGAAGTATTAAGCTGTTTAAAAAAAAATCAAGAACTAACTACATAAATAAAATCAACAACAAAAACGTAAAGAAACACAGAAAGTAGAAGGAAAACTCAGTTAGAGGCACAGAGACACTAACATGAATCAGCTGTTACACAAACAGCAGTCTTTATTACAGGTAACATCAGAACCGCTATCTGGACCGGTTCTACCCGCGTCCACTCCTTCATGTTATTCTGTTCACTCACTTGACCCGGTCCGGCCGGTCGTCTTTGATGGGTTTGTAACAAGGTTCAGATAAAAGCCTGGATGAGGTGATGATTTGCATCAAAAACAACACGAAGCAAAACAGCACCGGACCAATGTTTGGCGACGCCATGTTGGCTCCTCCCCCTTGTTTTAAACCGCTGTCCAATGACCCCAGCGCGCCCTCTGCTGGTCAGAGGCAGCACTGCGCTCGCTCAACACCTGAGATTGAACCGCAGAAAACATCCAAACAAACCTGTCAGTAATATACTGCGAAAAATAACAACAGTCATTTTTGAAAAGCTCTGTAATATTCTACTTTTTTAAAAACATTGATATAATTACTAATGAATACATATACTTTAAAGTTTAGTGCCAAGCAAACAAGTTTGGAACAGCAGTTTAGATGCTGTCTTTGTTTAGTGCTAAAGATTAAGTATGCTCAAGTTAATTTCTTTTTTGTTCTGAAGTAGAAAAAACATAAAAAGTGAGAAAAGCAGAATAAATGTACAACTGTTTTGAAAAGTAAAATGATCTGCAGTGCTTTGATTTTAAATCATCCCAAAAGTTTACATGAAAATGAAATAAAACGTATATTTTTCTGTTAGAACACACCTGAATCATCTGATAATCAAGAATGCAGCTCTCAGGATTCAATTAAACAAAGAGGAAATTGGGAAGAGATTGTCATTTTCTTAATGAGGATGTATGAAGTGATGTTCAAGCCAACATTCATAAACTTATTCAGAACAACTCAGCTGTAACAGATCACAACACTAACAGAAATAAAAAAATATATATATATATATATTCAAAGAAAGATTCATCTTCAGTAAATTACAGTTTTAATGAAAACGCCTGATTGTCATTTTGATGGAGGACCAAGTTTTGAGTAGCTTTTTTACAACTTTATGTACATTCTGCCAGTATTTTCCATTTGAAACTTCTCTGCTTTTTAGTTTTCTGGGACAAGCTGAATGGATGACTTTTATTGTTTGTATATAATTTATTCTACATTTTCAATGAAATGCTGTTTGTAGACGAACACCCGTGCACTTAGGTACATATTTTTAAAAAAATCATTCCAATATCTGAAATGCAGAGACTTGCCTCATTAATTTGAACTTTGACATGCTGATGCACATGCTTCACATTCCAAATGAGGTGACTGTTTCTCAGGACATTAGTTCTTTCAATTGTTGCCCCTTTAGTCACCTCAATGAGCTGACTGATCGTTTCTGCCAAAATAGCTTTATTTGAAGTTACATTCCTTTTACTTGGGCCAGACTTTTGGATCCTCTACTCCATCACCAAGTTTTTTGTGCAAAGGAAAGAGACATGAGTCCACCTTCATGCAGGGTTCATCTGTCCACAGACACCTCATGAAGACACTGGAAAGTCCTCTAAAGCAGAGCAATGTTTAAAGCGCATGGAAAGCACATCTCATATAAATACTAAACACACAGTTCGCCGATTGATGTAAAAGTGATTTACACTTTAGTCTTGTTGCCGCCGCTTTCTTCTTTTGCTGTCTGCAGATGAAAAGCAGGGAATCTCCAGCAAATTCAGCAGAAAGAAGGATTTTTTTCCTGCTCACATGAATATTTCATTGAAACACAGGTCCTGTGCTTTTAGACTTTTCGGACACAATCAATAAACAGAGGACATGTGAGTAATTAATATTTCAGTTAAAAAGATTTAAGTGGAAAAAGTCATTTAGTTTGTCCACAACAAACACTCACATAAAATGATAATCACTTTCTGAACAGGTTTATTTGCAGAAGATGTGCTGTCATATTGGAGTAGTTTGTTTTTTTCTTTTGAGTGATCAATAAGTAAACATTTAGTAAATGAAATTAGCAGCAGCACACTTGTGTGCTCAGCAGGAAACTTTTAGACTGTTACACTTCCATTAATGCAGCACAGGTTATTGTAGGGCTATCAGGGAGAAGTGGTAGCTCCCATGGAGGCTTTTATCTCACTGAACAAAGCTGAACTTCACTGCCAACCAGTTTCACACAGAGGAGCACTGTTGTTTGAATTTAAATGATGAAAGATTTCCATCAGGCACCAAATGAACACTTAGGGGGATGATTAGATACAACACAGTTTGCTTAAAAGTGCAAATTCAGTTTGTAGCCTAAGATAGCAGATTGCTCATCTGAAAGCTGCTTATCAGCACAGGACGGAACAAGCAGAGGATAGAATCGATGAACACTTTTTTATCCACGGAAGCAGAATTTATAATTGTTTTAATTTATTTAAAAAAGTTTCTTTTTAATATTATAATCTACTGCTTGTTTTGTTATATATATTGCCAGAAAAACTGTCAAGCGTGAATCCCATCTTCTCTCTTCAGTAACTGGATAGACTCCAGCATCCCTGTGATCCAAAATGGGAAAGTTTAGAAACTAAATGGATGCTTTGCTATTTGATATTTGCATTGCTGCTTGATTCAAGAAATAATTTAAATGGCATCAAAAATGTAGGCTTATTTATTCCTCATACATTTTCTTTGTGTTCTCTTCATGCATTCTTTATTCTGACATGAATAAAGAACATTTAACCTAACATTATTATGCCAAAAGAGTAAAAGTTGACAGTATAAAACATCTTTCCATCATGCCTGTTTCAGCCTGATGATTCACTAAAGTTTGCTTTTAAATAGAGGAATGAGTAAAACGTGCAGGCTGAGGATTGAGAAACACTGTTTAAAAAAGGCAAAATAACAAAAAGTGACTGTCTGCCAGCCCACTCACATGTAGCTCAGGCTCAGAATTGTTGGCAACTTTAAAGCTTTTAATGCAGACAAAAATCAGCGAACCTCACCGTCCTGCTCCTTTGATGTTTGTCTGGAATCTTTTCTTTCGTCAATTACGTGGACTAGGTGTCTTCAAGAAGTCAGAAGCTTCAAAAAAGACATCCATCCTTACTTCAAATTGTTCTGTGGTTACTATAATGCTTTCATAGACACAAATAGTGTATACTTGTCTAGCGCTTTTCTACCTCCTTGAAGGCCCAAAACGCTTTACAGTCACAGTCCCATTAACACATTCACACACTGATGGCGGCTCCGCTGCTGAACTCTGGCGCCAGTTAACACTGACCCCAGCCTACAACCACCCATTAGAGGCAATGTGGGGTTCAGTGTCTTGCCCAAGGACTCTTCAACACATCGTGTAAGGCAGGGACCAAACCTGCGATCATCCAATCAGAGGTTAAGCGCTCTAGCTCTACACCACGGCCGCCACAATATTAAAACGTGCTAGAGTAACTGCCAATCAACTGTCAGTACATTAGGATAATGGTTTTTTAATTAAAAAGTTGTAATTGTAAAAATATTATATATTGTAGCAAATTTATGAAAAACGTGAGAGGGCAACACACACCTATCCATTTACTGTTATTATTAAAAAGACAAATAAAAATGAGGGAATATGTCACAACATTACAGTGTTTGACGAGCAGATCAAGTTTCAAAACTTTCTGTTTAGAGTTTGGTCTCAGCAAAAGCTAAAACAATGTACCTTTCTGAATAAACTTAAGAAAGAATGGAAAATGTTTTCAGTTTAAATTAAACTAATTTAAGCTTATTTTTTGTGTTACTTTGACAGTAAAGCCAAATAAAAATAGGATGAAATCTGTAGAGGGAAAACCCTGAGGGTAGAAGCCTCGGCGTAGAAATGTAAACAGTCACAAACCAAACAGTGAATTATGAGCCTGAGCAGCAGAAAATGATGATGGATGTGACAGAGGACGGGGAGGTTGAGCGTTCGCAGGAGTCGCTAACCTCCATTAATTTATTGTTGTGGGTTTAAATCTTCTGAGATAGGACTGGAGCTGCTGTCAGTGATGGAGAGTTTGTGTGACTGCAGAGAAAGCAGAAAAGACTTCTCAGACCTCTAAAGAAAAACTGCAAAGCTAAAACTTCCCTTTGTTTGCAGACGCAATCAGCCAATTCCTTTGTGTTTTCAAGGAGTATTGAGGCTGCATCCATTGTACTTTGAAATGAGGTCCCGTTGACCTTTTAACCTTTCAGGCCATCACTGCTGTGTTAAAAGCTGCACTCTCTCCTGCTTTGGTGCATCCTACAGTCCTCAATTATGCATAGCCTGATAGGATGAGCAGCATCACTTGTGGAGCTGTAAATTGTTGTGTTATCACAAACAGTTTGTCAACATGTGAGTCCTTAATGGTGAGACCTCTTTCCTGAATGTGTGCATTAATGCAAGCTTTTTCCTGCTTTTTAACACAGAGGCAATCAAAGCCTTGATAACATAATAACAATACGTCAATCATATTTTAAGCAGAACCATTATCTTGATGATAAAGCACAAAGAGCTGGTTTGTATTAACCAAATAGCCTAAGTGAATCTTGGAAATGACAGATGGCGCACGCCTGATGTGATGGAGGTTACAGGAAAATTCAAGACTAGACTTTTTCCGTTCACAATTTGTAGAAAGGCAATGAATATCTTTCTTCAGCTCATTCCTTTTTTAAGAAAACACATTATTTCCTTGGAAGTGAATGCACCACAGGCTGCAGGGTAATGTCGTATGTCTCAAATCACAGCTGGGTGGAGTTTGCATCTTCTTCTGTGCCCGTGTGTGCTTCCTCCAGGCACTCTGGCTTCCTCCAGCAAAGCCGTCTTAGGTTGATGGTTGATCAGAAAATTGTCCGTTATGTGTGAATGTTAGAGTGTGTGTGGTTTTGTGTGGCCCTGCAATAAACTGTCAAACCATCCAGGGTGTTTCCTGCCTTTGATTGACAGTAGCAAGTACAGCCAATCACAACTGAGTGACCTTGAACGGGGGGTGAGTGAAAACGGAAGGGGAATGAAAGGATGGATGAAAGTATCACAGTTGTCAACGCAGTGAAATGAAAACTGAAACAATCTGCAGAGTCTCATTTTATTGGTCATAGCAGTTTACCCCGCTCTGAGCAAAGGTCAATAGTTTGGGTCAGTTTTCGCCTCTTTTGAAACAGTTCCTGATTGCACTGTAAACACTTCCTTTCAAGTGTAGAGATTCATAGACACGCTAGCTGAGACAAACTACAGGAACTAAGATTTCAGTGAAAAAGAAAAGAGACATGAAGGGTCCATCTGCCCACGGACACCTCATGAAGACGCTGGGAATCCATCTAAAGCAGAGCAATGTCTAAAAAACCTAGTAAAAGCTTTTCAGCAAAAGAGGCAGGAACTAAGATTTGAGCAGGTCTCCCCCCCTCAACAGGTAGGTGTTCATTTTGTTTGTGTGCTTGACACACCCGTCAGAGAGCACAAGAGGTTCAGAATCTTTTTCTAAGAAACTATATGAGGTTTTTGAGGGCTTAAGGGTCAACTGAATGCACCAACTTAGTCTTCTTTTCATTTAAATCCTATCAAAAATCCAGCTGAAGGCCCATCGTAGACCATTGAGCTGTTTCATCACATGCATTATTTAAAAATGAGCAAACCAAGCAGACCTCAGGTGTTCCTGAGGACCAGAGCTCTGTTAGAAAAAAAAAAAAAAAAAAAAAAAATTTTAAAGATGTAATTAATCTGCTACTTAAAATTGCGAATATGAGACATGTAAGTCAGGAGAAATTTGACCCAAAGCTGCACCGCAGAGGTCATTAGTGCTAAAGGCTTTATAAATAACTCTCTCTTAAGAATCAGATGAATGATGAATCAGAGACAAATGTTACTTAAGATTTGCATCCATCTGAGGGATCGCATCAGCAAACCTGGACTTCAAATAGCAAAAACAAATCAAGGGCTGCCATGTTTTGCGATTGGTCATCGATTGAAGCTGACTGCTTCAGTCGATGGCGGGACCGCTGCTCCCACACGGACGCCGCAGCAGTCTCTCTGGAGCTCCAGTAAAAAGTGGGCCTTCAGGTTAAAGGTTTGTTTATGTCACATGTTCCTTTTGAGTCAAATCATGATTCACTGCAGTAAAAGCAGAACCTTTGCTGCCCTAGCAGCTTAGCTTTTTCCACATGAAGGCACAGCGGTGTCGTTTAGATCAGCTCTGGCGCCTCGGGCCTTTCCTCAATCTCATTATGCACATCAGAGAAACTGCAGCCTGGATCAATAAAGTTATAAAGCACTGAAAGTTAGCTTGACTGATGGATGCAGTTTTTGAGTTCATAATGGTCCATTGAGTTCAGGTTTGGATGATTTCTGTCTCATAAACAAATAAACTTATGATCAGACCTTCAACTTTTTTTTTTTGTTCTCCTGTATTCATTAACTGCTTTGAATTTCTTATTTTTAGCATCCAAAATTCTTGTGGATTATACTTTTGCCTCTCTTTTTTGGTGAATTTCAAATCCATCCATCCATTCGTGTTCTTAACCCGCTACATCCCTTTCTGAAAACATGCAAACCCCACACAGAAAGGTCCCATCTGGGATTTGAACCTCTCGCTGAGAGGTGAGAGCGCTAACCACTAACTACATCACTGTGCAGCTCAAGATGTCATTTAATTTTCAAATGACATTAAGACTGGTTTCATTCATTCATTCATTTTCCAATCCGCTTTATCCCTTTCGGGGTCACGGGGTTGCCGGAGCCTAACCCGGCTACTCATGGGCGAAGGCAGGGTACACCCCTGGACTGGTCGCCAGTCTGTCGCAGGGGCCACAATCACACACCCATGCACACTCACATTCACACCTAAGGACAATTGAGAGTGTTTTTGGATGGTGGGAGGAAGCCGGAGTACCCGGAGAAAACCCACGCATGCACGGGGAGAACATGCAAACTCCACACAGAAAGGTCCCCCAGCCAGGACTTGAACCGGGAACCTTCTTGCTGTGAGGCAGGAGCGCTAACCACTGCGCCACCGTGCAGCCCTAAGACTGGTTTAATGTCTTAATTTGATTGTTTGGTTTAAAATATAATTACAGGGCTATGGACATTTGTTGCCTGTTGTGTAAATTCATGATTGAAATGAGAAAACGTTTTATTTTACTATTTTATTTTTATAAAAATGTGTACTGGTTTGCTAAAATGAATCTAAAACGAGCTCTGTGTGAGTCAGTAGAGCGGATCAGCACCAGGCACTTTTCAGAAGAACATTTTGGACATTTTTTTGACTCAGCGCTGACTCAAAGTTAAATTGATGATGGAAAAACAGGATGATTTGTGGGTATTTTTTGTTAGTTTTAAACTGATAGTCTGTGACATGTTTAAAAAACCCAAGTTGGGATTTCATTATCAACAGAAAAACATGAAGTTCATGATCCTCTGATGACACTTTTTTTCCCTTATGAGCGTCTTCCATGAGGACAAGCCCAGCCAGGCTTTCCTGATGACATGACGAGTTTGGCTCTCCCATTTGGAGGATGTTGACATGCAGGATGAAAAGGTTAGTGAGGAAAAGTATTGTCTTTCCATTTCCTGCTCTCAGATGACAGAGGATGTCCTAAGTCTTTGAGTCAGATCGTCAGTTCTCAACAAAACCTCTGGAGGCCGACGCTGTCAGACTTCATAGACGTCTCAGCAGCTGTGAACAGACAATTCTTCGGTCTTCCATCTCCACACTTGTTGATTCTTCAGCCAAGGCTGACCCCGTTCCAGACCTGATTAAATTCAGCTCAGCTGGAGATCCCCAAGACATACTCACTAGTGCTTTTAACTTAATTATTTTAGCCATTTTATGGTGTAAAGATACAGGGTGTGTGTGAGACTAAAAAAGTGCTCTGTGAAAGCAGCATTCTCTCAGTCACATCATAGTTCAGTTTGTTTTCACATTGATCTCCTTTTAATGTTGCAAACAATTTTGATACTTGTTCTGAACATGATATATGCAGGCCCCCCAACAGAGTGGTGACCTGTTCAGGGTGTTACCCACCTTTGCCCAACAGTAGCTGGGACAGGCTCCAGCATCCAAGTGACCCTGATGGGATTTAACTGGTTTGCGATCTGAGGCAGTGGAGCCACATGCGGGTCTTTGGGACTTCAATGTGGTTTTCTGGTTAAAGAAAAGTTAAAAGTTTCTAATTGTGAAAATTAAATGAAAAGCAAAAATTAAGCAAAAAGTAAAGTAAAGCAACTTAAACTTTATTCAACTCATTCACAAAAAGTTGAAGATTAAGGTGGAACTTTTTATTTTTGAACATGAATTTTAGATGCACCTTAAGGGTAGAAAAATGTGAATTAAGTAGCTTCATTTTATTTTTCAGTAAATGTTACAAGTTTCTGACTGAGATGCAAATAAACCATTTCATTTTGAATCACTGCTGAGGACATTCTACCTACTACTGCTTTTTGCTGGATACAGATGATTCTATGTGACAAAGGGTGTCTTTTATTTTGAAAGGAAGTCACGTGAGCCTCCGTCAAATTTGAGAAACTATTTCATATTTTGAATAAAGGCAATTTTCCTTATTGCTACCAAAAAGCCAATAGTTAATTTTGATTTCATTCCAACTTTGTGGCTTCTACTGGGTTGTGGTTGGTAAGAACTTGACACAAATAGCATTGAAAGTTGCAGACCCCTGATATAACTCTTTCCCTGCATCTTAGAAAAGTACCTGCACCCTAATCCATGTTCTCAGTTTTTATCCTTATTAAAATTATGGTGGCAACAGATTGAAATATTTAAAGCACTTTATAAAATAAACCTTTAATGTTGTTGAAATCTTCAGAATATTCTTAGAAATAAAATTATACTGTTAGAAACTTTGTCCACGAATAACTTCTGATCACATTTGATTTTTTTTTTTTTTTTTTTTTTAAAAGCCTGGATTAGTGTCTTTGAGCAGCATGTGAAAACAGGAAAGACAGCTGCAGGAGAACAAAGCTGAGGAAACCAGGGTCAGGAGAAAGGAAGAAACAAAGTGGGAAAACAAAGAGTCTCCAGATCAAATTAAAACACAAACTCCAAACTTTAGAGGGAAGGTGGCCCTCCTCTCTTCATATTTCAAACAACTTAAAAATCTGATGTTGCTGCTTGTGATGAAATACAGGAAAGGAAGCGTTTCGCAGTACACTTTTTCACCAGTCGGTGCCGCTGTTTCTCTCGATAATAGACCACATCAATGATAAGGTCAGCTTGTTGAAGTCAAAGGTCCTCCTGTAAAGTTCTTCTGCTCTGTGGATGGCAACAGGTTTACGGACTGCTGTCAAACGGCGGGGACGCGTCGACACAGCGGAGAACGTCATTTCTCAAACTTGGAGCGCTTCCATTCATCCATCTCTCGTCCCACCTCTTGGTTCCAATTATCTGAGGGGGCTGGAGCTGGACCCCTCCGCTGTAACACAGCTCACTTCTGATTGGCTGATCCCCCTGTCACTCTTGCGTGGGGCTATATCCTCTTGTTGGTGAGAAGACTCCACACCAGAAGTCAGAAAGTCACTATTCTCCAAGATTTCGCTGGTTATCGACCTCTCGGATTTTGTTTCTGCGACTTCTTCCAAAGATCCCCTTTAAAGATACGAAGACAAAAAAGCAGTTCTTAATTAACGTGATTTGGGTGTTAGGAAAAAAGTGGGGGGAATTAGGCGAGAGGACTTGTTGGCTCCATTCTTCTTTCTTCTTTACGCGCGTTGCCTGCGCTGCCGTTTTGCGCACCTGAGCGCGCAGCCGCTCCACCACAGCAACATGCCTTCAGCGCAGCCGTGATCCGCGACCGCTCTCTAACATGGTGACATTATATGTGGAGGGAAAACCTGCAGCAGCGGAGCTCGGTGAACGCGCCGTGAGCGGAATGGCTGGAGTCCAGGTGTCATCAGGAGGGAGCCGACGCGCCCGCTCGGGTCCGGCAGCCGGGATTTGACGGGGCGCGGGGGTCTGGGATGCGACAGCGACTTTAGAGAGACGTTCTCCCGCTTCTTTGACCTGGACTGAACACGGGCTGCCCGCAGTCATGGCCTCTCAGATGGTATGCGGGCTGATCTTCAGGCTGCTCCTGCCGATGTGTCTCTCAGCCGGTGAGTTCCTTCTTATCCACCCAGGTGGAGCTGGAATCAATTATTCGCTAATTATACGAATAATCTGTCTAATTAACGATGCCACTCATACAGTGATGTTGATAAGGGATAATGCGCATTTTAATTTACTTTGAGACTTTATCAGGATGCTGGAAGTTTCTGAGATCAACCTCCTGGTCCTGGAGGTTGCGCGCGCACAGATCCGCCTCTATCCTCTAACTTCATGCTGTTTGTTTTTCTATTTACTGTGTTTTTCTAAAAAAAAACAAAAAACAAACGGTTTCGTTTAGAAAAGTTTTGCTGAAAGTAAACAGTTATATAAAGGGCATAGTTGTTTTTATTTTGTCTCACTGAGTGGAAAGAAAAACCTGATTATAGCGCAGAAGATGTGGCTAAATGACTGCCCTGTTGCACCACAGCACAGTGGAGATGCTTGTGTCATTTATCTCCGTGGGTTGGACTTTAGTTTGTGGTGCTGCTCTTGACTCATCATCGTTGGGCTTTCTGCTGCATCTGCTGGTCTCCTCTAAATTACAGCAGGAGTTTGTTTACAGGTTCCTCCACCTTGTTAAAAAAGAACAGTTCTTAAAGGTTTCCAGCTGATCCCCTCATTTGCTGTGCAGATGTAGAAGATTCATCCTGGCTGTTTTTTTGTTTTGGAGGATGGACTTTAGGAGCCCAAACACAAGTTGATGCTGCATCAGAGCTCGCACCTTCAAGCGCAGCTAACTTGTAGCTATAATTTTGTGGTAGGCCGCAAGCGAGAAGTGATTATTTTCAAAGTGTGGCTGAGGTTCCATTGTGGTGTCTGTGTGAGGCTGAGGTACTTTTCCGACTAACAGCAGGCTTTCCAGAGATAAAGGCCACTCAGTTCCACCATAATGCAGCGCTCGACAGGCCAACGCAGCCAAAAGCAATTAGGAGGCCAAGCATTGTCCACATTAATTCATGGAAAGTCGTTTTAACAGCATGAATTAATAATGCGGTTGTAAGGGAGAGAAGAAACGCCTTCCCTTTTATCGTAAACATACCTTTTAATATTTTATGCTTTTTGAAAGTGTCTGTCAAACAACACAGCTCTGAAAGGCTGTTGACAGGTAGAAAATGACATGCAGTTCATTAATGCCTCCTATAGATGGTTCTTCTGGTTCTGTTTCAGTGCTCAGTTCTGATCAAATACTCTTTTCTCATGATCATACACAAATGGAGGAAAATACATTTCACCTTCTCTCAAAAATCCCCTTTACTGTAAATCTGATGTGTGTCATTCATGTTGGTTTTCATGTGCAAGTGACAGACCGGCCTGATGACGCTACACAGTCGCCGTTTCCTGTCGGCCATCTGACAGCACCTCTATTGAAACGCGCACAACTGCTAGGCCCATGTGTACACAATCCCCACGGGCAACACACAAACAGAAGCTCCCGACTGCAGTTTTATGATCAAACAGTCTGTTGTTTACGTGTTTAGTTTTTGTTTGGCAGAGTTTGGAGAACATAATCAAGAGGATGAACTTTAGTCTTATCAGGTGTTGAAACTGTCATGAATGTCCAGGAGAAGCAGCAAGTCAGGGCGCTTTGATGCAAACAGAGGTCACATGCACGCTCTTCGGCGCCGGCAGCATCTGTGGGATGAGGATGGATACGGACAGACTAAAATCCATACGGACTGTCTGCCTGACAGCAGATCAAACTCTCAATGCTCTGGATCAGACGAGGAGGATTTTAGTTTTTCTGTCTAATAAAAGTCATAAAACACATTTTATTTATTAGTAAACAAAGCAGTTTAGCTTTAATATCACAATGATTCTTTTATGAAAAAATAAACCTAAAGTGAACCTAAAGGTTTTTAAATATGTTAAAAAAAGTCGTTATCATAATTAAACTTTGAAAAAGTTTGAATATGATATCAAACAGCAAATTTGATTTATTTTAAGCAGAAATAATGAGCAATGTTGATTTTCTTTTTTTTTTTTTTTCAAAGCTGGAATTTAGCTTGGAAATGGCTGCAGTTCACCTCAGTGAGATGTGTCAAACCTGAGTCCTGCAGGCCGGTGTCCTGCTGCTTCACACATCTCTGAACAGCCTGCTGATGTTTCCTGGATCAGTTAAAACCAATCAGAAGCTGTGAGGGAAGGGATCTGTGACCCACCACACTAACCATGAGGACTGCAAAGCAGTCACTTCAATAGTTTAAATTCTGTGTTGTGTGTCGTTTTTGCTTTTTGTTAAACGTAAAGGATGTAAGGCTTTTGCTGTTCATCCTCTTTTTTCTTGTATTTCCTTCTAAGATAATGCACGTTACTAAATGTAACATCTCCATTAAAAGAGTTAAGAAAGTCTTAAAATAAAACTAATGCACATAAAAGTTTGCAGGAAAACATTTCATGGTTTGGTGTGACTCACATCATTTGTCCATGTTATAAAAATATTTGTAGCAGTGCTAATATTTGCTCAACACACAAAATCTTATAATTTAATTCTGTCTTATAATTTTACAACACTATTTTTTTCAGTTTATTTTTTTATGCTTTTTTTGTTTTCATTGTTTATTTCAGGAGTCTTCTGCTCCGTCTCTCAAGTCCTAATGAGCCTTGGTCTGCAGCTTGAAGCTAACACGTTCATGTGTTCAGATGTGTTGAACTTTTTGCAGATGAAGCCAGATGTGTTCACAGCGCCTCACATCAGACTGAAGAGCGAACATAGAATCCATCAACTCCAGAGTTTCTTCAGAAATCCTCACATTTCTTTTATCTGCATTTCTGCTGCAGACGATTGTATTGATCCCTCAGATCTGGTTACATCTTGTTTTCTACTAATGGAGCCTTTCATAATAAACGAGTCATTTCCAACTTCCAGATTGGAATAAATGACACAGTCAAAGCCAGCTCACTGTCAGAAAACAATGTTGGGTAGCTGTTGTCAGCTCTGGTCTTTCTTACAAAATACACACCATTTCACAAGCTGACATAACAAACTCAGGTCCTCATAAAATGAGGGTGATTGTTTTTTTTTTTTAAAGCCAAAGTACAATATCTTCTTTAAACTGGTTCATAGCAGTTTTAGGGGCGGAGTCACCAGCTCCACTTGTGTTTGTGTGGCCCACATTTCAGCAAAGTTTGTTTTTGTGGATTTGATGATGCATTCAGCTACAGGACTTTGGAATTTCATATTTCTCACTGGGAAGCAGAAACAAAAGAAGATTACAATGTGGCACCTCCAGGAGGAGGAGGAGCTGGTGATGTTGATTCTTTAGCTTCTCAAACATAAAGGTTTCATCATGAATGTGATGCAGGAAATGCAACATGAAGTGAAAGTGATTTTGTTGAGCTGATTATCGCCTCTGAAACCCAAGTAAATGCTTCCAGCACAAAAAAAAAAGTTTTAATACCAGCTTAGCTTTAATAGACACCGGCGTCCATGATAAAAAAAAAGCAAAGTATCTTTATTGCTCTTCTCAAAAATCCCTAAATTCCTGTCTTATCTCCTTGTGCTTGGTTTATCCTTGCACTGCACTGCCTCATCATCCACTGTTACTTTTTTTTTTAAAACCTTGGATTGCTTTACAGGAAGCTCAGCTCCTCTCCTTGTGTGTTTCAGTTTGCATGATAAGTGTTCCTGCAGGGAGGAACAAAAGCCCAATTCAGCTTTGAATGGGGATTTTACCAATAATCCCATGTCTGAAGTTTATTTTCATTTTCTGTGATTCCTGAGATGGTGAGTCACACAGCAGACGCAAATGGTCAGGAAAGCTGTGGTCAAGTGTCTGCAGACCAGCGACTGAAGCAAAGACTGAACAACATTACAGGCTTTGGGTCTTTAGACTCAAAAAGCTCGGAAAATTGATTATTGGGTCATCAACCAGGGACACAATGAGTATTTTTAAACAAAGTAAAGGCAAATTGAATAGGAGTTAGGTAAAAAGTAATTGGAGATATGTTAAAACAAATATAAGAAGTTTGCGTCTCATCAGCCTGAGAGCTTTCATTTCCTTCTTGTCTCGTAGAAGAAAAAAAACAATAACCATTAAGCGCCGCTTTTTTCTAATGTCATTACATTTGCGGTTTTGCCTGTCTTGCATTTACGTTCACTTGAACATTATAACAGAAATCTGCAGATGTTTGTGATTTGCCCAGAGTTGGCATGCAGGCCCCACGGCCTTTCCTAACTGTTGTTAGCTTTTCCTGCTCTGTATCTGACTGCAGACAGAAACAGGGGTCTTGCACTTACCTCTCCTCTGAGGGAGAAGCCAGAGCCAAGTCAGATGTCAATGAATAGCTCCATTCACTGTGCAAAGACAAATAAAAGCACAATTTTCTGCAGTTATGTGTAATTTTTCTGCTGCAGCTCCAGTAGCTGCTGATGGCGGCGACTCAGATGATAAGTAGCGCGGACGGGCGGGCTGTAAACTCTGAGCTTGTTGATATAACAGTAAAGAGAAATGTGGAGGTCAGGCGGAGTGTCCAACACTGAGTCACTGTGTGCTTCATTCCTTCTCCCCCACCTGAAAATGCTCCAGAACTTCTGCAACCCATCTCACATTAAATCCTCACTTTGGCATTTCTTATGAAAGTATTTATCACTGATATGAATGATTGAACACTCTGCTGCTTGTTGGTTTGTCCCGAAAGGCTGAAGATGATGTGAAGATGGTGTCGCTCGTTTTGGAAGCACTAATTGATGTTTGCTTTGTGAGTAATGTGAGCTGTTGAAGGGGTAAAAGTCCAGATCAGGTGAGCTGGTCATCTGGTCTCGGGATCAATACATCAATTAATGAGGATGGCTCTGGATCCACTTTTATAACGTTTAATAATCTCTGAAAAAAGGTTTTATGAAGAGAAATTCTGATAACGCTTGTTTGAGAATGATAATGAAAAAACTTTACCTTAAAAATTAGGATTTCTTTCAAAAGCGGCTCATGAACTGTTTTTTTTAACCAGAAATGAACACGTTTATTTTAATACATTTTGCTAAATAATTTGGAAGTAGAATTTGTGAAATGTAACAAAAATTCCCACAAGGGAAAAATAGATGTCCAATCAGGTTTTGATTTTTTTTTTCTGTCTATGTATTGAAATATTCTGTCCTGCTAATGAAATTAAATTGACAACATTGGTGTTGGATTTCTCTATATTTTACTAACTGTACTTGTACAGCACTTTGGCATTGCTCTTGCTTTTTATAAGTACTCTATAAATAAAACGGATTCATTGATACTGCAAAAAGTTCTGAAAACGACATTTTTGATTTGAAAATCACATTTTTTTTATTGCTCATAGTTGGAGATCTTTGCCCAGTGACGTCTCGTTGTATTTTTTTGTACTGAAATTACCTTTTTCTTCCTGATTTTCAAGGTGAACCTCAGGTTTTCTAAGAAGCTTAAAAAATATTTTTATTCTGATGAAATAAACAAGAAGAGAACCCGGTTCCTTCTTCTGATCTTATAGTTGAAGATTGAAAAACACATAGTGTTTGAGGACTTCTGGGTTCTGATTGTTTTTTTTTTTTTTTTATATATATATAATCAAAAGGTAATCTCTTTGTTTGTGATTTTCTCCACAGCTTGCCTCTTCAGGTACAATGTCCTGTCCTTCGTCTACCTCATCTATCTCCTGCTCATTCCACTCTTCCCAGAGCCAACAAGTACAACAATGCAAGGTAAGACCCGCAGCTCTGAAGCCTCACATTTCTGACGGCTTGATTCCATTGCTTGGAGATTTTCTATTTCTCAGAAGTTTTTAAATTTTGTCTTCTTTAATATGAACCAGCCTTGTATTGTGGGTTTGGCTCATAGTTCAGTCCATGAAAGGTAATACTGGTAAGTGCAGGCAAGAGTAATAAAAAAAAGTCCTCTGTTAGCCAAACCTGTTCAATCAGAGCCAGAATGAAAGAATATTTGATGAGTATTGACAATAAAGATGAAGGTTTGGCTTTATTGGTGCAGATAAAGCTCATATAAACGATAAAACCCAGAACACATATGCTGTCGTTTGATAAGTAAAAGACCCTGTGAAGGTTTTTCTAAGTAAAAAAAAAGGGAGAAAAATTGGGGTGCTTTATTTATTTCATTTATTTTTATCTTAGACTGATTTACTGACTTAAAAAGGGACAACAAAGTTTCTCTCTGATAGTTTTATTCAGTAAATCAATGACCTTTTACTAGTAGGCTCAGTTATTCGACTCATTATCAGTGCTACATTTGAGTTTTTTGGTTTGGAGAAGCAGATGAAAGCCGTTTTTTAAATCTGGCAAACTAGCCACTGTATTCATGACCATGCAGAAATGATTCAGCCCTCAGAAATATGAATCACAATGAAGCTCAGTGGTTTTTCAAAAGTGACTGAGGTGGCTGTTCTCCTCACAGATGATGAATGTGAGGTTGCAGCTGCCAACTTCAGCCACATCTTCATGCTCTCGCTTCACCACAAAATGCTAAACAGCAAACCTCCCAGACCTCTGCAGTTATAATATGGGTTTCTGCTGAAAACCACCAACATTCTTTAATAATATATAAACCCTCTCTGTCGCGGAGAACAACGTCCAGTCTGAGATTCATCTGCCGTCTCCGGCTGACATAACAGTCAGGAAGTTAAGAGGCAAGAAAGAGACAGGAGGGGAAAAGTGGACCACTTATGTTCTCATCAATAGTTGAAGAGAGGAGGCGCCTGGAGTCAGGATGCTCACCTGTCTGAGCGCTTTAATGTGTGCTTTCATTTCAAACAGGATCAGTTTTTATTTCTAAAATCTTTTATTTCTAAAAAATGTAACCTAGAACCGGAAATGTAATGTCTGCTGATCAAGAGCGTTTTTATTTCAAGAACTCCTAAATATAAAAAAAGTCAGCCTTAAAAAGTAATGTGTAAAATTCATACAGTAACCTGTATCCCTTTAACTATAGTATGAATGAAAAACAAATTATCAACAATAATATAAATGGCAAAAAAGAATTTTTTTTTTTAATGCTCATGTTATGAATGACAAGATGTAATATGTTGATGAATTTACTGTCCAAAGAAGAAACTTTTCCAGGGTCACCTTTCGTATTCTGATTCTATTTCATCATTTCTTTTTAGTTTTCTATTAGTTCTATTATGGACATTTTTGATATAACAATTTACAAATAAATAACACTAAAGGGAAACCCAACGACTTCCAGACTGAAGCCCATTTAAAAATGAAAATAGAAACTGCACCAAGGCCAGTTCTCCAATGAACTTGAAGTATAAGAGTTTCATAGCAATCAGTGGATCATATGTGACCCATTGATTGTGACCCCTCTGATTAAAAGTTTGAATCAGAAATAATTCAAAATCAAGTCCCATTTCAATCCTCTTTTGATCTATTTTCAAAGCAGTCCCAGTGGTCTTTTGAATATGATGTATTTTTCTAGGACATAGTTTCTGCAGAGTGGCAGGAACTTGTTAAAAGTTCACTTCTGAGTTGTGGGGAGAGCTGTTGGCGCGGAGCAACTCCGCCCCCGTCTGTTTAAGCAGAGCAGAGAGCTCGTGGTCCGCCCAGTGTATTTTCTATGTAAGAAATACGATCTTTCTCAAACAACAATTTAAATAAAGAAAAACTTAGGAATGCCATTTTCAGCTTGATTTTCTTTAAACATGTTCTCCATCATCTGAAAAATGCCCCAAGAACATGAAAAACACCAAAAGGATGATTGTCACTGGATTGATCTTTTAATCCCCCCTTGTTTTGTTTTTCCTGAATGTACCTGACTTTGCCTTCATTAACTAAAATAAAAATGTTTGTCAACAACTAATTTCAATTTGTTAGCTTTGAGAATACTGTGTAATCCTAAGAGGTATTTTGCTTGCTTGAACAAACCATAAGTCAACAGAAGAAAAGCTACTAATACATAAGGGTTATAAAGCTGTTTCCTGATTTAGAATGAAGCATTTTTACAGACTTGATGCAGAAACTTAACAATGTTTTTGTTTTTCAAATGTGTTCCGGTGTTTTAACGTTGTATCCGGATGAAGAAAACAGTGGTCCAAATTTATTGTAGTACCTATTGTGAGTCATTTTAATAATGTGTACTACAGCAAAAATGTATTATTATGTTTATCGACTCATCTGGTCCGAGGTTGCGTCTGTTTTCCACAGCTTTAATGCTTAAAAAATCATTTTTTATCTGAAATGTTAGTTTGACATGGAGAGTAAACTTTCCACAGGCCTGACTCTTTATCAGAGATGTGTAATGTTAGCCTGATCACGCTCTGTCTCCTACAGTTAAAGTGAAGGCCGGAGGTGTCGAAAAGTGTGAGTTATTTTTTGAGTGTTACCTGTCAGGACTCGCATGCCGTCTGTCTGCCTCCGCAGTCTGTCATCAGGGAGGGGGCTGCAGCCTGAAAGAAGCAACATGAGGAAGTTACAACATGATCTCAGAGATAGCCCTGTTTTTATCAGATAAGGAGTTATTTCTGTATGATCTTTATTCAAACATTAAAGGCCATCAAAGAGAGCAGATATGTTATTTTTTTCCCTTTTAAATTAAAAAAAGACTTACAAGAAAATGTAGATTGGATCATAAAAATCAAATTTTAGGAATAATATGGACATTACCTTAAATATCTATGCTTTTAAAAGAATAAAGAATAAACCTGCCATGTATGTCATTTTAAACATAAAAACCATTTGCTGAATCGTTCAAGAAGAAATCTGGTTAAAGTTGGCGTGAATTTTTATGTTTTTGATGGTCAATTTTATTTCCAATCTATTAGGATTTGCTCCAATCATTGTGTTAAATTAAACCAAATGTCAAACATGAGTAATGAACAAGGTGTAATTTTCTTTTAAAAGCCACAGATGTGCTGTGTTCCCTGAGATGTTTCAACAGAAAAGTCTCCTCTCCCAGCTCAGGACAAAGACTGTTTCATGTCATTGGAGTCACTTAGTGTTGTTGTAATTGCTCTAATTATCCTTCCATCCCCTTTAGGCTTTTAATTCTCAGTCCTGGTGAACAAAGTATAATATTTTACCTTATTAAACGATTAATAAACGTTCTCCCTTAAGAGTGTTTTGTTGTTTGTGTTTTATCAGTTGTACTTTCATGCTTGAAGAGTTGGGCTTGTTAAAAACATGCTGTTGTAATGCCTGGTTTTACACTGAAGTCCTCTGTTTCCTGCCTTGTGCGGTCGTTCCATGACGACACATTCCTCGTCATTGGAGACGATAGCACTAAAGCTGGAACCAGGTAATGGACTTGTGGGCCATGTGGTTCCATCAGGTTTTGTATCGCCAACAAACTTATTGGTCAAGCAGAGCAATTGCTTTTGTTTAGAAGACATATAAAACCTATTCTTGGGGGAGTGTTTGAAGGCTTAAGTAACAAAACTCTTTTTCAAGATGAGCGTCATTGGACCGGAGTGGCGTTAAGAAAACAAAAAAGTTCTGTTAGTAACAGGAAAAGAGACACCAGAGCCAAAGAAGTTCCATTGTCCTGAACTTTTAAGACCAACCTGGAAGCAGATGTTCGCTAAAATTGCTTATGTCTCCTATTTACTGGCATTCTTTACCTTTATTGTGAAATCCCCAGGAGTGCAATGGGAAATTAGCTCAAATTGGTTTCACTCACCTAATGAGCCTGATGAGCTGTGTTGTTGTGCACACGATGATAACGTTAGGGCCCGGGGCTCAGCTGCAGAACCTCACTTTAACCTGGAAGCCGTACTGTACTATCATAAAGCTGTTTTAGTTCCCCAAAAGGATGCAATAACTTTTAATGAGATGGAAATGCTGCACCTTAATTAACTGCTAGACCAGACTGCAGATGTGTGTGTCATTTTAATACGGCTGATGGCACACCACAAATACAATACCAATACTTGTTTTGTTATCAGAAAGCCAAAACATCATGACCATTTAAAAATATTTGAGCAAAGACAAAAATCTTAGATGTTTTTCTGTAGAAAATGCTCACCGTAACAACTCCTGCAATTATCCCAAATACCTGTAGGTGCTCTATATAACAGCCATGTGTTGCACAGCTGTGGCAGCTGCCCAGCTCACTCTCATCCTCCTCTCATCCCCCCAGAATTAGCCCTGCGACAGCTGCGCTCTTAGCCTCCATTAAAGAAAGACACTGTCTTCCAACACCTTTACGCTGCTCCCACAGCCAGATCTGTTTATGAGCATGAAACCCAAGAAAGCCAAGCTGAAAGGCTGGCTCTGCTCCTCTGATAATGAATTCAACTCTTAAAGGTCTTGTGGTTCACCAGAGTATTTATTTAACTTCTGAACAGAAGCAAGCTTTGCCCAGTGGTTGTGCCAGCAGGTCTGAGCCATAATATACAGTATGTCTTTATCCACAAAAAATCTCTTTGGTTTCTCTGCCAGTTATACTTTTCTTTCAGGGAATTGAGACGGTTTCAGATTTGAAAAACACAATTTTGAGATAATCAAAAACAGCATGAATGTTGTAGGAGCTTCCTAATCCTGAAAATGCAGACAGAAGCATAAGTTCAAACATGCTGAATTGAATCAAGCAAGAATAGAGTCAAATCATTGGCTGTATAAGAGAACTGGAGTGAGTGAGTGAGTGAGTGTGACGACACCCAAAAAAAAAATGGTTTAGCTCCAACTAAATTAAGTTATTTCAGTCAGGATTTTACTCTGTACAGATATCTCCATGTCGGAGCCAGAAATTGTCAGTAAGCAGTGATTGGTTTGAGTCGGTCTGAGTCAACATTTCTATGACAACCACAGTTGCCTATCAGGAGTAAGATTGTCCAAAGTCCACAACCTTACCACTTGAAAGTGGGCTACATGAAATCTGTCAAACATTTTGAACATTCGACACGGGGGTCAGCGGGCTCCACATACTTTTATTGAGACATCTGATTGGTCAGTTGATAACTTGAATTACTTGCAATAAAAGAAAAAATATAATAACGAGGATTAACAAAAATATGTTAAAAAAGATTTTAAAAAGAGATATTGGAGCAAGAATGGCTATTCTGACCAATAAATGACTAATAGCTGTATATTTCTCTATAGTGGCCCGTGGGATTTTGGCTTTTTGAAACACTGTTTTGGAGGGGCCACTCAGTCCAGTTCTCTTATACAGTCAATGATTGTAATACCACTGTGCACTATTTGAAAAAGATCATATTTGTGACGTAGAAAACCCCCCCGGGCGGGTCACAGGCACTCTGCTCTGCAACAGGGAAGGAAAGGGCATGTATCAACTCAGAGGTGAAGTCCTGCTGCTCTGCAGAGACTGTGTCCAATAAAACAACAGATTTTTTGATTTGAGCTAAAAACGCCATAATCATAATTAAAAGACCCCTGGGAATGATTTTACTACAGATCAAAAGATGTTGAGTGGGACTTGAAAGTTCTGCTGAAGCATGTTAACTGTTTTGTTTACCTAAATGTTCTATAGGAGAACTCTTGGAACAAATCCATGGCTGATTTTAACTGTGATGAAATGCGGGAAAAGCAGCAGAAAGTTTGATCCTTAAGTGTTTACACGCACACACAAACTTAAACAACTTAAAAACAGACTGCAGCATTTAAACTAGGATTTTGGAATTGTTTAGATCTCTGAAGTCCATGAAAACCTGTCAGATGGGATTATCAGATGTTTGTGTGGGACTCAGCAGGTTGTCAGCTCCTAAAAGGTTACTTTTATCGAAGAAAAAGACTCAGAAATGACCTGTTTTAATTCTTTTTTTTATACTACATGCGTTTTTTTATAGATTAGATGGATTATATTCAGACAAGTCAGGAGTTTGTGACTTTGTCTTCAATCTTACTCAACCTTACATCATCTTAAGTAAGAGGGACTCAACTAGAAATCTTTCCTTCCTCCTCTCCCCTAGAGTTCATAGCTCACACAAAAGGTCATCAGGCTGACGTCTGACCTCTGAGATCCAGCTAAACTCTTAACCCAAACGGATGCAGACATCCGGCGCGTCCACTCCTGATTCTGATCAGTCTGGGACTTCAGCCAAAGACAGAGTCTGGTCATTTTAGTGAGGGCTGCAGTCATATTTCAAATAAAAAAACAGATGAAAAACTTTGTTTAGCTAATCCAGACAATTTGATGAGTTTTTCAACGTGGTCAGACAGCCAACTGTTGATCTGCAACTCCTACAAAGTTAGCTGTGTCTGTCCTCATACGTTAAGTCATTCTGAACACATCGCTTTTAAAATCGTAATGCTTTTATTTCAAACATGGTTATACTATGGCATTCTTGTGTCTGGATACAGGGTTCAAAGCATAGCAGGAACCTGACTCAAGCCAATCCTCCACACAGAGAGGTGCCTGCTGTGTTGGCTTGATATTATGGGAACGCTGTGGAAGGCTTCTCTGATCTCTGACAGGAAGTGGCTGGAGAGCAGGAGCTCTGAGGACCTTTGCTTGCTTTCACTAATTGAAAATCAGAGTGTAGGAACTTGCAGAAAATTCAAATAATTGTGGGTTTTTGACGCAACTTTCCAGAAGCGTTGCTGATGACTTCACATGCATGTGATGCACCTGTTCTTGTGAGTGTCTGCCTTGAGACTGGAAGGTCATGAGTTCAAATCCATGGTTGAGTCATACCAAAGACTCTAAAAATGGGACTCAGTGCCTCCCTGTTTGACACTCAGCATTAGGGCTTCGGATTTTGGGGGGTTGAACCACCAAATGGTTCCTGAGCGCGGCTGTGTCTGCAGCTCACCACTCCTCCAGGGGATGGGTCAAATGCAGAGAAGAAATATCTAACGGGACTTAAACTTTAGAATGGGAACTTTCAGTTCATCATCATCAGGTTAAAAAATCCCACAATCTGGATCGGACCTTCTGTTGTAACAGGCTCTGCTCCTAATTCCATACCGCTCTGTCTGCACACTTCACAGTCTGTTCATGCAGCAATGACATCTGTGAGGAGGACATGTTCCTGCAGCTCTGGGTTGTTCTCCTGCATTTTTTTCTTCACTGATTACTCGAGCATAAGAAGAGGCTGTAGTTTGTTTGCTCGCCGTTTGTTCTTTTTAACGTCTGTGACGTCTTCTCTTCATGCAGTCAGGGCTTTGAGGTTTTATTGCAGTCATTACTTGGACTTCTGAGAGCAGAATCAGCTGCTCCCACAGCCTTCCTGCTGTCATGTTTGCTCAACTTAACATGTGTAAAAATATCAGAATTACCACAAAAAATCCCTCAAGAAGCTCTAAACCAAAAAACAGAATAACATTTGGTTTTTAAATTAAAAAAAAACTTGGTTGCAACGTAATATAACAGCCTGCCGCTGGTGCACCTCTAAACTCAATGATTGCAGCTCTGTGTGTCCAAAAACAGATCAGCAAAGAGGCTTTCCAAGTATCAGTACATCTGCAGGAAGAGCTCGAGAATCTTTGGAGCAAATGAATTTGAACTCAGTGTAACTCTTTCCCCCCTGCAGGCCACACAGGCCGTCTGCTGCAGTCCCTCTGCTTCACCAGTATGTCCTTCCTGCTGCTCCACATCATCTATCAGATTACTGTCAACAGCCTTCTGGCCGGGAACTCCATCTCCTCCAACTTCAGCTGTGAGTACACTGCAGTCTTTGTAGGCAGAGCTTTGAGGCTCCAGAGGTTTGCAGTAGAGGAATCAAAATGCTTCATAGGTCAAGGTTTTCAGACAGGAATGAAGTTGATTGATAAAGTTTGGGTTTTGGAAACTATCAAAATCATACAGAAGAGCAACTTACCACCAGATGACTAACGGTGGAGTTCAGCTTCCAAAGCCTCAGTGACTGAGACAGAGCTGCAGTTTTCAGACAGACATTTCTACTCAAACATAATTGTCAAGGCATTAACTCTGTTCTGGTCAAAACAAATCTAGGAAGTAAGTGTGTGTGTGTATGTATTTCCAAACAGAGGAAATCGTTGTGCCACATGCTTACGGCAAACTGACCCATGTCTGTGTGTTTGTCTGTGTCTGTGTTTGTGTGTGCCATCCATGACTCAGGTAGTTTTCTGAGTTGAATTTACCACAGAAGGTTCAACCTTTCCACAGCCTAAAGGCCTACTTCCATCCACAAGCCAGTTTTGCATAATAAAGAAGAAAAAAACATATACAAGTCGCACTTTTGGGAGAAAAGTGTGACGCTTCTGAACAAGTTTGACAAGCCACGCATAATGCTGCATTCACACCGAACGGGATTCATGAGTCAAATTTGCATCTGCTGCTTCTTCTGATGTGTGTCAAATTCATTGCTCAATGCTAGTCCAAAAATGTGTTCATAAAGTGGATATTCCTGTCACGTGCTTGGAGAGCTACTGTCAAGTTTTTAGCTTAATTTCTAAATGGAAGGCTTAACTGTAAATCTCATTTACGATACATGGAAGACATGGACGGCATTGAAAGATCAGATTTTTTGATTTTGAAGAGTTCTAAAAGCACATTGGTAAACATGTTTCCATGTCTGGGTTCATGAGATTATTGAGTTTTTTTTGTATCTTTATCTTTAAACACATTTCTGGTTTTCTTTCGCTTTCTTGTTCCATATGGTGTCACAAACAGGAGATGCCAGTAAAGTGAGTACTGCAACCTGCTCATTCACCGTTGGAAAGGTGTTAATAGCAGAACTTGTCTTTCTCATGAAGGTTTTTATCAAAACTGAAAAATGAAATGCCTGGTGGAAGCGGCTTGTGAAGCAGAGCCAATGCTGGAGTGCTGGGAGTCGGTGCTCCGAGGACAGAGCGAACCTCATCCCCTCAGACAGAGGCACGCAGAGCCGCTCAGAGAGGGTAGACTAAATATGCTCCAGAGAAGATCTTTATTACTGGATCCTCCAGGGCTGCATTTTTTTGGCAGATCGATCTTCTGAATTGATGAGATCATAAAATCTGTCTACTTTTGGAGGACACGTCTACAGTTGCATGAGAGTTAAGATTCTTGATCAAATTGTGGTCTTTCTGTTTCTGCTTGTGAGTCATGAACTTTTTCTGGAATTCAAGGCATGATCTAGAGAAATGTACCTGAGAGGCGTTTCAGCTAAATCCTGTTGGATTCTTGCTTGGACAGTTCATGGCTGAAGTGGGATTCTGAACTTTTATATGTTTGGGATTAAGAGCAAGGCTTTATTTCCTAAATTGTCTCTTGTGCTTTTGTTTTTTGTAAACCCATTGTTTGTGAGGATGGCAGAAAATGTCATCCTCTCCTAATATTCTATTTTTGCATTGCTGCAGGAAACCAGACATAACCTGAGAAAAGGTCTTATCTCAGATTTCTATAGCTGGTATTTAGCCCCCCTTGACATCCTTTTCCTTTTGGCAGCCAAATATAAACAGGGAGTCCTCCTCCACAGTGAAGCAGTTATCCTCCCTCGGATAACTTCATATCATTTCCTCTGTTTGCAGCAGACAAACGCACCATTAGAGCGCTGGGCTGAGTTGAGTGGGAGGGAGAAAGCCTTTCCAGAGGAGCAAACACCTCCAGCTGTTTGCGCAGGTCAGAGGCTGGTCACCAGATGAACTCCCTCGGAGTCATCCGTCATTCCTGCGCGGTGACTCGACACACGGGGAGTTGCTTTCAAAACGGCTTCTTCTTATACATGAGGGAGCAGCACATGGGTGGAGTTTGCTCCATTTCATGTCAGCTGGGTTGACTGCAGGAGAATTACTCTGACTTTCAGACGTTTTCAAGAACTTTAATTTGCTGTTCTTTTGTTCGGCAACCCTCCACCTATCTGAGGATGAAGTAGCTTTAAACAACAATGGATCATGTTGTCCATTTTGGTTGTTTAGGATGTTTCTCCCCTCAATGAAGCTCAGCTTCAAATTCCCACTCCAACTATGTTTTGATTTATATTAAAATCGTTCCCAGTGGTTATGTAGTTAAGATTATGCTGTTTTGGGCAACATTTTAAAAAAGCCTGTGTTGTTTTATTGAAGATAGTTTCTGCAGAGTGGCAGAAGTTTATCAGAAATTTGCCTCTGGATTGTGGGCGGGACTTCTGGAGCGGAAGTAACCCTACGTTGATATCCCAGCATTCCTTTGTTTACACTCTCTCCCACTAGCTTCCAGCCCCTCACAACATAAAAAAAACATGTGCATTATTCATTTGTCTGCAAGTTGCATCAGGATTGCAGCGGAGTAGGGAGACTTTGGCCCACCTGTCACAGTTTGTGGTTCACAAACCTGAGCTTTTTCAAACCGCAGGTTTTCAGCTGCTCCTGATCAATCACAATTTGAATAAAAAAGACTCAGAAATGTAGTTTTAATCTTAAATTATTTTATATATATGTCCTCCATCATAAAAAAATGCTATAAGAACGTTTTAAAAACACTATTTTCATTGGAGCTGGTCTTTAATCACGTTTTCATGCACACACTCTCTCCATGCAGTTTTTTTCAGCTGCTGTCTTCCCCATCTGATTCATAAGATACTGAAATGGTAAGGTTGCGTATCCTGTGGGAAGGTGGGACTTGTGGCGGGCCCCAGAGCCACAAAGGCTGTTTTATGATGCTCACATGAAGTCCAAGGAGCAGGTATTTTTGGTGAAACGTGGCCTCACCTCAACAGACAGAAGGTCTCACACTCTCCTCAACAAACCTTCACGCTGAGCTCAGTCTGCACCACACAGTAACCCTCTGTCATTCTGTGGATTGGGGTGACCTGGCTTCACCTTCAGCATTCCTCCAGCATGATGTCACACGCAGGACGGGCATCCTCTCACACCTGTAGGCTTACTGGGACTGGGTGGCATGTTGCAAATGTTTGGACCTGGGAATTACGCAGCAGACATGGGTTTGGTTTTAGGTCGCTGGGCGTCACTGTCTCTAAAAACGTTGCTGGATCGTATCTTCTGGTTTCTGACTCAGCTTGACTTTCTGGCTGCTTTGACATGTAGATGAATATCAAGAACAGAGTAAGAGCAGGACTAACATCTGCTGAAGGTTCCTGCAACTGCAAATATTTACTGAAATGAATACACCAAAAGGGCTGCACGGTGGCGCAGTGGTTAGCGCTCCTGCCTCACAGCAAGAAGGTTCCCGGTTCAAGTCCTGGCTGGAGGACCTTTCTGTGTGGAGTTTGCATGTTCTCCCCGTGCATGCGTGGGTTTTCTCCGGGTACTCCGGCTTCCTCCCACCGTCCAAAAACATGCTTCACAGGTTAACTGGTTACTCTAAATTGTCCCTAGGTGTGGATGTGAGTGTGCATGGGTGTGTGATTGTGATTGTGGCCCCTGCGACCGACTGGCGACCAGTCCAGGGGTGTCCCCTGCCTTCGCCCTTTCGTGACCCCGAAAGGGATAAAGTGGATTGGAAAATGAATGATTGAATGAATGAATACACCAAAATGTCCACTTTAACTTTCAGTGTCAGTGCTTCACATTTTCCCTGTAACTTAAAACCACAGGCTAGCGGGCATTTTTGCTATGTATGAAAAACGAGATTAACACATAACTGATTTGTCACTGAAGTTATCAGAGCTCAGGCATGTGCATACACAAGCCTTTAAATAATAAAAAAAAAAATGTAGTTACCTTTAGACCAGAATCACTACAGATTAAAATGCATTTGGTTCCAAGGAAGCATCATTTGGAGTTTGGTTTTTCCATAGGAGAAGAAGAGACACAAAACAATGACGTTTGGACATCAGATACTGCAGAAGATGCAAATATGACATATTTGTGTGTTTTGCTTGGAATTTATGGAAGTTCAGTTGAATACCTGCAGACAGAGAACTTAAAATAACATCAGTTTTTCCTTCCAATTTTCTGACTTCCACATCAAAACTGTTTTTTTTTTATTTCATGATAAACGGATGTGTGGGATCTTTAAAAATATTCAAGATTTTTCTCCTTCAGAATGATTTAACTTGGAGGATTTCTTTTTCTCCTTTTATCCCACGACTGTTCAGTAATTCATTTTGTTGACACACAGTTCTGTCATAGGTTAAACTGACATTTGGGAAAGCTGAGGTTCACTATCCTAAAGTCTGCTGACTTTATTTATACAGTCCAACAATAAGAATCAGACAGTTTAAAATGGCAAACATAAGCCCAAACAAAAACAGGAAATCCTCAGTGTGTAGTCATAAAAGTGACAGTTGCATCATAACCTTTTTTCATTACATTTTCATCTGATATACTGTTCTACAAAAATATCATTTGTAAATTTGGATCCATATAATGTGAAAGTTGTTTCCTCTCTGTGTTGGTTTTTGATTCCGTTCAAGGTTATGGATGCTTTTTTTATGCACTTCAGTTTATATTGCTCGGCTGTCAAGAATATCCACATCTGTTTATTTAAACAGATTAAATATGATGTCTTAGTTTTACTAACTCTATTATGGCGTGATCACTTCTCACACTAAACAGTTTCAACTTCTTGTGTTGGAGCTCTTTCCTTACGATGCAGTGTTCATTTTTTTTTATCTCAGAGAACACCTTCAGTGAGCTGTTGAAATGGGAGGATCTGCATGGAGGTGGACAGATAAGTTCAGATGGCTGAGGTGTTTGGCATCAGCTTTTGGTGAAAGGCTTCCTCCCATCACACATTATGCTTTTGTCTTTTTTGTCAGCTCTTTTTGTCTTCTGCTATCGGAACCAGAAATCTGTCAATACATGCAGTTCTCAAAACTGCAGGTATTGCAGTTTTGAGGACTGCAGATAATGAACACAGAACCTGATGTCACAGATAATGAACTTTTTTCTTAGTTTTTCAATAAAAGAAATTTAAATTAATAGATTGTTTTGCTCTAGTAGTTCTAGTAATATCGTTCATTTATGAAGTAGCCATTTTTTAACATTTAACTAAACAAAGTTCTGACTCTGAAATGAGGGATATTGTTAAAAACTGGTGTTAAAATAGTCAAATGTTTGTTTTATTCTATATTTTGACAAAATGTACAAACTAAGCAAATTTTTAATAAAGTTGCAGAGCAAAAGGGAAAACACGCCAAACATTTTCAGAGGTCATATACATGAGTATTGCTCCTTCATGCTGTATGTTGCTATGTACCACTAAATCCAGAGTTGTGTCCGAATTCCTTCAATACTCACTAGATCGTGCGTTCGCCATTTTGTTGAGCTGTCTGAATCTACAATTCCAGAATCCAGTACCCTAGTGTGGAGTAATGCTCACTCGATTGGGGCATATAGAACACAATGCATCAATCACATGTGAAAGATTTTTGTGAAAAGAATGTCTTTTTATTTAATTTTTTTTAAACCATCCAAAGTTTTCATCATCAGAACACAGTGGATTCATAAATAGTCTTTGTAAAATCTTCATATTAGGTTTTACCTCCTGGAAATTGGTGACATCATATTTATTGTTTAAAAAGAGTTGTGAGTGCGGTGTCATGGTGTAAAATCCAGGGCACTAGATAGTCCAACTCTATATAGTTTTCATTAGTCAGGGAGCAGGGAGGGAATTTGCACGTAGTCCAGTACTCATCTTAGGATGGCATAACTTTAGACTTGAAGAATTATTGTTTTTTTTACATAAAGTCAGGCATAAAGGGTTAACAAACAAGCATTTTTTACTTGTCTTTCATTGCAAAAATAATCAAATTTTAGATTACGTATTTTTATAAGTGTGTAATGTTTTATTTTCCACAGTTTCTTTGCTGGTTTCAGATGTTTTCCAACGTTTTAAAAAAGGCTAAAAAGCAGCTTTGAGTTGTAGCCAAGCAGACTCAGGAGCTGGAAAGACCCCCCTGATGCTGTTGGAAGAGTTTGATGTTTTCTGCTCCATCTGCAGCCCTGCTGCTTGTTTAATGACTGTGATGGAAAAGTGGTTTTGAAAGTGTGAAAAGTGTCTTAAAGCTCTGCATGTTTCTGTGCAGGTTCGTCCTGGGAGAGATCCATACGACAGATAGGGTTTGAGAGGTAAGAAATGAAAGGAAAAACAAACAAATGAGATGAGTTATTTTGTGCTTTTATTTCATTTCAAATTTTTTTGTTGAAGAAAAAAATGACTACTTAAAATTGGTAATTAACAGCTTTGAACATTAGAAATGTTTTTTCTTTACCTGTCAAACATCCCTTTTGAAGTCCCAGCTACACTGACTGCAAAGTGCCCTAAATATAGCAACTTCTCAATACGATTAGGCGTCTCTTTTTGCATTTGGCTCCATAGGCTCATCATCTAACAAGCCTCATAAATGCTCCTAACCCACCCCTGTGTGAATTCTTGATGAATGCTAAACCCACTTAAGTTGGACAATAAGTTGACAGGCTAATTTTTCAAAGCTTTTCTGTGGTGTCTGTCTCCGCACATCCCGTGATCGTATTAGATGCGGTTTCCTGAGTACGGGAATGTCCGAACTCAGCCACGTCCTTTTTCCAGTACTCACCAGCCCTCAGTGGACTTTCTGCTGTGCAGTAAGTGGCGGAAGTGAGGCCGTAAACATTTTATCCTGCCTGCACTTACCTGTTTGTGTTGAGCATCATAAACAGCACAGCACATAGAATATTTTCAGCTGCATGTGGCGGTGTGGGAAAAGGCAACACAGGATTGGAGGCTGCAGAGTATTCACAGCTGTTTGTGTTTCGTTAATCTTCAAAAATCATTTCAAACATATTTCTGTGGTCAGACAAATTTATGTATTTAATATGTAGCATTCACACATGTAACTTTTCCCTCCTGTTGTTTATGTGATAATATTTCTGTCACATGGGCAGCAGAGCAAAGCGGGGATCTTGTTTGTCTCTTTCTGTTCCTTTGATCTGCATGAACATGCACACAGCTTCTCCACAATAAAGCACATGGAAACAGACGTGCTCTTTTAAATTAAGCTCATAGAGCAAACAAGCAGCTATTTCTAAGTAGGCATTTTCCATCAAGATGATTAGCACTTTGTTTTCAACTTGTTACTTTTACAAGCTTCATATCCACCCAAGGCTGAGAGAGATTGCTTCTTTTTGAAATGACTAACCACTGCTAAACACACAGCGTCTTCTTTGTGTTCAAATCAGCAGTATGTTGTATGTTTTGTTTATTGCATGCTCTTTAATTACACCCAGAACTCAGCATTAAATGTGAAGAAGACATTGAGGTGGCCAAGCAGGATGCAGGGTGATTGCCCTTAAACTAAAATACAAACTGGATTAGATAAAAAAAGAGAATTTTAAAGGTTTTGCAACCTGTTAGCCATTTCAAGGACGGTTTTTATTCTCTTTAATTGCACGTGCAATCATGACACCTCATAAAATTTGGCCTCAAGCTGTGTAAGTGTAGTACAGCAGGCTATATGAGCCCTGGTGTTATTGTTACGGTCATAGCAACCGTCTGCTGTCACTGTTTGTCTCTGTGTTAGAACAAACCTTATGGATTTGACTGGAGTTACATCAAACAACACTTTTCTGTTTATCCATAAAAAAACCTGGTACAAAACAGAATTTGCTCATTTTGAATTTTGAAAGTCCTTCAGATAACACGATTTACCATTTTTAAGACAAAAATGTAAAAATCTCAGTTGAGCTTGTGTCAGCTAATGTAGACAAAAACCAGCGCCGCCTGTGCCAGCCAGCCTGTTATGAACAAAGTATGCAATTTTCAGAGGAGTAAACATGTTTTTCACAGCTTAAAAAATAAACCAAACAACACATTTTCTCATGGGTTTTTTGATTGAATGGAATTTCACTCACTTGTTAAAACAGTACGCTTCACACCAGCAAGCCTGATTTCATTAAATAGGGTGGTCCTCCATATAAAAGCCAAAGCATTTCAGAGCAACGCACATTAAATGAGCAATTAAGTTACGGAAAACTCCAGATTCCCATGCATCCATGTGAACAGGTGGTTCTTTTTTGAACCATTGCTGATGCAGAAGGTTTGATTCCCAGGAGTTTCAGAAACTTCAAGTGTATTCAAGTGTATCTATTTCCAGAATTCTGGGATAAAAAGTAAACTTTCATAGAATATAGATTAAGGACCCACTTCAAGTATTTATTTGTTTGTTTTTACATAAATTGGGGTTCAAGCTCATAAAACTCACAAAAACAGGATTTTTGAAAAATGGAAAACTGTGGAGAAATCAGCCCAAAATTTTCAGGACATGAATGTTTTAAACTGAGTTTCACCAACTAATCATCTACTAAACTCAAAGCACCTGCACAGGCTCCCCAGAGGTCATTACATTGGTTCAGTGTGATTTAGTTGTCTCAATTCAGTTCAAAATGGGGAAGACTTTAGACTTGATAACTATCCAGCAGACCATCATTGATCCCCTACATAGTCTTTGTAAGCCACTAAAGATTAATGGAAAGTCTAATAGAAGGATAAAATGTGAGGAAAAGGAAGATACAGCCACAAAAGAGACAACCGTGGACTTCAGCTCATCATCTAAAGGACAAGATTCAAGAGCCTGCAGACATCCAGAAAGAGTGGAATGTGGTGGAGGAACAGCTTCAAAAACCACCACATTCTGGGGATGGACTACAACTGTCTGGTTACTTGGGTCAAGACACTCGTAAACCTGAACCAACGGAGGAAACGTCTCAACTGGACCAAGAAGAAGAAGGACTGGACTGTTGGCCAGTGGTCCAAGGTTTTCTGATATAGTTAAACTCTGCCTTTCATTTGGGAATCAAGGTCAAAGGGTTTGGAGAAGGAAAACCGTCATAGATCAAGCGGCTCCATGTTGACCATTCTGTTGATGGTGACCTCACAGTGGTAGATCTGATGGATGCACCTGGGACTCCTTTTTAGCTGGTACTTTTCTCTCGCTTTTATTGACTAAACATGACAGAAAAATAAAATCTCTTGAGAATACCTGCCATTTGGCTGATTTGTTGGTGTGTTTTGCGCTTCAGGGCGATCATTCTGTCTTTATCTTTTTGCAAAAACAGAATAGTAAAAAGTTATTTCTTTGCAGTATTCAAATTTTCTGAAATTGTTATCCCTGTTTTTATCAACTGGAACCCCAATTTATGTAAAGTACACAAATACTTGAACTCAATTAAAAAGTGGTCCCTGAATCTATATTCTACAAAAGTTTATTTTTTTGAATAAAACTATGGAAATACACTTTTCCATGAAATTCTTTTTTTAAATTTTTTTTATAGTTTATAGATGGATTTGTTCTGATGAGAATAAGTGGGCCAAAGCAAAGAAAACAGGAGAACACAGTTCTGTATTAAAGTTCATCTTCTGGTTCCAGACTGCAGTAGTTTCTCCTAATCACAGCATTTGAAAGTCTTTAAGCTCATCGGGAAACAACCGTCTGCTTCCTCTCAGTCTTTGTGCTCTGTTTTTCTGCAGTGTGATTGGTGCGGATGCAGGGAACGGGATCCGAGTGTTCATCCCTGACATCGGCATGTTCACGGCGGGCTTGGCCATCTGGCTGCTGTGTCGCACTCTGGTCCAGAAGAGACCGCCTGAGGACATGGCCCAGTACAACACAGACTTTGATGCAGAGGAACAAGTGGGTGTCATGTGTGCCAACATGCAGTCTCTTTGTGTCTTTTGGTCACAATTAGGATGAAATGTGCATTAAGGGGCCTGGACGGTGGTGCAGTGGTTAGCACTCTTGCCTCACAGTGAGAAGGCCCTGGTTCAAATCCCAGCTGGGACCCCTCTGGAGTTTGCATGTTCTCTTCATTCATATGTTGGCTTTCTCTGGGATCTCTGGTTTCCTCGCACAGTCCAAAAACATTCTGGCACAGGTTATTTGTGTCTCTAAATTTCTGCTTGGTGTGTGTATGATTGTGTGGCCCTGCAACAGACTGGCACATTTGCCCAACAATAACCAGGTTAGACTCCGTGACCTTGAAAGGAATACAGCAAGGTTAAGAAAATGGATGGATGTGCATTAGGATAATAACAAATGTTTATTCATGTGGAAAAGCCTGCAATGTCAACTAACCGGTGCAGAGCCTCCTGCACTTCTTATTTTTGGTTTCCATGATCCCAGGCCGGTAAAAGTCGTTCCTTCCAGCAGAAAAGTTTTCCTGTGCTTTTTTTTTTTTTTTTTTTTTTTTTTTAAATTCATCCAGTGTCAAAGTCCTGGAGAAAAACCAAAACACTGAATACGATGTAAAAAAGATAAATATTTAGAAAAATAGCTGGACTTTTCTGTCGGTTCACTCATGACTTCTGCTCCATTTTAAATGAGAAAAGTAGAGACCGTCTCATTTGTGGGTGAGGGGGTGTGTTCGGATGATTCACCAGGAAATCTGTGTACAAGAAGACCTTTGTGATCATAAAAACTAACCCTATTGTGGTGAAAGTTTAAAGGCTGAAACAAATTTATACATTTTTGTAAACATAAAGAAGAAATGTCACAGCTGGTTTTAAACAATTTTTATGAACACATGAGATGATCACAGAAGTTTAAAGTGAATATAAAAGTGATAGACTCCAGTTTACACTCACAAACTCTTAACACATTTTTTTTTATAGTTTTTAGAAATGTTCTTGAAAATTGTTTACTCACAAAAGTTGGTTTGGACATTCCTTTGGAGAATGGTAAAAAAAATTCCCTCTGAAAAATCCTTTCTACAGTTTTAGTGTTTTCCTCTTATAGAAGTTAGTTTTCTCCAGGTACTCTTGCTTCCCCCCACTGTCCAAAATCATGTATTGGTTGATTACTTTAAATTGTCCCTTTGGAGTAAGTGACTGTAAGTTTGTCTGTATGCCATGGACAGACTGTGTGGTGACGCTGCTTTTATCTTAAGGTAACAGCAGCCAACCTGACCCCAAGTAGGATAAAGCAGGAGTTGATCATTGACAAAAAGTAACATTTTCAAAGTGGTCTTGGATACTTTTATGAAAGAAAACTTTGTCACATGTGCGTTTTATTTTCTAGTCTAGCTTTTTTACAAGAGAAAATAATTTGTACAAAGTTGTTTTATTCTCCATTTCTCAGATCTTTCAACTGGAGAAGTGTCCTTTTAAGCTTTTAAAATAATAGACCGAAGCAATGAAATGTCCTGAATGAATCACAAGCAACTCACTTTCTGTCTCAAATAATGTAAAAATAAGTTTAAAAGTTCCCTTTTCAATAAAAGATTAAATTAGTCAGAAGAATAAATGAAGTAGAAAAAGAGTAACTTTAGAGTGAAGTTACTTTTCTAGTAACTTTACGTAGCTGCCACTATTTCTTGTTTTTATAACAGTTGTTAAACCGAGCTCAATGAACTAATTCTGGTTAAATCAGAAATCCATTTTGCAGCTGTCTTTGATGCTGCAGTTGTTCACTTTTTGTTTTCCAATTCTGAACCTCTGTGAAAAGAGCATATGCAAAAAAAAAAAAAAAAAAAAAAGCTGTAAAAGTGGGATTTAGCAGTCACTTCAATGAAGGGTCTTTTCTGTTTTCACCAAACTTCAGAGGCTTTAAGGAGTTTGAATACAGACATCCATGTTTAGTTGATTACTTAGAAAAGAACCTTGATCTTATGTGCTTTTCCCTATGACTCAGCTTTAATTAAATCCAAATTCTCTTTTTCTGCGTCTGCTGAGCCTGGCACAGTTGGCATTTTACCCCTTCACTAAGAAACCTCTGAAATTCATGAGCCTGTTTCCCTTTTCAATCTGAGTCATGAAGTAATTTAAGTTAAAACGTTGAACTGTTTGGTTTACATGTGCTTTGTTCTGATTTAACATGATTTCCCCCTTCATTCTGGTTGGATTTAGTAAGCACATCAGAGGTGGTGGGAACAGATCCACTCTAGATGATAACATGCTGAATGTTCTTCTGTTTTCTGCTCTGCTAAAATCTGTCCTGAGCTAAAACTCAGAATGTGAGGTGAAAAATGAAGGATAGGTGGGGATTGTTATGATGATGCTACCTGTGAGAAGTTGTTTCAGCACCATGGAGAGTTCTGACTCCTAAACAGCGCTGTCTACCTCATAATACTGACCTGCTGTATGATGCAACTCACCTGCTAGGAGGAAGAGGAGAAACCGCGCCTGGACGACGAAAACGTCCTGCTGGAGGAGGAGCTGGAAGCAGGGTACGAGGCCGAGGAGGATGAGGACAATGAGTATCTGTATGAGAGAGAGGAGGAGGAACTGGAAGAAGAGGAGGAGGAAGAAGAAACGAAAGAGAGCACAAAGATGAAGATTCTGCGTCTGGTGGCAGAAGTTGCTTCCAAAGTAAAAGAAATCATTGGAAACTTGATCACCACCGCAGGGAAAGTGGTGGTCACCATCCTACTGGGAATGACAGGTGATAGTTTTAATTTAATTTCAATCACAAAATATTGTTCTTTGTTTTATTGAACAAGTCATTTTAGGCTATGGGATAGTTGCAGGTTCCAGTTAATCCAAAATGTTCCTTTTTCCAAGTAAACTATACTATCCTGAGCTGAAACTCAGGATAGTACTTAAAATACTATTTTTTTTCTAAAACTTAAAATATTAGAAACAACTTTTAATAATTAGAAGAAACTTAACTGCTTATCATTAACAGTTTGCTTTATTTTTTGAAACGATGTTGGAGTATCAGTTAATTTAAATGTGAGTTTGATGGTGTGTGTGTGTGTGTGTGTGTGTGTGTATGCGTGTGCATGTACATACACACATATGTGTGTATGTACATGCATGTGTGTGTGTGTGTGTGTGTGTGTGTGTGTGTGTGTGTGTGTGTGTGTGTGTGTGTGTATGTATATATATATGTGTATGTGTGTGTGTGTGTGTATATGTATATATATATGTGTATGTGTGTGTGTGTGTGTATATGTATATATATATGTGTGTGTGTGTGTGTATATGTATATATATATGTGTGTGTGTGTGTGTGTGTATATGTATATATATATGTGTGTGTGTGTGTGTGTATATATATATATGTGTATATATATATATATATATGTGTATGTGTATGTGTATATATATATATATGTGTATATACATATATACATATGTGTATATACATATGTGTGTGTATATATATATATACATGGATGGTGTGTGTGGGGGTGGGGTGTGTGTGTGTATATATATATTTATGTATATAAAATGCAAAAAATTTTATATATAATTTTCTAAAATTATATGTGTATTATTTAGTTTTTTATGGAGGGATGTTGGGTGAGTAAGATATCTTGCCTAGCTATTGATTGATCCTTTTCTATAGAAACTTTAGCCAGGATGAGGACCCTAAATATCCATTCCCTCCAGCAAGATCAAGTGGGCCCCATATGGTTTAAAAGTGGACAGAATATGTAGGCCCCAAATGGGTTTGTGCGCAGTGCCCGTGGTAGCCCCACCTGTGTTTGCCCACATTAGCTCTTCTGCCCACGGACTGCAGCCTGGGCAGTGACCCTGCTAGCTCTACCAGCCCATGGATGGAGGCACTCACTTGCTCTGCCAGACCAGCTAGCGTTGCAAGCCAGCCCACTGAGTACCCACTTAAGCCAAAATGGGCAAACACAGGTGGGGCCACCTCAGAAACTGACAAAGGTAAAGACAAACCCAACTGGGGCCCACACATACTGCCTACTTTTTAACCATATGGGGTCAGCCTTGCTGACTGAGATTGAATTTGTTTTATCTAGTTCTTTCCACATCTCTTTGAAAAGGCGTCTTCAATTCAAATGAGTCATTTTGAGAATGGTTTTGTGCATTGAGCTAAGCATGAACAGTTCAAAAGCTGACATGTGTCACACAAGTCACTGCCACCATGGTGGGTCCAGGCTTGTCTGGACTAAATTATAGTGAGACAGTTTTGCCTGATGTGAATTTCTATGGTCTTCGTCCCCAAATACACAAGCCATTTTATGTGAATCTCTTACAAGGAGGAAAATGAATGGCATTTAATTCATAATCAGAATCGATTGCGAAAGGACTGCAAGATTATCTTCCTCTGCAGAGACATCCTCCTCTAATTCACTTTCCTGACCAAAGATTCCTGTCAGAAGTCTTAACATCTGGATTCTGAAACTTCATAAATCAGGTCAAGACAATTCATATGACTGCATGTGTGTAAATGAATGCAAACTTGTGAGTTTAAAAGAGAGGTGTATTATGTTTCTTATTTACAAAGAAAATTAAAGCATTTGATATTTCCAATACTTATTAGCCTCTATTTTGACCGCAGGGTCAAATTTACCCAAAAACAGTAGTTTTGTAATATAAACATGTGTGGGAGGGTGTTATAAGTATGTTAACTGAACCTTTTATATTATATCTTGATTACAAAAATACTTGTAGGTATTTTGTTTAGAATTTAAAATGGTATAAAGGGTAAATCTGACCTAGAACATTATAACAGGGTTTAAAAAAAAAGAGTAACAGGAATGATCACTTTTTTATTAAAAACAAAATCTGTATTTTTTGCTTCAATTTCTTTCTTAAACGTGTAATCAAAATAATGTCTAAAAAAGTAACTTTCCCATTTTAATAAAACAAGATGTTATCCAGATTATCAACTTTTAAAGTGTTTCTTGATCTTCTGTGGTTCCAAATAAGAAAAAGGAAACATTTATTTTAAGATAATTTTGTCTTTTTTTTTCCCCTTTTTTTGTGTTCTCAGGCATCATGCTGCCTTCTTTGACTTCATTTGTCTACTTCTCCATCTTCCTCTTCCTGTGCACTTGGTGGTCCCTCTGCCGGACCTTCACCACCCTCATCTTCAGCTGCATGTGCGTTCTGATGGCCATTTACAGCGCCGGACACATCATCGTGCTTTACCTATACCAGTTCCAGTTCTTTCAGGAGTCTGTTTCGCCTCAAGATGAATACATCCGGTCAGATTTGCACACACGTTACATCAGAGCTTCTCACTCCATAATATACTGCATTTCTCCTTGGAGGACGATGAGTGAAAAAATTTAGCTTAGCTTGTATTGATTGAAAACATGAAGTATAATCTTTTTGTTGTTTCGAGGAAATGCAGGGTATTACAGCTTTTTTCCAGCAGGTTCTTCCTTTGATCACTTTTAATTAACTAAAAGCAACGAGCAGAGATCATCATTGTCAAGAACAACTTTAATCTGATAGATTTATCCCTCAGATTAACCGAAAATAGAAAGCTGTCAGGCACAGATGAAAAGCTGTTCTATGAAGTCATTTTTGGAGAAGAACAAACATGGCTCATAAAAGCTTACTGTCATCACAGCATTAGTTGCTTCAGTAACTCTGTTTTTTGTGCACACCTTGTTAAAAAACAACAGCAAATGGGAAATTGTTTAAAAAAAAACACTTTGAGTGCAGGAATCATGCAGACTTTTTCTATAGAGCCAAACACCACTCTCTGAACAAACTCACAGCTTTGTTGCTGACACTGCATTTCATGCTAAAAGTTTAGTCCAAGTCTGCCCTTTGTCTTCAGAAAAGGCAGTGATAGTAGGTGAAATTCAATTGTATTTATGTAGCCCAAAATCACAAATATAGCTGTGTTTAGCTAAGGAGGAGCAACTACGTCGCAAGCTGCTTAGACAGCAAATGGTTAACACAATAGTTTACTCTCTAGAATGCTAATGTTGCAACTTAGAATTTTTGAATATAAACCAGATAGCATTACATTCGATATCAGGCAACTGAATAAAAGGAGCAACAAAAGCAATGACCAAGCAGTAGTTAAAGCCCACCCGGAAATGACGTCGCCGCTATGTCAATGCGTGCATGCCCAGTCCACTTCCACACCTCCCAGAGGAGGAACTCCCCACAGTTTGAGGATAACAGCTCCAGATCAAGGATGAACAGTGTGTGGGTTCTGGACAAACACTCAGTATCTGAGCCTTAAAAACATACATTTTTCTAAAAAGTAATTTGATTGAAATGCATAACTGTTGTTTTGCATGGTGCTGTGCATCTTGTCTTACCCTTTCCTGCTGCAGACCTGCACTCAGAAGTAGGAGATTTCAACTTTATTTACATATTAAAGCTTATAAGCCAGAAAGGGGTTGAACTGAAAAAATCTATGCTATTTTTTACCTTCAGAACATCACTTGATGTGTCAAATAATTGTTTTTCTTTTTTTCCCTGTAATGCCTCATCAAAAATGCTTTACCTTAACATTTGAAATACAGTCTGTTTTTTTGTTTTAGATTTTTTTTTTTTTTTTTAAATTACAGTCCCATGAGTAAACATTTTTCTTTTATTTTAAGCACAGAACGCATTGGAGAAGTCAAACTCAGCTGGAGAGTTGGCTTATCAAACTCCTGCCACGGCACATCAAAATGAGCTGCAGAGCTTTCCAACACCTCTCTGCAGCCAGCGTCTTTTATTATTCACGAGGGAGGAGACAATCAGCTGTATGTGGTTGCAGCCGTGACATGCTGTGGTTGGACTAAAGCCACATTGTTGAACTTCTTGCCAACATGTTAGTCACAGCTGCAATGAAAGCTGACTCTGTCAAATAAAAAGAAAGAATTTGAGTGAATAAAAAATGTTCATTATAGCTGCTTTTTTTTTTATCTTCCGCAATTTAATTCACTTGAGCTGTGTCAACAAAACAATTTTTTAGGTTGATTTTCTGCCTATGTCTGGTTGATTCTGCTGAATCCTTATAATATAGCAGGCTCAGTTACAAAAAAGATGCAAAATATTCCAAAATAAAAAACTTGTGTTGAAATGTAATTGAAAGAAATCCATTTACAGCTAAAGATGTAAATGTTGAGTTTTGTCAAATGTCTGATGAAATGCTTACTGTTTCATTGACCGACAGCTTTGATTTTTAATCAGTTTTATGTTGGACATCAATAGAAAAGTTACACTGCAACACTTCAAAGTTCTGCCTATCTCACAAGATGAGGAGCTTTTTCATTCTCATTAAAATGAACAAATTCAGCCACAGCAGCTACAGTCCTCCAACAAACTTTTTTTTATGACATACGACCAAATACAGGTTGTTTTCGGTTACAAATACAACTGCCACCACCGGATGGGGAGGCGGTGGACGTCCATATCAAGTGCCGTGAGCCGCCTGGTAGCACAGGGAGTATATAAAAATAGGTCATTCTGCACCAATGGTCATTCAAAACTCAAATTTTGAGCACTCATTATAATTTTGTCAATTTAAAAATTTACAAATGACAATGCAAGTGATGGCAGCCTTCAGGCTCAGACTCCGTGGTGGATGTTTCTGTTGGGGACACCCACCTGTCACTGGACCGCCACTGCGCAAATGTGCCTGGGTGGCCACTGAACGATGTCAACTTTTAGAGAAAAATTGTCCGGTCACCATAAAGTTGTAGCTTTTTCTTCTAACCTTCCCGGTCATCGTGCGGCGTGTAAAAATGCGACTGCCGCCTCTTGATTATAAATGCCACCTGCTGAAATTTGCTGAAAAACTTGCATTTAGGTTGCCATGTTGTGGCATTTTGGGATCTGTGACCGTAGTCTTAGTTCACTGCTTGGGTGTAGGATCTCAAATAACCTGGAGAGAAAAAAAGAATGATGAAAAAGGATATCTGAAAGCATAAAAAGATAATTGTTAGTTTGTCCATTGAACTGTGCATCAATTAAGACTCAAAGTGTAATTTTGTCCCCAAAAAACTTAGTCCAAAAAATGAGTTTGTTTCAGAAATGTATTTTTAGCAGTGGATTGCACCTTTTAGTGTGAGTTGTGTTTCCTTGCAGAAATAGTAGGTCAAGTATTTCACATTCTTGTTGATTTAGTCCGAGCTGGGGGGTTTCTGTCTGCTTTTCTGTGAAAACTTGGGGATGATGTAATGTTAAGAAAGAAACCCACTTCCGTTGAGCACACCTTCAGGGAAACTCTCGGGACAATGGCCCACAGAGGGGCCTGCCCTAATTGTCCGTGTTGACAGTGGATCGGCCTTGTTGCAGGTCTGCTGCTGATTGAGGCTGTTGAGAGGCTTCAGCTTCCACTCCACTTCCTGTCTGTCCGCCATACAATGGAAGTCCCAGTCATGTGACCAGCCGACCTCCCCCAGCTGTAAGAAGAAACTGTTCAGGAAGTGTGCTGGGGTCGGGAAGGTGGTCAGGGCTCCGCGTGTCATGAAGGAAAGACTCAAGAGGCTCCTAAATCTGAGCTCTTGTCACAAACACGTCAGCACAGTTCCTGAACAGATGAACTTTGTTCTGCTCGGGAGGAAAAGAAGTGAACCCTGTGACATCCTTTTCAGTACAAACAGATTCTCAGCCTCACTGCATCGCTCAGATTCCTGGGGTCCAATCTTTTCCTGTCAGGGTTCTATCCAGGTCTCTGTCAGAACTACAGCTTTTCTGAAATGGAAGGGTCAACAAATTACTATCACTTTTTAAAAAAAAATAATATTTATTTGTGAGAATAGTAACACAAACGCCATGTGGAAATGAAGAGAGGCTGGACTTCAGATATTCAGCAGTGTGAGCAATGCTCTGCTGGGAACCTCACATCTGAGTAATCTACTCAGTGTGTTTCTGTACACCCCACCCCCCCAACATTACCTCAGTCTGATTACACACCCTTAACAGCAGATAAAGGTGCTTCACCAAACCCTAAAAAGCTGTTGTGGAAAAGAGGAAAAAGGGCTGGTTGGAATTCCAGTTCTTTGGAGTTTTGGGTAACATGAGGACATTCCGGTCTGGTGTGGTGTCTGTGGATCAGCCGGGGCAAAGGCCAGAACACAAACGTGTTAGAGAACTCGCATTGGCTTTAATCCTTATTACAGTCTGCTTACAGGCACAAAGGAAGTATTATATTTGACATAGCTTGCAAAATAGTCACAAAGTAAAATAAATGCTGTTCTGGAACCACATCAGACTGAACTGTCCCTTGAGAAAATGAAAATTATTGGTTGACATGAGTCACAGCAGAAACGTTCAAGGATCCCAAAGCCCGTTTACCCCGTTTCAGACTATACATGCAGAGAAAGGAGATGGAGGAGAGAAGCAGGAAATTCAGGGTTTGTGAACCACAGGTCAGAGGAGAAAATGTTGGAGTGAAGCAGGATTGTAAACTGTTTTCTTTGTGTTTTTTAGCTTTTCTTCAATTTGGAACAAAAGCACTCCAAAGAATAGATATACTGAGTTTGTTATCATTTAAAAGCTTTAAAAGGATTTAATAAAAGATTTATGAAAAACCTTCAATAATTTTAGGTCCAGTAGGACCCTTCCTTTAAAGTTGAAGAAACTAAACAACAAAAGATTAAAGCAAATGCTTCTTTTAAATGGAAAAATGTTGAGCAAAAAAACTTTTTCTTCGTATTGAAGTTTTTCTTCCGTAAAATCTGCATCTTCCTATGTGAACTAATGGCTCAGTCACCATTGCCCTTACAGGTGGATACGGGCTGAAAGTTTTAAGGACATAGACCACTTGGTGAGCCCATATCTTATTCTCTGCAGCACCTGCGTATTGAACTCTGTTCAGAGTTCCAACAGGGTGCAGATATGGTCGGGTGTGAGGCTCGTCCTGCTGATCAGTGAGCCATCCTTTACAAGTCTCTTCCTCACAGCTCTGATGGCCTCTGTGGTGGGTAGGCAAGCGAACAAGGAAGTGACATATGAGACCATAGTTTCATGCTCATCCCAGTGCAGATATTTGACTTTCTTTACAAAGTCCTGGGAGTTAATGACTTGGTTTTCTGTATTTTCTACCAATGGCACCAGAATGGTGGCCAGATATTTGTCTATGTTGTAAGTTGCAGAGGTAATGTAAAAATAGAAACTTAGACACACAAAATAGACACAACTTCTCATGCATTACAATCCCGTTTTGAAATCACTGCCCAAACAGACTCGGCATGACAATAGACATCGTTATACAGAGGTGAAACCCAGGACAGGTGAAGTAACTCAGCGACACGTGGGACAACGACTCACTCGTTAAAGAACATTGTTGGACAGAAAAAGATGGAAAACTCCACAGGGAGGATATATATCCCTACCTCAACACCATTCAGACAGAACTGAAGAAGCCGCTCGGATGAATGGTGAAACGTCTTCAAGTCAAACACTGTATGCAGTTGAGTTGTAAAAAAACTTTTTGACAGGTCAAATAGTGAACACAAATGCAACACGTAAGGGTAAATAAGGGTGAAGTGGGTGAGACACAGGGGTGTTGTATGGATTTGATCTTTTTCAATCTCCCTGCACACTGCTCAGGGAGCCTGTTAGTGCTGTTCACATAATAAATGTGCAATCCCGCAGCTCGACTGTTAGAAATGAAAAATAGACATTAGAGTGTAATTTGTGTGGACATCCTACAAGCATCCTATGGGCACCTATATGGATCACCTGCACAGCCCGTGCATTCAGCATTTGCGTGCGGTCAGTAAGCACTCACGCCTTAATGACTAGAGTGTGCTGTAAGGACATCATGTGACAGCATTATTTACATGTCATAAGTGTGTGTAACTTCCGTTATCCTTACAAGTACTTCATGATACAGTTACCGCACGCGCCACAATGGTACGTTACATTTTCGTGACATCCCTAAAGGAGAATGCATGAGCCACATGGGAACTGCAAAACACACCTGCTCTCCCCTTAAGAGGCAGCCGCTTTTCTGTAGGACCCTCCACAAGTCCAGACAACCCCAAAACCTTCAGCATTCGTATATGTCACACACAGACACATATGGTGATAGTGACCAATGCTTGGAATCAAATATGTGGAAAAAAATATTTAGAATTGATATCTATTTATGTTTGTATTGAATATCCAACAATGTATTCCAAATCTGCATATTTTTTGTGCCTAATAGAATGTCTTGAAAGTCAGAGTAACACAGCAAACAGTTTGGTGTAGCACCTTAACTCTCTAGTGGTAAACAAACACTGATGAGCCCGTGGCAGGTGTTTGCTTGATGTTTAGATGCTGGATTACACCATCTGATTAAATTATGGATGACTCACACTCCTGTCCTGTTTTCAAGCCTGACAATTATCCGACTTTTAATTGTCTACTTGAGTACATAACACGTTTTTCATAAAACAAATTCAGTGTTTATTCATTATTCAACAATCATGTTCCTCTGTTTCTGTCTGCAGTGTGTTTGGCATCTCCCCCATTGTCCAGAGCAACTGCAGCTGCACATGGAAGCTAACTGTGCACAGCAATCGTAAGTGGTACCACTTTGTCAGCCCCATCATGCTGCTGGTTCTCTATTACACCTTGGCCACACTCATCCGCCTTTGGCTGCAGGAGCCCATCGACCATCTGATGGTGAGCCCAGCAGACACACCAGCGAGCCTTTTTACAGCTAAATGAGTCATTTATTTTGATATCAAAACACACTGTTGCCCTTCTGAAAGTTCAGGGCAGTTTTTCTGGCTTCTTTAATAACTGATGTTGAAGAATGCATGTGGAGCACAGCAGCTTCTTTTTTTGTCTTGTTTTCCATTTTCTACTGATCAAGTTTTTTACAGTTAACATGGAATAAGATCAGGAATGTATAATCTGTGTAACATACAGGTCTGATTTTTTCTGGCACTAAGCTGAAATAGATTCAGATTGAATTAAACTTGCTGCCAGGTAGATTTGTAATGACTGAAACTGTGCAAATAGAAATTCCTGGACAATCGATTCTTGTCTGGATGCATCGGCTGTGTGCAAATTTGGTGTTATCTGAGACACTGCTGGTCTAATTTTGGAATAATGCTGCTGTGCTGCAGCTCTGCATAAAGGTACCACAGGCCATTTATTACAGACAGCTGATTCCCAGCTGTAGTGTTTGAAAAGGTTTTTATTTATTTTACTGCTGGTTTGTACTTTGTCATTATTTGGTGGTTTGATGTGACGTGTGAGGAACTGCTAAGATTTTTATTGTATCGGTTTGTGAAAGTGACGTATTCGGAATTTTCGGGACTGAAAATGTATGTTTGAGTACTGTTTAGCAATAAAATGAATATAAATACAATTTAAAATCTGTTCCTGTTAACCAAAGATCAAATCAGGATCAGATGATCTGCAATTTCTTATAAGAATTTTATTTTCCTTGTACTTTTTAAAATGTTCTTAAGAGAAAGTTTTTGTGTGATTTAAGAAACGTAAAGATTTTATATTTATTTTTCAGGCTGAAATAATTTATTTACTTAAAATGTAAACAAATAAATATATTTTGGTATTAAAAACATAAACTTTAAATAGTTTGAATATTAGACCTACTATTATGCGCCTCACATAAAAATTATTTCCTCTATTAGTTATATGAGATGTTCATTATGTGAAGCACAATTACCCCCAAACTTCAGTGGGAAATCATGTAGTCACATATTTTTTGTAATCTATTTCACTTTGCCTGAAAACTTTAAGAAAGGCTGAATTCTGGCCTTTTTTATAGAAAAAAAAATGAGCCAAATGAACAGTTTATGTGAAGGAAGCGAGGCCATGGGTAATTGCAGGAGTATTCACTATTCAATTCAATTCAGCTCAATTTAATTTATATATCCCAATATCATAAGTCAGTTGTCTCAACGGGTTTCACACTATGCAGGTTGTCTGTTCTGCAGGACATGTGAGCAGCGGCTGTTCTCCAAAGACACAAACCTGTAAGCTTGTTGCCATGGGAGAACAGAGCAGATTTTTCCTTTTTACATTTTCCACTGAGGCTAACCCCCCCCAGCCGATTCTATTGAGACCTACACTTATGTTTGTAGTGGACTGGATCCAGTTACTCCAGCCTTGGTCTGAACCAGTGCTGTTGAGGAGATAGTCTTTCTCTTTCTGAAACATGTCGCATAATGTTTAATTCAAGAAAAGGCTTCCATCTTCCCTCACACTAGGGCTCACGGCGCATCCCCTCCCTCTCGTATTAGAGTTATGGATTAGTGCTTTTATAGCAGGATCAATTTCTCCCAGAGAACCTGTAGGGCTGTATACATTATTGATCTCTACAGAGGAATGTGTTTTCACATACTCTGACACTTTAGATTAGAGGTTAACAATAAATAATGATCACTACGTAAATCAGCTGACTTTGTTGAGATGCCAGATTATGATGGACTTATTTCTACTATACTACGGTACATGTTGCTTAAGGTCTACTGGAGAAGAAACATTATTTTAAGTTTAGAATCCAGACGTTCAGCTGTTTCAGAATTTTTGTGAGAAAACACAAATATTCAGTCTGTGTTTTTGAAATGCTTTAAACTACGCAAACACAACAGGCAAAAGTATTTTTGATGTTGTTAATGGAGGAAAAACATTCAAACCAACCTTTAGTAAGGCAGACACGTCCTCTTGTTGCTGACTTTCTTGTAGCATTTTGTATAAGTGAAATCCTGGCACATTGGGAAGCCTCTCCTCTTTGAATATGTTGTTTTTGCAGAGCAAAAGTTCTTATGTTTCAGTGGAAAAGACTTAAGCCAGTGTGTTGTAAAACATTTTATTGTCTTGCTTCATATTTTTATATCTGCCAAATACAAATATTCCTTTTCATGTGCTAGTAAAACTACTTTAAAGACCACACAAGAAAGATCCTCACTTCTTTTTAAGTATGAAAGTGATCAGCAGTTAAAAAAATCTTCTGTTGTTGGAAAAAATCTTTTTAACCATTTTACCTTTAGGACTATGTAAACCTTCAAACCTTCTTTGAAGGCCCAAAGCGCGTTACAGTCACTGTCCTATTCACCCATTCACACACCGACCACTGCCAAACACTGGCGCCAACCTATAACCACCAGGAGCAATGTGGGGTTCAGTGTCTTGACCAAGGACACTTCGGCACATTCGGAACCAAACCTGCGATCTTCTGATCAGAGGTTGACAGCACTACTTCTGCACCCCATATATAAAAGTAAAAAAACCTACAGTTCAATAAGAGAGAGAATCGCATTGTGAAAATTTGCCAAATCTAAAGAAAAACTGCTGCTGAGTGAGATTTGGAGTCATGTTGTTGCAGTCTTTCAAAAGTCTTTGTGAACCTTTGATTTAATCCCTATAAATTACCAGTATAATCTAAATACTTCAGTGCAGATTGTTAAAGAAGATGATACTATGTTCTGGACAAAACTAAACTTTTGCTCTTTAGTCTTTTTTATTGCTAAGCTCCCCTTGTATTTTTTTTTTTACTACATTTAAAATTTTAACGAACACATCTTAGCTCAGTGGCCTTGTGGCAGTGTCTGCCCTGAGACTGGAAGGTCATGAGTTTAAATCCAGGCAGAGTCATACCAAAGTCATACAAATGGGACCCAGTGTTTCCCATGTGTGTCTTTACTGGAAAGTAACCCAAACACTTAGTTTTATTTTTATTACTCATTATTATTTCCTTCTTGAAAATTTTTAACATAAGAAAAGAAAGGTCTGTATAAATACATGAGGTATATTTTACTTGGCATTTCCTTTTATGATTTTCTATCTGCGACAGCCAGATGCAGCCGGGATAACACATATCGTTGTTTCCTGTGTTAAAAAGTATGCTGAGCTCCTCCTTACGTTCTGCAGCACGGCGTCTAACAGGAGCCCTTAAAGACCAGACTTCTTGAGAAAGCCGTCTCTGCTGCGTGACAGCGGGGAGGGCACAGAGATGAGGCATTAAACTATCTGTGTTTTTTCAGGATGACAAAGAGGATGACATGTGTGAGGAGGAACAGTGTGACAACAAAACCAATACCTTTGCCAACAGGAAGAGGCAGCTTTGGTGGGGATCACGCCAGGGCACAGATGAGAAAAATGTATGTCACCCAGGATGGAGTTTCCACACAGCTTAAAACTTTTCATGAAGTCTTAAAACAGTGGCTTTCTCCTCTTTCACAGTTAACTATGATGCTGCAGCATGCAGCAAGATACTAACTTTCAGCTTCACCTTTTTATTTCTGCAACACTTACACACTTCTTGACCTTGTTTGAAGGTCTGCACCTCTGAGGTTTAACAGCTTTTAGTGTTGTGTACAGACACAGAGGAGTAATGGCTCAATTTATAGAGTAGCGCTGCAAGGCTTTGTTTCTGCTCATCAGCGACTATAAAGACCAAAGAGGCCTTTGACTTCAGCTGCACATCGATAACACTTCTTGCCTTCTATGCTCTTTTCCTCCGCCATAGCTCCTCTCCACCCAGGATGGCATCAGTACAACTGAGGTGCGGCCGCTCTGGATGTGTTCTTAAATCTTTACCTCTGAGTCTTTCTGCAAGGCAGAGATAACTGCAAAGTGCTTTTCACACTGCATCCTCATGTGATAGGCCTATTTTTGAGGATTTAAGATATTTCAAGCTGCAGTTTTTTGCTGTAAAATAATGCCAAATAAACACATGGTGAAATATAACATTCTTTTAAAACTAAGCAGGCCACCAGCTAACACTGATCACACAGATTGAGTCTCTGGAGCCACATGTGGCTCTTTTACCCCTCCTTAGTGGCTCTCTGGTTGAATGAAAATCAAATGATAGTCATTTTTAAAAGTAAGGGTTACTTATTTAGCATTGATTTAATTTAGATTAGTTAAGTTTATACATTTATGACTGAGGTACACCTAGAAAGAGGATAAAATATGTAAAAGTTTTACATCCCTGCTGACATCAAGAGGCCTTGTTCGCTCTACACGTCCTCCAGATTGCACAGATTTCAAATCTAAGCAAAATCTTGATTAAAAAGTCTGATCTTTTCTGATTGTTCAGTGTGTTTGATGAGCTAAAAGTACATATTATCTTATGCTGCACAACAATGGATTCAATACAGAGGGGAGCTGCTAAAAAAATTCATTCATTCATTTTCTAAACCGCTTTATCCCTTTCTGGGTCACGGGGTTGCCGGAGCCTAACCCGGCTACTCATGGGCGAAGGCAGGGGTTACCCCTGGACTGGTCGCCAGTCTGTCGCAGGGGCTAAAAAAATTAATCCATATATTCTTTATGTATTTATCTACTGGAACATGAACAATGAAGTCATGTTTATGTTCAGGTTAACAGCAGTAGTAAATAGGAAAAAGAAGGATGGCTCACCAAAGTAGACCTAAGGCATAAGAAGAGAACATGTCTTTTATTTTCTTGCATTGTTTAAAACCTTTCATAGGAGTACATTAGCTGCACTGAGATGATCCTGCTTTGTAGATGTGTTTTAAATAAGTCAAAGCTCTTTTTTTGATTATAAAAATAATTACTTTAAAGGAAACTTGATTCATGAATTTGATCAATTCTGATTTTTTTAATGGTTAATAATTAATTTTAGTTGTTTTTTAAAATCTATTCCTATCATTTTTATTTAGCTCATTTAAATCATCATTAAACAAACACACACATAAGTCTGTGGTATTTGCTTTTTAGGCTTAGCTTTATTGAACAGATTTAATCAAATAACAAAGCGTGTGCAGTGTGAAAGGTACTTTAACATTTTGTTACTCCACTACGCCAAAAGCAAGATAACTATTTACAGAAAGTGAAACAAGTAAAGTTAATTCAACTTTGCAGATTTAAGAGAAATTGAAGTCATGTAATCTAAAGAAAATGATGACAAAAGTTACTCCTTTATGTTCGTGTATTTGCATGATCCCATATGAACAGTGCGCCTTCATTACAGAGGCATTTAATTCAGTCTCTGATGACCCGCAGAATGTGCCTACCTCAAATGGGACATCCTTCGACTTCATGCCGACAGAAAATGGACCGCCCTGTCTGAACTTTTACTCCACCCCTCAGTATAAAGTGAACCAGCCCAGTGACAGCACAGGTGAGAAGTTTCCCATCCACAACAGAACCCTTAATGTTTATTACATGACAGGGGCACAAGTGCAATTCCAAGATTGTAATGTGTGAAATAAAATTTTAAAAAAGGCATTTGTAGCATCATTAACACACACACTCACACTCTTAAACTAGGTTGATATGCTGATTTTTCACATATTTTTATATTTTGCACACATTTGCACTAAACTGGTTCACAGAACAGTTCAGTTTGTTGAATAGTGAAGGTGCAAACCAAACAATCGTAACCTAGTCAACCTGAAAATGGAAATCTCACTTCACGTGCAACTGAATGTTAGTGTGGTTCAGCAACAGCACTAAAACACACTCAAATTTTAGTGCTAATATCTGCCCTGGTTAGGCTATCGATCTTAAGTAGCAGCATTTGCAAAAATGAGATGTTACCTGTAAGCGCGAGGAGGTTAAGGTGCAAATAAATGATAACCTGAGGAGAAGTTCTCTGGCCTGTGCTTGCTTTGAGAAATACTTCCTCAAAAAAACTGCTGTTCTCACTGCATGATGACCCAACTATTACTGTAAACACAGCTTGGCTCTCCTTCTTTAATTTTGCCTGAATATGCCAGACCATTCACTCCAGTGTGACTGCTCCTTTAGTTTGGAACGTGGCCGTACCAGTCCAGAAACATGTTTTGTCTTTTATTTTAATATTTCAGAAAAGCCGGTTTCATCATTTATACTTCCTTTTCATTTCTTCATATTGACTCAGACGTATTAGGCTTTTAATGAACTGCTTTAAGTTGGCCATCTTTCGTTAAAGTTCTGAGTCTTTTTTGTTGCGTGCAGAAGCTCTGTTGGTGAGACATTATGATAGATGGGAAGCGAACTTGGTCTTAAATAATGTGAAGTAGGGTAGCCTGTGTCGTGAGCAGCCATAAGTGGCTGACCTACAAGTTTTTCTGTTGAAGAATGAATAGTAACACAATGAGCTGATTTATGGTGAAAGATCCAGCGTTTAAAAACTTTCTCCAGTCGAAGGGGTAACCGTCATGTCAGACCGTTACTGTTCTCCTCCTGTCTTTTTCCGAAACAGAAAAGAAGGAAGAGTGCGTGTACGAAGTGTTTCTACCTCCAGAGGATTCAGCAGCAAAGGAGTCTGAGGAAGAGGAAAATGACATGAAGACGAAAGGTGTTGGAGCCGTGGTGAAAGTCTTCCATTTTGTCATGAAACAAAGCTACATCTGTGCTCTTATAGCCATGATGGTAAGTTCAGCAGCTCATACATGCTGCTGTGCTAAAGTACTAGAACATTTAAAGAAGTAAACTAAAATAAATATCAATGATGACAGTTGAAAAACAGAAAGAAAACAGTTCTGTCCTTTTCTCCTGCATGGAGAAAGAGACGGGTCTCCAGATTCCTGGGTTCCAGCTGACAGAAGATAGACAAGAAAAAGCAGGAATCATAAAAATCTGATAGACGGAAGAACATAGAACACAGTGCAGAGCTTCACCTGTCACATAAAGTGTCTGTAGTTGCTAATGAAGGAATCAACCTCAAAGGCATGGATAAGGGAATCATTCTTCTTCCTCCCCTTTAGCATTATTTGTTGTCATCCTGTCACCCTTTATGACCCTCTTTTAAATGAGCTCTTTGTTGTAATGGATCATCAAAGTTTGGCTGTTGGGTTGATCTCCTGCAGGCATGGAGCATCACATACGTCAGCTGGCTGACGTTCGTCTTCCTCATGTGGTCGTGCATTCTGTGGATGGTGAGGGACCGGAGGCGCTACGCCATGATGTCCTCCCCCTTCATGGTGGCTTATGGAAACCTGATCATTGTGCTGCAGTACTTCTGGAGTTTTGAGAGAGCTAAACCAGTGGCAGGCTTCTTTGTGGAGAAGAAGAACCCGTTCCACTCACTTTCATCCAAGGTTAACAAGATGAACGTCTTTATTAGGGGATTATTTTTTTCTTTCTAACTTCATATTTATAAAAAAAAAAAAACTAAAAAAAAATAACTGTGTGTTCCTGTGAGGGGACAGTGTTTTGACATGTTTTGGAATAGCTCTAAGACCTCAGTGTCTCCAGCAGCTGAAGCTGGCTCACTATGCCTTTATGCTATTTTTTTAATCACTCATGTTCTAATAAATAATCTGTGTGTTTTTTATCTCTCTGGAGACTTGAGATGCTGTCATATTTCATACCTGAGCTGAACTGTATTTTGCTTTATGTTTAGTTTAAAGTGCCAGATAAAAACAGGACATGTTTTAGAGGTTAGACAGTCCAATTAAAGTTTACAGAGTCAATCCTGATTTACTGTTTAAACACAGAATCCCCTCATGGTTTTCGGCCACCCAAAATTTTGTCTCAAAAAATTTTAAGTAAACTGTGACTAGTTCATTAGTTTATCATTTCTATTCTGGCTGGCCACCTCTTTCTAAACATTTTGTTTATTGTGTGTAGATGTTGTGTATGCTGAGTTTCTGGCTGCTGCTGAGACAAACGCTCACAGAGAGACAGGAAAAACAAAAAGAGGAGAGCGCAGGTCTCTCAGACGTTCACGTGGAGGATCAGAAGAAGAAAGGTAAGCCCTTCGCTCTTACTTCGTTTAGAAAAGCAGGCACTTTCATTTAGCTTAATTAGTCAGAAAGGCCAAGTTGCTTATATCCTGAACCTAAATTTTTTGATTTACTTTTTAGCTACAATTGTATAAATACAACCAACTTGGACTGGACTTGTAAAAAAAAAGAAAAACCCAAAAAGTCCTGACTGATTATTCTTTGAATAGATCCCACTGCAGGAATAGAGATTTAGAAAAACTGTACACATGACTTTGTTTAAGGGGAAAAGTCAGGGGTTTTATTTTTAAACATTGATTCCATTAAAAAAGGATTTGGGTTGAAATGAAAATTTCTTCTCTTACTCTGAAAAGAATTGCATTTTATTGGTGGTAAAAGTTAGTTTACACTGAGGTGCTGCAAAAAAAGCAAGCTAGAGAACAATCAAGAGCTGCTGTTTGCTCCACTTTTATAGAGGAAGAGGAATCCAAGGAGGAAGAGGAGCAGGACATCATGCATGTCTTTGGAAGCATGGTGATGGCGGTGCTGGTCAAATACTGGATCTACATCTGTGGCGGCATGTTCTTCTTCGTCAGCTTTGAGGGAGACATCGTCATGTACAAGATCATCTACATGATGATGTTCCTCTCCTGTGTGGCTCTCTACCAGGTACCGTTCACACCAACAACTCATGCTGTAAGGAAATGACTTAACATCATAGTAAAAAACAAGTTCTCATCTATAGCCAAACCAAAACCCATCATCTCTCAAAATGCTTTGGCCTTTACATCAGTAAAAACCTGTAAATGTTGCAAAATGCATGAGCTCCAACAGTCTCTCATTTGGAACTGCTGTTAGGTGCATTATGAGCATTGGAGAAGGATCCTCAAGTACTTCTGGATGTCAGTGGTGATTTACACCATGCTGGTCCTCACCGTGGTCTACACCTTCCAGTTTGATGGGTCTGAGAAATTCTGGTCAGGAATGCTGAATGTGAAGAATGACAGGTGAGCTTTTTTGTTTTGTTCCACCTTCCTAGTTAGAAAGACACTGTTTAACAGCATCTTGGTTAGATTACCTGAATAATTTTACTATGTTTTTAATCTCTTTTGAGCAAAAAGGACCTCCTAGTTTCAGAATGTTCTCACAAGTTGAGCACAGTAAAAACAGTTCTGCCACTCAGAGCTCAAGAAAGAACACAAGTGATCTGCTGTTCTGTGAGATCTTAGTCACGTGCAGAACTTCAATACTTACATACACAAAAACAGGAATGTCTAATTTGTGTATCATTTAATGAGCACCAATTAAAAATAAACACAATTTATGTTTTTATAATGAAGGTATTCAAAGATTTTGACATTTTAAGTTAGTTTTACGGCTTCTAATTTCATTTAGACTTGAACTGTTTGTTTTAGAACATAATAACTTCTTTTGTCTTTTTCTCCAAATGTGACCGTCTTTGCCCTCAGCCTGAAGGACCTGGGCTTGGAGCAGTTCTCTGTGTCCATGCTGTTCACCAGGATTTTCATTCCCACCTCCTTCCTGCTGGTCTGCATTCTCCACCTGCACTATTTCCACAACCATTTCCTCCAGCTCACTGATCTCCAGGCTGTAATAGCTAAAGAGCAGAGCACCATTTACAGGTGAGATGTTTGGTTTGTTCAGTGGGATTTTGCTTTGAAAAAGTCTTCTTCTTCTTCTTCTTCTTCTGTTTCTTTGTGACTTTCTACTTCACTGCAAACTTCCTTCTTTTGCATTACGCCCTGCGTTTTCCTGTCACAAAGGCTTCTGTCCTGCAGCTCTGAGTCATTCATGTGTCACAGTTGTTTCATTGTTTCACCCCCATGAGTTCCGCTCAGCATCTCCTCTCTGTGACGTGCCTCCATTTCTCCTCTGCTGCCCTTTTCTCACAGCCACGCTAAAGTCAGTGGGCGTGTCTATTTGATCGTAAATAGGTGGGTATCTGCTCGCTTTCTCTGGCATCCATCAACATCCCAGTTCACCTTTCACTCTCTTCCTGTTGCAACAAGACCTTGTTCCTGTTCTCCTTGTTTGAAAAGATGCTGCTCTGCGTTTAAGATCCTTTCAAATATTTTACTCCTGTGTTTAAGGTGTTTCACATGACTCGATCGGCTTTCTTCTTCAAGGTTTTCTGGTTTTGTTTTGCTTGTAGCCTTTTTCTCTTTGGATTTTAGTTGATAGTGAAATCTTTTTGATTCAACCCAAATTTGCCTATTTTTTTTTTTTTAAATGAATTCACTTTTTCTCTGAGAGGAAACCTCCATACTAAGCATGTCTGAACCAAAAAGAATGTCTTGCCTTTCAGTGATCCACTCCCTTTCTGTGCTCTGATTCCCACATAATTACCCCTATCTTACAGAAGCTGGTCTCCTCCAAACATCTGGGCCCCTTTCACCCCATTTCCCTGCATTTTCATAAATCTATGCAGCTGTTGAGTGATTTTTGTTTATCATATCGTCTCAATGTTCATCTTTTTTGTGTAATTTATTGTTCTGAGCAGCATCAAAGAAAAAATTTCATCTCAACAGAGCAAGTAAGTGTGACCATTGGAAAGCGGAATGCCTGTTGTGAAATGCAGCCGGTTCATGTGAGAAAACCCAAACTCTGAGCACATTGCCTGAGATGTTAAAGGGCTACTGCTTCCCTAAGTTAATGCAGATGTGCTGCAGTAGTAAGCTGCTCATACATTGTGTCAGACAGTTCTAATGAATGCAGAAGGAAGGAATGTGCCTGAAAATGTCTGATGAAAGATGCTTTTCTTTTGTTTATTTAGCAAAGAGATCCGATTCATCAATTGCATTAAAACTTTTTGACTTCCATTTGGGTCATATGTTTGAGTTTATGCAGTATTCATATACTCGTGAGGACTGGTTTCTTTCAATGGTACATTTTTCCTTCAAGTTTTTTTTTTATGCCATGAAATCGGACATTTGTTTTATGGGAGTTATCATCTTTTCAAATAGAGTTTCTGCATTTATCACTCCATTTGTCTCCACAGCCTCTACAACCATCTATCTGCTGCTGCTGCTGCTGCTCAGTCTCTGACGGCTCCTTTGTTTGGTCTCTAATAATGCGCTCCTTATCTACTGTTAGATCAACTTTGCTACCAGTCTCTTACACTAATGGGGTCGCCTCTGTTATCTTGTGAAGTGGAAATTCTCCTTCACTGGTTAAATATTTGTAAATTTCACTCTTGAATGTATGGAGTGACCAAGATCATTGTGCAAAGTTTCAACCTGACGCTGAATGAATAAAAAAACTAACTTTAGGGGGAAAAGTCTTGAACATAACTCCAAAATGAATGAAATATAGTTTAAGAGGAAAACAGTGCATGCTTTTTCAAGGGAAATTGCTTTGCTGATATGCATGTTACATTTTTGAGGTCATTAGCTCTGTTCTGCAGCCAAGTTATTTGCTGGATGGTCTGTATTACAAAAAATGCATCTTTATTTTTAAGTGCAAATTTATCTTTTTCATCATTAATAGTAAAAGCAATTTAAAGTCAGAATTCAAAGTTTACTTGCTTTAAAATGTAAAGAAATCTGGTTGGTCCTCATAAGTATATTAATACAGTCAGATTGGTGAGTGTATATTTTCTGTAATAGTTGCTCACCTGTCCCTAGGCTGGTGGACCAGGATGGCAGCCTACCAGACCTCACCATGCTCAGCGCCAGCTCTGTGGAAGGAGTGCTGTCTGAAGTCAGGCACCTCCAGGAGGAGCAGAGGAGCTGGTGCTCAGACAAAGAGAAGGAGACCCTGGTAGTGGTGATGGATGACCCTGATGTGAACATGACTGAGGAGAAACCTAAAGTCTTTCCTGACCAGCGTCAGTCCAGCACAGATGAGAGTCAGCACTATAGTGCTGGGTCTGAACCAGAACCGAGCACCGAACAGAGCTCAGGTACTGCACACAGGCTGACTTAGAAATAATAACTGAAGTGGAGCACAATCAACCAGTCAACTTCAAACCTCTGACATCTCTTGAGAAAGGATAAGGAATTGTGATAAACATGATGATTATTTTAAAATTTTGAGCTTACATTTATTGAGCTGTTTTGTTTTCTTATTTAGCATATTGATTCACAACTCGTCCACACAAACATGTCATCATCAAAGATTCCAGTCATTCTGGGTATTCCTGCTTTCATTGAAGTCCCACTCTGATCATCTTTTGATCTATTTTTAAAGTAGTCTTTAATTATGATTATGCTGTATTTAGCCAAATATATATATTAAAAAAACAGTGTAGTTTTCTAAGACAGAGGTTTTGCAGAGTGGCAGGAGTATATTAGAAATTTACCTCTGAATTGTGGGTGGGACTGTTGGTGAGGATTAAGCCTGAACTGATGCCCTGAACTGAATAAATGCTATGAAGAACCAAACAGAACACTATTAGAACATTCTACCACACTTTATGGTCACATGACTTTGCTAAATTCAAAGTGTTTCCACACATTGGACTGTAATGTTGGTTGATCATTTTTGGTACATCACATGTGTGTTGTCCACTGTGATGGACCTTGGTCATGACGTCACATACAGGTAGAGTAAATCAAGTTCCATTTAAGGTCTTTACGTTACAGTTAAATAAACCTACTGTGCCTCGATCCAAACTGTATTTTTCAACAATGGTATAATAGATTTATTTCATTTTGAAACAGCTTTATAATCATAACGGTTGTTTCCATTAACAACTTCTCTTTGACAGATTGATCTAGTTAGATTGTAGAAATATTCATTGATTCATCGATGAAGTCAGTGAGTTGTTACACCTCTAACATTAGACTAATTTAGCATCTAGCAGGTGGGTGCACGGTGACATAATAGACACTTAAAAAAGACAATATTTTGATTTTCTGTTTTACTGGCTGTGCATAATAATTATTTTTCAGCTTGATATTTGCTAAAAGCTTTTGTAAAATGTTTTAGCTAAAATTTTTGCATTTTCAGTTGGGCTTTATTTTCCTGCATTTATGCAAACATTCAGAGAGAATTTAACCTTTTTAGTTAGATTTTTTTTAATGAAAAGAACAAAACTTTCTCATATACAGTATTATATGTCCTTCTACATCCCTCAGTAAGAAATGTCTCATAAGACATTATGTAAGTAATGCTTATTGTGAGACTCATTCCATTTACTGTAACTTAACCGGTTGTTGTTTGCTCAAAGGACTGTTCTCCAGTTTAGCTGTCCTCCTCCTCCTTTCTCCTCCCTTCTCCTGCCTCCTCCATGTGTTTGCTTTGTTCGGAGGGAAATAGAGACACCCAGCACAGAGCAGAAACACATGGAGTGGAGCGAGGAGATTTATGAGCGCTGTGGACGAGACGCATATGAAAAAAACTCATTCAGTATTCAGTGCTGCATACAAATAATACATATTTCCAAAGATGTTCTGGCGTATAAAGAAACATACTAATCACAGCGTCTTCCACCATGAGAAAATGACAAACAAGGCACAGTCATTATTATATCCTTTCCTGTGTAACCTATGAGGTTTCCCTTCAAAAGGCAAATATAGAAAGTTTTAAGGAAGTTAATGGAACAAAGTAATTTTTTTTAGTTTACCAGAGCAATAATGATGATGAGAAATGCTTGCTGAGCCGAGTGCCACCCAAGATCATTTCTATTTGAACTAAAGTACCACGGACGAGGGTGATTGTTTAATGCTGCCACCGGACTGTGGAGGTAGACTCGACCGCTCGAGGCCTTTGCTGATTATCATTTAATCTCACAAAAATGTGCTAACTCCATTCTCATGGATTGCTGAGCACTTTGCAGCTCTGTTTTAAAAGTTTCAGCTTCTCACGTGAGAGCTTGTTATGCCAAGTGTGCAACTTACTTGCTTTTGAATTATACTGTATTTTTCAAATCATCTTATTTACTGTAATGCCACTATCATCACGTGTTGAAGTGGCAGTTCTCTCTTCAGTCTGCCCTGAAGTCTTTTGCTTAATCTTAGGAGGTCAAAACCATACTTTTGTCCAAACATCAACAACCTGAAAGGTTAGGAGCCAAACATAAATCGCCACAAAGAAACCAAAATAAGTTGATTCTGTTGCAGATTCTTGGATTCTGCAGATTTATAGAATGCTGCTCAAGTTCTACTTTCACACTCCTGCTAAGACCAAGTACAGCTGAGGACTGCCCTGCTAGTCTTAAATTAAAAAGTCGTTTATATACACAGAAAATAAAATGGGTCATAAAACGCAGACTTGCAGGACCTCTCAGTTTATAATGAGCCATTGGCTGTGTGTTTATGTTGCTATACACTCTCTTTGAATTTCTTCCTGAAACAATGGTGCCTCTATTAAAACACCAGATGATGTGACTTATTTACCGGTATGTATAAAAACACATGTATGCAGCATTCCCACAGTATGGATGAGGTTTGATTCTTTATACTTGCTGGTAATCTTTATGTTCAGGTCATTAAAGTAACAAGCTGAGTTTGCTTGTTCATTTGATTTAATCCTTAATTTTACACAAAGCAGTCTTGGAACACGGCATGGTTAGTAATATGTTACGTCAGCCAATCTTAAAAACTCATGTAAATATGTGTTTTACATTGAACTTCAGGCTTCATTTTCATCATATACAAATGCAACATCAAATTATCCATCCAAAATCTCTGGATTTAACCATTTAGGTTTGAAATTAAGTTAACATTTTAACTTGAATTAAAAGGAAACTTGATAATGTAGTCACAAGGGGGCACTATCTACTGCTTTTATGTGCCACTTCAAATGGCAAGTAAGTGCAGAGGACTTGGTCAGGAAGGTTACATGATGTAAAACAAGAGCCAAATCAATCATGAGAATCAAAAATTGAACTTTTGCTACAGAACCGTCATGGCCTGGGTTAATGACAGTCACCGGTGCTGTTGACCTACAGGGTGTTTGTGAAATATAGACTATTGTTGGTGGAAGAAGGAGAAGAGGAAGACATGTTTCTCAGCACAGATACAAAAACAAGACAGGAGTGTAGAGCTTAGAGAAGGAACTTCAACAGAGAAGACTAGAGATTTGGTCACCATAATTGAAAGAAGAAAAGTAGATCTATAGAGTCAACAGTCTAGAACAGCTGAGCGTAGGGGAAGAGGTGAGAGAAACAGGTTGGAACCAAGGGAGCAAGGTTTCAGGTGTGATGAGTGACCTAAGAGTGTCATGAAGAATGAAAGAAAAGGTGTAGAAGACTGGTGACAGCAGTCATGTTGTTGGTTTAGAGACTCTGATGCAGAGACAGGAGGCAGCAGAGAAGAAGATGTTGAGGTTCTTTTTGGGAGTGAGCAGGATGGATCAGGAAGGAACAGATCATGGTAGATGTTCAGGAAATAAACGCAGGGAAACAGAAATAAATGGTTTGGATAAGTTTAGAGGAGAAACAGTAAAAGCTGGTAAAAGGATGATGAGGTTGGAGAAACCAGAAAAGAGGTCTAGAGAAAGACCAAGGAGGAGGTTCATGGAAATAAAGGAGAACATCAGGGTAGTTGGTGTGAGTGAGGGGAAAGAAAAGAAGATTAGATGAAGATGGATGATTTGCTGTAACGCCCTCTAAATGTAGCAGCTGAGAGACAAGGAGGCTGTTTCCAAATAGAATATTTTATTAAAATTTAATTAAGCTTGTGAATATCTGTTGACTAATGCTGTAAATACGGTCACTCTTTTCATGCTATTTCTTGCTTTTGAATCTAGAAATGTGATTGTCTGCCTGACTTGGGAAAATGCTTTTTCTTTCAAGGAAAACTTCAACTAGACTCCTCTTCACTGTAACAAAAAAAATCAATTTCTAAACATATCCAGTATTAGCTGTTTATCAGTAAATTTTGTGGAAGAGGACATGAAACTTTCACGTGCGTGTGTGCAGTCACTTCACTAACCGAGTGAACTTTCAGTATATTGTCAGGATTAAAATGTTTGACAATGTTTGAAGAATGAGCATAACCATGGGCTCCGGCGTTCTCCCCCGTTTAAAGGAAGTGACAGAAAGTCTTCATAATCAGTTCATAAATGTGCTCGTGGATTGAAAATCTTTGGTTCATAAATGCAACTGATTGGTTTGATGCCACAGAATGTAGTGTTGCTGTGAAGCTTTGCTTCAGTGGTGGCTGAGGAGGTTCCTGATGTGTAACTCCCTTTAACTGCAACCGATCAGAGAGCTTGTGGGATTCTATTGCATTTGATAGCATGACAATCTCTTTAACAGTGTTTCGTTGTAATGCACTACATCTATTTATAATCCAAAAGATGGTTGGCTGTAATCCTTTACAGTTAAAATTTAGGAAGTTGTATTTAAAATACAGTTTAATTGCTGTGATTAGGTGATGAATGTATGGAGTGACCAAGATCAAGATCCGATGTTTATATTTAGTGTTTCTTTGTGCCAGTTAAAAAAGGCTTTGAGTCGGTCATCATCCAGCATGGTCACTCAGAAGTCAATTTCATGTACGCCGTGCTGCATCCCTTTCCAGTCATGTGCTTCAGAGTCTAAAATCTGAGCTTTTAAAGACCAACTCCAATGAAAATTGTGTTTTTGGTATTTTTAAAACATTCTTGTCATTTTTTTCTGATGATGGTGGACAAAAATAAAGAAAAATGTCAGTTCTGAGTATTTCCTTATCCAAATTGTTGTAAATCAGGGTCAAATGAAAAAATGTCATTTAAAAAAGAGCTTTTTTGTGACGTAAAAAAAAAACTCTGGGTGGGTCAGGTCACAAGCTCCCTTCTCCGAGCAGTCAGCAACGGGGGTATGGGTGTTATATCCTGCCCACAACTCAGAGGTGAATTTCTGATGAATTCCTGTCACTCTACAGAGACTATGTCCTAGAAGACACCACTGGTTTTATTGCTAAAAACCGCAAAATCATAATTAAAAGATCACTGGGAACACTTTGACAATTGAACAAAAGATGATCGGACTGGGACTTTAAATCATGAGAGACTTGAGATGTTCCCTCTTTCAAAAATCAAACTTTGGAAATCACCAAAAGCAGCAGGTTTTTTTCTCAGCACAGTCATTTCAGAAGGAAAGAGCCGAGCTACAACAATGTACCATCACGTTTAGAAGCTGTGCTTCTTCTGAATAATTCTGAACACTCCTGAGAGCCTTGGAAGATCTTCAGACTTAATTAAAACTCCATTTTCCTCTCTGTTACTTTATTATAAAGTTGAGCAGCCTTCTCATCACCTGGAACAGGAAAAGTTTGCTCCTTACACTGCACATAAAACCATCCGTCTGTGTGGTTTAAAGAGACTGCCATGAAAAACGAACATCTGCTCGCTTTGGTGTTATAAAGACCAAAATAAAATTAAAAGCAATTTCAAACTTCCAGATTATAAAAATCATCTGGCAGAAAGTAGGTAACTTGAAACCTGCAAGATTGTGTCTCTAACTTTAGAATGGAATGCAGCATCAGCAACTGCGAGCTCTTTCTGATTTTAGACTAAGCATCAAATCAAACTGTCTGCACATTTATTACAACAATCAGTTAAATATTATACAGGTCAATGGTTTTGTTTCCCTTACTGAGCTAAAAAATGCACATCAAGGAAAGCCACTGGAGAACACATTCAGCTTTGTTAAACTCAACAATTTCTTAGACAGAATGTGATTGCTGAATTCATTTTTTTAACCAATGCACTTCAACAAGAACGTTTTCCAAGCATTGAAAATACTTGAGTAATGTTATAGATTACAGTAAGTTTAGGGGCTTTTGTTGTGTATTTTGTAGCAGAACAACAGTCACTGTTAGGTCCTCTGTTTTGTCCGACTTTTATTTTTTCAGAGGCTTTTCTATTTTACTGATTTTTATTTGTGATTCAGTTTTTAGCTTTCTGTCATGTTTGAGGTATTTTATTATATTTTGGAAGTTTCTGTCACAAGTCTATGTCCTGCTTTAGGGTTCCCCTCTAACCACAGTTCCTGACAGAACATGACAGAACATTTGGTAGATGAAGTTTGAAGACCAGAAAATCAACTCCATCCAGCAAAACCACTTAAGTCTAAATATCAAGTTAGCACAAATGTAATGGTTAGAAAAACAAAACACATGGAAACACAAAAAACTCTGCATAGCAGATTAGACATTAGACAACAGCAGGGGGCATATGATGTTTTTCAGTTCCTGAAGTTTGTAATTATGTTCTGGGTTTCACAGACACCCGGAACAAACATCGAGTGTTACCTAAAAATATAATATTCTTCGAACTATTCGGACACTTTATCCTAAATTTTATCTTATAAAATTGTTAAAATCCTTATCAGTATCTATATCTGAGATTATTTCCTTTTTACAGCTTTAGACTGTATGTGTTGCCTCAAAGCAAACCACGTTCATTTTCCCATGTCAACCTTTTCTACAACAGAAAACAAGTATTTTGTGTTCAAGGAAATATTATTGTGTCAATATCAGGAGTCTGTTACAACAGTCTGTTACAACACGGTTCGGAAAACATCAAGCTAGTTTTTTATGGACTCCATAAAAAACTTAATACAGGTGTGTTGATATTTTTTTCACTTTGTTTTTTTAATGGCAATTAAATAAAAATTACAACAGTTTTAAATCATAAGAGGGTAAGCATGTATTACCGTTCTGCTTCATCAAATCACCTCACAATGCTCCACCAAGTCCCTGCAGTGAGTGAACAGCCGAAAACAACAAAAAGTGACTTTATGCGTCACAGAAGTAGTTCAAAAAAGGAACGTTTATGGAGGACGAGGTTTAAGAAGGAGTGTACTAACTGCTGATAATAGCTGAAAATACTTTTAAACCCTTCCTTTTGTCGTTTTCTTTAAGTCAACCTGGTTTTCTTTTCCTTCTCCATAGACCTGAAGAGTAAATGGCACCTGGTGGTTGACCGTCTGACCGTACTCTTCCTCAAGTTTCTTGAGTATTTCCATAAACTTCAGTTGTTCATTTGGTGGTTACTGGAGATCCACATCATCAAAATTGTGTCCTGCTACATTATTCTACTGACTCTATACGAGGTAGGCCTATTCTTCAACTGAAACAAGGAAAACTTTAGCTTGTTTGAATTTCTCATCATTTATCAAGTCACTTTAGGAGGAAATTTTCACAAGAGGTTCCAATGTGATAGAAAGTGTTCACAGCTTTGATCCAGAGAGGCTTTTTGTAACTAGCCCTCCATCTTTAAGACTTGCGGTTAATGTTTATTTGATGTTTGCTGTTGCTTTTTTAAAATTTTGGGTCTGAGTACCAGAGTACCACAACCAGTCAACGGTATGGTAAATGGAGCTTTTCCTTTTTGCGCCCTAAAGCGCTTTGCTGCCACAGATCCAAATACACACACCCATACAGCGATGGCAGCAGAGTGTCATCCTCTGATGACAGATTGACTGCTCTACCTCTGCACCACGGTCACATCAGTATACTCTAAACGTACATGTCTGAACTTCTGACTGGTAATGTATGTGTAAGCAGTTGTTCTGTAAACACAGTCAGTGCTGAGATAGGGCTTCAACTTTTCTGTGTTTATTTTGTGTTAATGTTCTAGAAATTTTAGCAGCGTCATGGATTTATCCTGTCAAACAAGTTGCTTACGTCTGGCATTTATTTTTAATATCTTTTACCTGTGACTAATGAGACTTTCCTTGTGTTATTTTTAAACTCTTTTGGTAGCTTGATTTATGTGAGCAAATGGGCTGAGCAGGTTCTTGTCCTCATCATCTGGGTCATCTCTTTTCAGGTGTCTTTCTTGAATTACGTGTTTCTGGTGTCCTGGGCCTTTGCGCTGCCTTACAGCAAGTACCGACCTCTAGCCTCCAGCGTTTGCACTGTCTGGACATGTGTCATCATTGTGTGCAAAATGCTTTACCAGCTGAAAACAATAAATCCCCCACCATTCAACTGTTCTTATGTATATACATTTATTACTTGTCTTAAAAAATCAATTTGCCCTGTAAAATGTTCTGAAGTGTTTCTTTTAAATATATTTTGAGTTTGTTTTTCTAAATAACTTTGGTAATGACAGGAAGCACAACCAAGAAATTACACTGGTGACAGAGTGAGTGAGATAAAGGAGTCTCTTCTGTATAAAGTACCAGGGGATCCAGGAAACTGGTGGGGCCTAAAGAAAACTGACGACCTGCTCGGCTACCTCAGAGTAAGAAAACAGAGAAAAGTTTGATGCCATTTTATATTTTATGCTTTACCATCTTACACTTGGTTTTGTCTGTTTGAATCTTTTTATTTTTTTATCAAAAAGGAGAACAATATCAATGACGAAACATTGGTGCCATTTGCCAAATGGGTTATTGCAGCTGCTTTCACGTGTTTCATTTCATTAAGATTTAGAGAAATCTGAGATTAATTTAAAAATAGAACTGAACTCATGATCTCACAAGTGATTTTTGTTTTTAATTTTGAAGCAAAGGAGGTTTTACCAAGATAGGCTATTGTGAAATATACATGTGATTCACAATAACTCATAGAATCATCAAGAGTCATTGAGATATTTGTTGTTTTCACAAAATGGAGCCTTGTGGAACTCCACAATTAGGATTTTTTTTGTAAATTTTAAGTTTCTTGGGAAAAAAACATTACCATGTGCCAGTATGAAAAAGATATTTTGGTTTTAGAATTTGGCTTCTTAGTTTTCTTTCACGTGTTCAATAAGAGGAAATGTACATTTTAAAAAACATGCCAAAAATGTTAATTGTTCAACTCAAATCATTTATTAAAATTTAAAATAATGACCATATTTTTCTCTATGCAGAATAACCTCTTGATGCTGGCTTTGCTGGCATTTGAGGTTACTATCTACCGCCATCAGCTGTACTTCAGACTAAGGAACAAGCTGTCGCCTCCTGCTGCACAAATCATCTTCCATGACATCACTCGCCAGCACCTGGACATGGGCATTTTCTGTTTCATCAAATACTTCATCAACTATTTCTTCTATAAGTTTGGACTTGAGGTTCATAGTGTATTGAAGTATTTTACAAATGTCATCATTAGGTTCTTCATAATGTATAACTAGCATCGTTTTGCATCATGTCTTTTCTTTCAGACATGCCTTCTGTTGGTGGTCAATGTGATCGGGCAGCGTATGGACTTCTACGCCATGCTTCACGCCTTTGCTTTGATTGCAGTCATGTATCGACGCAGAAGGAAGGCTATTGCAGAGATTTGGTCCAAGTACTGCTTCTTCCTGGCTTGTATGCTGACATTCCAGTACTTTGTGTGCATCGGGATCCCACCTGCAGCCTGTAAAGGTTTGTGTTTGAACAAATCAAAGATTTGTGAGTTACAGGTGTGCAAGGTCATGTACATGGACAGCTTCTTCTGATTAGTCTTTCGGCCACTCCATTTAGAAGGCGCCATAGTGAATCCTCTGCCTCCATATGACTCTCTCCTCTGCATTTTTTCATTCTCACCAACTACGATCATGTCCTCCTCCTCTACATGTGAAGCTCCTCTTTGGTCTTTCTTTAGGCCTCTTTCCTGGTAGTTCCAACCTCAGCATCATTTTACCAACATTATTACTGTTCCTTCTCTCAACGTGCCCAAACCATCTCCATCTGATTCCCTGCATTTATCTCTAAACATCTAACATGAGTATTAGATGTATTAGAAAATGAGGAATGCTTTCTCTGACATGTTGGCATGCAGTACGTGTTCATTCCTGCTCTCGGACTCTGACAAAGGCGATTGGAAGGGTGTTACTGCTTCGCACGTTTCAGTTGTGTACTGATGGCTTCAGCGATGCTCGTTAGGACTCAATGGTACCAATGGTACCATCTTTCTCCAAGCACTATTGAGCAGATGCTAATAATGTGCTTAAGGGTCATTTGCTGAGAACACAGATGCACCTGCATCGCCCCGCGTGTGTAGGTTGGACCAGAAGCTATCTGATTAAGCATTTAGATGCCTTAAGGTTCGGCTTTCCAGATTCCAAACCAGAAAATCATTCTCTGCCTCTGCAGTATCATGTGTTCGTAGGTTAGATGGTCTATAAAGAATGGCATTTACCATTCAAAACTGAACAACTTTTGCAGAGATGGTTCAGACTCCAATACAAAAAAGACATTTATTAAAAATAGTTGATATAAATGGAACATCCTAAATTCTTTGTTCTTTGTAAATAAATGTTCTTCAAATCAGTTTTAATGCCATTTGTTTTACTTTCTCAGACTTTTATCTGTGATGCATTAAAATTTTTATATTGGTAAAATCTGTTCAATATGCCATAAACCTACTTTTTCACAATAGAAATTATAATTGGTTTCCTTTAAAGATCAATCATTTAAGAGTTGTTGTCAGGTCACTTTTTATCAATCAAAATCAATGTACTCTGTGGTTCTATAGACTCCAGAGGGAGTTACTCATAAATTATAGTGCAGAATTAAAATGCAATCACTCTGAAAATGACTTTGTGTAAAACATGGATGTCTCCATTCGAGGTAGACTGAGGCCATCAGTTGTTTTCCGATTTCATTTTTTACATCCTACCATCAGAAAAGCACATCTCATAAAAGCTGTTGTTCCGCTCTCAGTGTGGTTCCTGTCTTTTAATGCGCTACACAAATAAGACCTGACATTTTAATGTTGTTTATATGCATGTTTGATTATAAATATCTCCTATTTCAGACTATCCCTGGAGCTTCAGTACAGACTCCAACGTGATCAAGTGGTTGTACATCCCAGATTTCTACAAGAAGCCTGATCCACTGTTTCTCATCTGTAAGTTGTTTAATGTAGCAAGAAACTGTAGGAAATCTGTTTTTTAGAAGAAAAAGAATTTACTACCCGTTTTAGAAAAGTGTTAAAAACCATTGTACTATCCTTGTGAAGAAAAAAATGTTTTTTTCTTTTGCTGTTTTATTAAAAAATGTCTCAGTTTTAGTAAAAATGTATTTTGATATTTGTAGGAAAATCTCTATGTATTTTCTATTACCTGTTCATCGTAATTAGTTTACTGGAGTCAATCACAGTTGTCTGTGGGTGTAAAGCAAAGCTGCACCCTCAGCAGGTTGCCAGTACTTTGCAGGGCCACAAACAGACAGACAACTACACACTCTCATTACAAATATTCTGGTTTTTAATCTTTCTACCAAAGGTTTATTTCACCCTATATTGTATCAATGAGCATTTGCATTTTTAAAGACCTTGTACTCTACTGAAGCAGAACAGTTTAAATCAATAAAGATGCAGTTGAGATGCACGTTGATCTTGCTCCTGTCATCCTCCTCTCAGATGACTTCATGTTGCTGCTCTGTGCCTCGATGCAGAGGCAGGTCTTTGAGGATGAGAACAAGGCGGCGGTCCGCCTCATAGCTGGCGATAATGTGGAGATCTGCAGAGACCTGGATGCAGCCTCTTTCAGTGTCCACAATCCAGTGCCTGACTTCATCCACTGCAGGTAGCCTACTCCTGCTTCATTTTTCCTGCACCAGGAGCTGTTAATAAGTACATAAAAGCCAACAGCAAACTATTATGTACTTATCTTTTAATTAAAAATACAAATGGTGTGTTTTTTTAATCATTTATAAGTTCCTTTTAAACCACAGTCACTTACAAGAACTGTCACTGTGGGTTTATCATTTGGCTGGTCTACAGTTAGTAAGGACGACACCTCCCGAAAATGAGGAAGGAGGAAGTGGACAACAGAAATTATGCTTAATGAGACGAGAAGATGGCCATAAAGCCAGACCTTCAAATTCCCCCAGACAACTAGACCTATTAAAACTATTCAACTGATTATTTTAGCTTTTAATGTGAATACTTAAAGTTGCGTGAAAAATAACAATATTCAGGTCTTCATTTTTTAGGGTCTCTGGTCTAGATGACATAAAACAGTGGTTAAGTTTTTGGGAGAATTATCTGTTCTTTTTAATTTCACTCACGATTAACTTTCCAAACCTTCAATGACTTCACTTCTAAAAGTCTAAGAAACATTTTTTGACTCATTCTGAAGTGTCAACAAAGTTTCAAGAAGCACATCTTTCAGTGAATGAAGGCTTTAAAGGCACAAAGCCCTTTCAGCATCTGCAGCTACATATGGTTTTTTAGACAAAAAAAAAAGCCTATTTAGAATTTAGAAAATCAGATTAATTGAAAATATAATAACTAGGATTGTAAAATTGAAAAAGTAAAATAAAAAGATCTTACATCATACTTGCATTTTATACACTAAAGGAAAAAAAAGTAGCTAGAACAAGGCAGAGGTAAAACGAGGCACGACTAAAATCATTGCTGGACAAAAAAAAAATGTCCAAACAAAAAAAATCCGAAGCCACAATCTCTCACCGTACACCCCCGCCCCCCACCCCAAAAAGGACAGCGACTAGACTTTCTCTAACTGATTGGTGGATGAATGAAGTCTTAAACCTTCAGATCAAGTGACTTCAGAGATGCAGGATAGGATCTATTCTGCTGTTATGACATGCAGTGTTGTTTGAGTCCATCATTTATTCTTAGTTTTTAGTGCATGTGCTAAAATATGGACCAAGGCGCACAAAAAGGAATTAAGGTAAATTTTGATTAGTAAAGCCTGATTCTTTATAAATGTAGAGAAGTGTCACATACTTCTTAAGTTTAACCCTCCTTGATTGAAGATCCACTCCCATTAAAACCATGTTTCGGGGGTTTTGTAGCATTTTTCTGATTGTCGAGGACATATATTAGGAAAATTAAGCTTAAAATTGCATTTGAGTATTTCTTTATTCAAATTATTGTGAATTACAGATAAAAGGCATTTTAAAAAGAGCTTTTTTTTCAGTAGGAAATACGCTGGGTGGGTCACAAACTCCCTCCTCCGCTGGTTCACACAACAGTCCCACCCCCAACTCAGAAGTGAATTTCTAATGAACTCCTGCTGCTCTGCAGAAATTATGTCTCAGTTTTTTGATTTTGCCTAAAAGCAGCATCCTCGTAATTAAAAGACCACTGGGAACACTTTTTACAGTAGATCAAATGATGATGGGAGTGGGTTTTTAAAGGACTGCTCAAAACGCTTGTGTTGTTGTTGGTTGCAGATAAATGTCTTGTTTGAGACCAAACCAGTCGGCACCACCAGCCCATAGCTTAGTGAAACAGGATATGTCGTTCTGAAGTCTTAGATTTAGTGGATATTTAAATAAGAGCTAAAATATGACTTGAGAAACAGGGTTTTGAGATGGACAGAAGTGAGAAGCATCCACACATTGATTATGTGCTCTTCACATTCAAATGTTTTGATCCAGAGAGTAGACAGGTCTTTTATTAACGCACTCTGTGTCCATCAACAAGCCTGAGTAGAGGCAGAGAGCGTCTGTTTGTGCTGCTGCTGCAGCTCTGCACTTATTCCATCGGTTCTGGGATCGAGTTACAGATTCGAGGTGGAAGAGAAATCCATAATCCACAAAAACACTCTGTCCGTCACTCTGCAACTCAGACGCTTTTGCCTTGTACTCTAACTCAATAAATAGCTTTTAAGTATGGAAAAGGTATTTTCTCCCACTGATGAAGAAGGACTCTCAGCTGTCCGTCCCTTCAGCACAGCATGCCAGCTGAAGCCTCTTCATCAAAGCTATTTCCTGTAGCCGCTGCTTGTGGTCCACTGTCCATTAAACAAACCCTTTGTTTCCACGCCGCACATCACATCAGTGCTGTCTGACATACAAACATGGGATCTGTTCTCGTGCTTTTAACATGCTAAACCCACACAAGACACAGAGCGGTGTACCTGTGCTGAGTGACAGCATCAGGTTACAGATCCACTTCTCATTCATCAATCAGACGCTTACCGGTGCCCGACACTAAGTGAAACACTCAGGCTGATTGATGAGAGTGTGAGTGCACACAGCAACCAGATGAACTGTAATGTAGCTTTGACTTTTACTACCTCCTGTGACAAACATGCGGCCACCCATCAAAGAAACACACATTAGAACATTTTCAAAGCTTGTTTTTATAAAGACTTTCTCTTTTAAAAGAGCATAAAGTTATTTTTTTTAAAGGTCAAGATTAGAATTTTTATTATCATGTTTTTCCAGTGAGTCAAACCTGACTATGTTTGATTTGGAAGGAGAAAAATTATTTTAGCTTTGTACAGCCTAAATACACTAAGTTTATGTTTAAACAAAGTTAATGATCACAAGTTTCAGTGTGGACTTAACTAAATCTTAATCCAATCCAATAAATACAACTCACAATAAATTTAGGATATTGTGAAAAACTCAGTGGACGTCATACCCACCGTGTTTGTTTCACTTGACAGATTTTCAGGATTGGGAGGTGATTGTATTGTGGTGATAGACACACCTCATTTAACTTTTTCCAAATATCTACAGTGTCTTACTTATTGGGGTCAAACCCAGATAATTCTGACAGAAAAACCTTTTCGATGTGGCATCAATGTCAACATTCTGTGAATCTAAAAAGCTGATTTTGTCAATAAGTCATTCCAAGTTAATCATTTAAACAGACACGAACACACAACATCACTTAAGAGACGAGCAGGCAGACACCGACGTGAACGTTTGCAGTACAAGACCGTGTGACCTGGACAACGCAGCAATGGTCTACCGTCCTGTTAATGATGAATGTCGGGTCACCTCGCACAGAAATGATGGTCATCAGTGTTGCTGGAGAAAGAGAACGATACGCCGAGGTCAACACGGTTCACAGGGTTGACTTTGGTGGAGGAGATGCAACAGTCTGGACAGGCATCACCAGTCAGAACAAAACCCATTTGGTTCTTGTAGATGGTCCAGTTACTGCATGTTCTTACCTCAAAGACATCATAAAACCATCATCATCCTCTGAACCCACCAGAACACCCCCAACTTTCTGTTCAAGGAGGATAATTCTCCTTCACAAGGTGCCAGAATTGTCCCAGTTGGACTTCAGGATGTGAGAGTGTCTGCTATGATATGGTCAGCAATGACCTCTGACCTGAACCCCATAGAGTACATATGAGACCAGCTGAAGCAGAAACTGGAGGATTGTACCCAAAGTGTTCTGGTGGATCTGCATGTAGCACTTGTGGAAGAGTGGAACGCCTCCGAACATCATGAGGGAAGTGAGGAGCATGAGATGTCGCTTTCAAGCTGTCATTGCACCAAATGGTGGAAATACCTGCTATTGACACAGTTAATGTTTGCTTTTTTGGGCTCTCTTTATTATTGTCTTCATTTTTGGGGTAATGTATATCAATACTAATGAAAAAGGTGTTTCTTCTCATTCATTATAAGTAAAACCTAAGGGAACTTTTATGTATTTCATTAAAATTTAGACCCAATGGGAAAAGCACTCATGTAAACAACACTATCCATAACTTCTTGTGAAAAATATATATTCTAACAATCCTTCAGAAGTTAAACTGTGTCAGAACAAAGAGGACACTGACACCTTTTCAGTTTTCATATTACTTTAAGTCTGGAACCAATTTGTCCCGGTGCTTTTTATCCACAGGTCCTATCTGGACATGCTGAAGGTCATCATGTTCAGCTACTTGTTCTGGTTTGTTCTCACTATCATCTTCATCACTGGAACCACACGGATCAGCATCTTCTGCATGGGCTACCTGGTGGCCTGTTTCTACTTCCTGCTGTTTGGGGGCGAGCTCCTTTTGAAGCCGATCAAAAAGATCCTCCACTACTGGGACTTCTTGATTGCATATAACATTTTTGTGATCACTATGAAGAATATTTTATCAGTGAGTGATGTTTGAGCATTCACTGATGTTTAGAGTATTGTTAAGCACGGCTGGGGTCTGTGGAACTTGAGTGTTAATGAGAATGTTTTGATTGTAGATCCTGGCTTGTGGCTACATTCACTCTCTGATGGAGAAAAGCTGCTGGTTAATCCAGCTCTTCAGTCTGTCATGCACCATAAAGGGTTACGTCATAAAGCCTGGTGAGTCCTTTGACATCTGATTTTTTATGACCCCCAAGCAACAGAATGCGTAACAGGATTATTATCACAGTTTATATGTAAATGTAAAAAATGGGAGAGATTTTAATCCATAAATTCAAAAGCCTTTTTTTTCCAGTTCAGTTCAAAAATAAAATCTTTTAACTCGCACATTGTCAATGAACTGCATGAACTGAACTTCTGTCTCAAAAATACATTGTCTCTATGAAAATGTTTTGGGGAAATGCTTTAGACGTATTGTTTATACATCTGTCTTTCATAATGTTGTTTTGATTGATTGGTTTATTTCAAGCTATTTCAAAAGAGGGAAAAAAGACAATCAAAATACACAGATGTCAAATCAACTTATGATATTAGTTTAGAAATTGCTTTAAAAACTAATAAAAGAAAATGATGCTATCTTGTTGACATTGTAATTCCTCCTAATCATAAATAGACATATTTGCACTTACAGTGCACACTTATGACACAGTCAATCCATCTAATGGAGTGATTGTCAAATAGAGTTGATGTGGGTTGAGCTGTCGTTAAAGCATGTGGGTTTTTTTGATAATCTGGTGTGCTATAGCTTCTTCTGGTACCTGTGACATTCCAAAGAATGAGGCGGGAATCATCTGGGACAGCATCTGTTTCGCCTTCTTGCTGCTGCAGAGGCGGGTCTTTATGAGCTACTACTTCCTCCACGTGGTGGCTGACATCAGAGCATCGCAGATCCTCGCCTCCAGGTGCCTTTCTGCACACAAACACTTTACCTTTGGAAGTCAAATTCCAGCTCTTGCGTTCATAGAAAATGTTGGTGACCAACAGAACTTAAAAACGAAGGACGGCATGACTGAATGTACGCTGAACTTCATGTTTGTTTGTTTTAGAGGTGCAGAGCTATTCCAGGCCACCATAGTGAAGGCAGTAAAAGCCCGACTGGAGGAGGAGAGCAAATCTGTGGAGCAGCTTAAGAGACAGTGAGCCTAAACCTTAACTTCTAAAGCCTACTATCTTTAGCTAGTTTGGTCTACTTCTTCATTTGAGACATGATATTTTTAGGAGTTTACAAGGGACGACATTGTGCTGGACAGATTTTTTTAGTCTGTTTTGGCTATTGCGTTTATTCATTACTTACTTAATATTGAACTTACATTAAATCCTCTGAAGATTTATCTCAAAATTGTCTGTTTGCGTTACATCTTGACTGTGGGTGTATTTCTGTTCGTAAAGCCCTCTGCAAGTAAAGACACTTTCAAACAAGCTTAAGCATAAATCAAACCATCCAGCTGCTTGTTGTTGATGAAAACCAAATATTACTTGTTTTTTTTTTAAATCAGAATTAAAAGAGTTGATCAGTATTGACTGATTTTGACAGCAAGATGACCACCAGGAGAGTGGAAATGAATGAGGATGAACCTAAACCTAACGTTTCAGCTTAACTTTCATCTAAGCTGAAATGTGGACAACACCAATTACTGATCATTTCAGCTAATAATTGACACAATGTGAGGAAATGCAGCATTATCAAATCTGCTCTGAATCGGTACTTTAACTTCCCTTTTTACTAGTCTCCTCTTAAAAAATGATCAACTCTAGTTATTTTAGGGTTTTTTGAGACCAATCTTCTCTCATTTGTTCTAATGGTTTCTAGCAGTTTAAATAAGTCACACTTGTTCAGGGTTTCTTGCCTCATAGATCCCAGCTCTTAGTGTTTCATGCAACATTGAAGCGATGTGTTTCTATCACTAAGCTTTAGCTCAGAAACTACTCATGACATCAGATAGTCTCCACTTAGTCTCTCTAATGAGCACTTCACTGTAATATAACATACTCTAATTTCCATATGAAGCTTCGAGACATTTGTAGTGAGTCTGTTAAGCAGCTCCAGTTTGTCGATACTTCATGTCTCTTCACCGCATGTCTGATCTAATCAGGATGGAGCGCATTAAAGTGAGGCAGCAAAAGTTTAAGCGAGGGAAGGATAAGATGCTGAGCCTGGCCCAGGAGTCTGTGGAGGGTCAGACCGTCGTCCAGCCCGAGGAGGATGACGATGACGGTATGGTCAATCCCACCCCAATTCCCCTCATGTTACAAAACAAGAAACGCTTCTTAGAGGCTCAAGAAGGTGAGCTTGAGCTCATTACAATGACTGTCAGATTGTTACTTTTCCAGCTGAAAAAGCAGCTTCTGAAATATCACTGCAGAGGTTTGATTTTCTCCGAAATGTTGCACTGATGTATTTGTGAAATTTTAGGAGCACAGCGAACGAAAGCCAAGCCCAAAAAAAAGCAGTGGTGGAGGCCGTGGGTTGACCATGCTTCCAGTAGGTTAAACCCCACAAACCTCTTTTTTCCTCTTCCTCCACTCTCACTGGCCCTTTTGTCCTTGACCAGAACGCTGAGGATTCCCATGCTGCCCCTGGGCTCTGAAGGCACCATCATATAAGACATTTGCTCTTTCCAGATGTTGATCATTTTATCTTTCTATTTGAGGGTCCTTGTGCAGAAGAAAATTGGGTTCAAAAGAATGTATGAAAATATCTCAGTGTTGATGCAAAAGGTGCCTTAAATAGAGATGAAGAAAATGAGTGTAGAAGGAAAATGATTAAATCTGGAGGTTTGTTTGAGCCTTCATAGATGGTCTCACCTGAAGAGCCCTCAGTTGAGAATCACTCATCAGATTGTGAAGCAAAGAAATGAAATGGAGCCGCCTTTATTCTATTACATAGAATAAAGAGTTTGTTCATTCTTTGCCTGCAGACATGCTCACCAAGCAGGTAAAATTAAGAAAAAAAAACTGTAACTGTTTATTTATTCCAGAGAAAGCATTTTTTTAAAGACAAAAAGCAGCTTTTCTATGACCACAATGGCCTGTTTGGTTTGAACTCATGTCTCACATTTTACTCCACCCTCAGGCAACATTTTCAAATGATTTTCCCTCATTGTCATTTGGTGTTTCATCATTTCCCAGCATCCTCCCTCATTCCCTGCCCACTGCGGTTCTGTTCAAGGACATAAGTCAGCCTTGTCTATCCCATTGCTTCTGACACCTAACTGCTGCAGTCTGGACTCACTTAAAGGAGATTAAAAGCAGCTCTGCACACAAAAACAGGAGACACTCTTTATGTTTGTCATATTAACACTTGTTAGAGCTGTGTTTTCATGATTTTTGTTGCTCATATTTTCAACCGTGTTGCTCATATTTCCAACTGTGTATCCATATAATTGTAGCTTTTCTGTGCATAACATGTCTGAATGTTCTTTTAAATGGGTGAAAACGATGAATGTTCAGCCTGTGACTGATGTAACAGCACTGAAACATCTGCTCTCCAGTGGTTAGGAGTGGAGACTACTACCTATTTGAAACTGACAGCGAGGAGGAAGAGGAGGAGGAGGAGAAAAAAGAGGAGGAAGCACCTAAGAAGTCAGCATTTCAGGTGGATCAGTGTTTTGTGTTTGAGAAAGTGGTTTAATAGCATTAAGTAAAACATTTGAGAATAAGTTAACAGTTTTTGTGGTCCCTAAGTCAAGGAGCTTGTAAATTTAATAACAAAATACCTGTACAAAAACACAAACGCAATGATTTAGGAGGGAATTTATAAATTACAAAGCTAAAGACGTGTTTATGCAAAACACAGACATCTTAATGAAGGATTTTTGCGAGTTTAACAAAAAATAAAAGATAATCAAAAAAAGAAAGTGCTTTTGTGACATAAGTTAAAATGTGCAATAATAGAAACTAGAAGTGAAAAAATATATAACAGAGAACTGTTGACATCTATTTTTTTATTAGAATTGGTTCATTACAAGCAAACAAACCTAAAAAAATATACAAAGATGCATCAACATTTAGCAAGAAAATAATTAGGAAAAACTAGAAAATAAACAAAAAATGTTGATAGATTTTTGGCTACTACGATGTTGAGAAATGATTGTTAATGTTTTAAAATTTTGCTAAATTTGTTGGTTCTCTTCACAGTTTGTTTTAATTTTGTGTGAATACATTATATCACATCTGATTGTCTTGTTAACATCTAACTTAAACTAACTACACACCAAAGTGCAGTTTTACGTTGCATCACTGTTCCTTGTTTTCCTGTAAATAAACTTTTATTCTGCCTAGTGTTTCCTTCAGGTAAACTCTCCTGTCTGCTTGATGTCCGACTAACATTCTCCATTTCTGCTCTCCTCATGTTCAGCGAGCGATCGCAAAGTTTGTCACTGCCGTTGTGGCTTTATCAAAGTCTGTCATTAGGCTCCCTAAAACTGTCCTGCAGTATCTGATCAAAGTAGGAAAGGTATTCCCCTTCACTGACACTCCTCTCTGCAGCTCATGTGTGATGCATACCACTACAGAAGCTTTGCATCAGTTCTTTTTGCTTTTAACTGACCCTCAGTGAAAGGGATCTCATGCTGCATGGATAGACTGGCTTTGACGTCTTTGCATGCTTCATTTGAAAATGTTTTGTGACTTTTCTATGTTGTTTTGTGCCTCTATAGATCATTAGATGTATTTTTTGTAATGTGTAAACCTTTATGCACAGATCAGTAGTTCACTGTTTAAAGAGGTCTTTTCCTACCTTTGAAACCACTTTAAAGATCACATCTTCAGACCCTAGAAATCCAAAAACAGAATAAAATTTTAGAAAGTCTTTACTGTTATCTGTTTATGTCTTGGATTTATAAACAATCTATTTTTATTATTTAATTTGATGTGTTTAATGTTATTTCATATACTAGTTTCTTTATAATACTTGAAAAGTGTCATTTAATGTTAACATTTGTTCCTAAAAAAACAACACATTATTTTAGTCTCAATTTTGTTTTTAATTCGAGAGTAGTATTTTTAGGGTGAGTAAGAAGGTATTCTTTATGGAAGGTAGAGTCCTTATTTTGAGTCAGATAAATAATGAATAAAATGTAGTATGTCCAGGAAAAGCTTCATCGTCAGATTTAGTAAACACTGGTGTTAAATGTGTTTGAGTGTTTGTTGTCAGTGTTGTGATCTTGCTGTCAGTAGCTCAGTGTTTGTCATCCTTTCACACAAATTAACTAGTTATCTTCTGGTCTGCAGTTTATATATCAGGCCTGGATCACTGACCCCAAAGCTGCTCTGAAAGCACGCAACAAAGACAAACGCAAGTTCTGGAAAAAATACACCAGAAGAGTGAGACACAGGAAAAACAAGCAAAAACGTAGGTGACCAAGTTTTTGTCCTTTTTGTGTTGTTATTTGTAGAAATAAAAATGTTTTTCCAGTTTTATTTTAAAAATCTTTTTAACTTTCTTTTTGCACAATATTTCTGCATCAAAAATGCAATCTCTCTCCTTTTATGCCACGTTTGTAAAATAAATCAAGTTTCACATTCTGGTTCTGATATGAAAGAAGCATTGTTTCTATTTATCTTAATAATTACAGTGTGAATCAAGATTAGGCTTAATGCCTTCATCTTAGGTCTCCCCTGTGTCCTAAATATACAGATTAATATGCAAACTAGTAAAACATTTTTACATTTGAAATTTTCGTTTAGGCTTTAGGAACTTATGATGCTCAACAACATCTCTTGCTGGGAGTTGTCTCAAATGTTAACAGCCAACAAACACTTCTCTGACAGAAAAAACTTAATGTTACAAATGAACTGTGTCTGCCACATATTTGTAAAAATAAGCTTAAATATCATCCAATCAAAAGACCCCATTTTGTCTAACTTTATCAAAGCTCACACTTTAAAGTCACTATTGTTGTTCAACACATTGATTTTACACTAAACAAGAACGATCTCTCTGATGGTTTAAAGTAACCCTCTTTTTAAGAAAACTGATCCTTTTTTGGTAAGTGTGATTTTTTGTTGCAGAAGAGCAGCTGATTTTGCATTAGAGAGACTAACGTCAAATGTTGCTGTGCTCTGCAGCGGGTCATGTGGCCATAGAGGTGGGAGAGCTGTCTGACGGCCAAGAAAAAGAAGAGGAGAACAAGAAGCCGGATCGGCCAGGTTGGTTTCTTTTCACATTTTTAATACATTAAAATATATTTGAATTAAATTATAACTGACCAGTCATTTAGGATATTTAGTCATTGTTAAATTGTGATCAATGTTGTCCTTAAATTTATAGAACTCCTAATGATAAGATCTAAGATATGGACACATGAAGTTGAAAGACTGATAAAAGGATTCAATTGTTTCTCTCTTAAAATATTCTCATAATTACCTTTTTTGTTTCTTGGGTTTCTGAATTGATTTTAAAAGAACAATGTCCTGAATCGGCTTTGTTGTTCCACATCCTCCTCAGACAACGTCCTCAAAAGAGTTTTTAACATCATCAAGTTCACCTGGGTGCTCTTCCAGACCACAGTGGAGAGCTTCACCAAGTGGATGAACGACATGTGCAGGGAGTACATCGACATTTCCACTGTGCTGCGCATTGAACGCTGCATGCTGACGCGGGAAGTTAAAAAGGTACGTCCCACACTTGCCTCCGAACAACAAAAAGTGCACAGCACAAGTTTATTCCAACCTTTCTTCCAGGGCAACGTGCCGTCCAGAGAGAGCATCCACGTCTATTATAAGAAGGCCATGAAGCTGAACATGTCCAGACAGGCCAGCCTGGATCTGCTTAGTGACGACGAGCTTCCCTCTGGATCCACAAAAGCACGAAAGAGGCGTGGAGGAGGCTATCGCATGGAGAGCCAGGATTCCACGGCCTCCAGAGACAGCATGTCCAGGTACACAGAGCCTGAGAGAGGAGGCCAACAGCAGATGAGGGTTTTGCTTTAGGACAGACAGCAAAGTCATGGTTTAGAGGATGCTTCCTTGGTAATTCATTGATGAAAAAACAAAAGGGTTCAGGAAAAAATCCCTCAAAATTCAGGATATCCCCATGCACCAACACACAACTTAACTGTTCCTGAGCAATGAAATTTGAACAAGGCTTTAGACATGTGTTTTCTATTGAAAAACCAGTAGGTATTCAAAATAGTATCACAGTTTAATCATTTTTGGTTTGATTAAAAGATCTGAAGTGTCATCAAGGGGAACTTCTTTATAACCCATGGAACATAAATTTAACAGATTCCTTTATTCCAGGTATAATTAGAATTATTTCATTTCATGTTTCTGAGTTGGAAAAGAGAAAAATATGAATACTGTTCATTTCCGCTCATCTTCCAACAAAGGAAAAAGATTAAAACATGCATAGAAAGTCTGTACATTGAACAAAACCCTAAAAATATAAGCTTTTCCATTGACATTTTTATTTCAGCATCTTGTTCTTTTCCTTTTGCTGAGAGCAGCCCTTTCAGCCTGGGCTGAATTCTGCTTTTACTCAAAATCATTACCCATCTGTGTCCCCGTCCCATCAAACTGACCCTCCCATTTGTCACTCTCACCACCTGTCAGCGCCTTCACTGAGGCCACCACCCTGTTCTCTCGTCAGTCCACCCTGGAGGACATAGACGGGCCTCTGGAGAGAATTCCTAAAACCAGCGAGCGTGCCAGGCCCACGCTGAGAAAAATGAGCAGGATGGACATGTCCAATTCATCATTGGACAGCGGCAGCTTCATATCCAGGTGTTTGGCCTCAGCAGCACCCTTGTGCCTTATGCCTGCTTCACTCACTTTACACGTCACGCCTGGAGCATGTTTACATCCATTTCATGTTTGTCACAGTTTTTTTTTTAATGCTTCCTGTACAAATCCAATTAAAATCATCCAAAGATCAATATTTAGAAACTTCTTATTTCATGTATTCTACAAGCAAGGGTCAAATTTCCAAGTGTCTGATGGGTAAACTTTCTGAATCAGCTTTTTTGTTTGTTTTTAGTGAAGCAACCCAGTGCCTCGTTCTCTCCTCCAGACAAGGCACTGCAGACACCATAGAAGAAGAGGACGACAAGCAGGTGCACAGCAAGAGCAAGAAGCAGGTTTCCTTTGAGGCTCAAGAGTTTGACGAAAGTCCCAGTGCCGAGGGGGAACCAGTGAGTGAGGGACAGCACATAAAGATGGAGGAGGAGGAGGCTGCAAAGGAAGAGGATGAAGAGGGTCAGGGAGGCTTAATGGGTGAGGAACATTTGCAGGAGGAAGAGTTACCTCTGGATAAGGAAGAAGAGAATGCTGCATGTGAGTCCTTCAGCCCAGATGAGGGTCCTTCAACAAAGCTGGAGGAGGAAGATAAAGAAGAAGAAGCAGATTCTGCCCCTTCTGCACAAGAGAACGTCTTCGTCAGTGAGAGTGAAGATGGAGGAAGACAGCAGGACTTCCTAGAGACAGAGGGCCAGGAAGTTGTTCTTTACACCCCGGATACAGACGCCTCAAAAACATCTGATGCCGACGTTCCTCCCAGCTACAGCAAGGCGGTCAGCTTTGACCGCCTTGATGTCAGCGACGATGAAAGTGACACGTACAGGAAGAGGCACATGTTGATGACCTCAGACAGCCGTTCTGACAGCAGATCAGACATCATGTTGCCATCCATGACCACTGAGCTGACAGCCAGCGAGCTGCTGCTCAACAAGTAAGTCCAGAACCCCTGAACACTGCACGGAGGGATTTATTTTTGTATCAAATAACAATTCAATTCCCTTCATCCTAACCCAGCTTTGCCCTGCCAGGCTTCTCTCTAAAGTTAATTTCTCCTTGTTTTCTTTTAAAAGGTTTGTATTTATTTATTTTATTCACTGTTTCAGAGTTTTTTATTTTTTTGGAGGGGTGGGTGTATTTCCTAAATACATTTTATAACTTTCAAACATCTTCATGACAAAAATAGACATTACATTGAAACTGTTGTCAAGGTACATTAACCTCTTTTAATATTTTTCTCATAAATTTCCAGCTTGGTCAGTATTCTAAAATGTTATTATTTTTAAAAGGTTAATATTTAGGAAATGTCATTACTGATTACAGAAAATACATTTTATACTGACCTGTTCAGGGTGAACCCTATCTTCACCTTAAAGCAGCTGGGATTGGCTCCTGCAACCCCATGACCCTGAACAGGGCCAAGCAGGAATACATTTAATGAACTGTAGCAGATGTATGTTGTAATTAGTAACTGAAACTTGGCATGTTAATTCACAGGAAGGAAAAGCAAAAACCACTGCCTTCGCTGACTGGGATAGGCTCCAGCAACCCTGTGATCCCAAAAGAAATTAAGCAGATTTTAAAGATGGACGAATGATTGGAATTCTAAAAAACTAAAACAAACATGATGAACATATAGCTGGCTTATGCTTTTACATCTTTCAACAAAATGTCTAGAAAGTTAAGTGTCGGGAGGACAAAGGCCTGAATGTCATGTTTATCTTTGCAGGATGTTCTATGATGAGGAGCTGGAGCAGTCGGATAATTTCTACCAAAACCAGCCTCTGATCCTGCAGTTTTGCTACGCTCTTTACAACATGCTGGTGGCGCACTCTGAGTTTGTGTGCTACCTGGTCATCATCATCAACCACATGGTGTCAGCCTCATGTGTAAGTCTGGTTCTTCCTGTCACCATCTTCCTGTGGGCCATGCTGTCTGTCCCTCGGCCCAGCAAGCGCTACTGGATGACTGCTATCATCTACACTGAGGTACTTTGAGATGTTAATCAAGAAAAAAAAAAAAAAGATTTATTTTTTTTAAAAAGATTAAAGTTTAGGCTTAGACACACATTTATAGAAAAAAGAATATAGCCATATCTAGTAACAAAGGAAAGAAGAATAGTATAATCAAAGGGGTTTTCTTATTTTAGCAGATATCATTTAAAAACTGAGCTGAACTGAAGGGACACTGATGTTTACGTCTGGTTTCAAAGCTTAACGTGGTGCTCGGTGTTTTTGTGTCTCAAAGAGGGGTTTGGCTCAACAGTTGATGAGTTGTTGAACATGAAGTTTTACTGTTTCCACTTTAAAAAAGTCAATTTAGTCCACAAAACCATCAAAAAGTTAGAAATGCACTTTTTTTTTTTTTTTTTTTAAATGGTGGCACAGTGGTTAGCGTTCTTGCCTCACAGCAAAAAGGTCCCCTGGTTCAAGTTCCAGCTGGGGGACCTGAAACAGAATCATCGATGGGGGACCTTTCTGTGTGGAGTTTGCATGTTCTCCCCGTGCATGTGTCATTTTCTCTGGGGACTCCGGCTTCCTCCCACCATCCAAAAACATGCTTCATAGGTTATTTGGTCACTGAAATTGTCCCTCGGTGTGGATGCAAGTGTGTCTAGGTGTGTGATTGTGGCCCTGTGTTACACCCCTTTTTGTCTAGGGAGCAAAATAAAATTCTAATAAATAAAGATTTTTAACAAAAACATCAAACAATTGTCTCCATAAAATGATACATTTACTTACAAGAAAACAAACACCAACCAACAATAGTTTAAAAGTGAAGCAAAAAAGCTTTAGGCCAAAATAACAAATAAAATCCCACCCATCTGAACACAGAAAACATCTTACGTGTTTGTGAAAGAAAAGGGAAAACAATGACAAAACTCTAACCTCCCCAGTTTAACATAAACAGGAGAAAATGTGCACTAAAAAAATGCCAGTTCACCTCTAAAGCTTCACTTTAAACAAAACTGACCAAACAAAAGACAGAGTGAACCTCAACTTAAAACTACAAAACAAACAGCATAATCAAGTGGAGAAGAGCACCAAGCTGCAGTGGAGACTGTTGCAGCCAGGTTCCCTTCCCTCCAGCTGGTGGTCCACTTGGTGCTTTTAAGACTACTCCCATCAGCTTTAGTCCAATTGGGAGCCACACCCCTTTAGCACCACACCTGAAAGAAATCAAAGAGACACACACAGAAACCCACTAAGATCCACAAAAACACAGAGGTCCCACACTGACAGAAATAAAACACAGAATGCAAAAATATAAAAAAAAAAACTAAACCAAATACGGCTGGGGCCGTAATACCCTGCCACAGTCTGGCGACGTGTCCAGGATGGGCCCTCTCTTAAACCAACAGTAGCCGAGATAGACTCTGCCAACCCTATGACCCTGAAAAGGACGAAGCAGGTTTAGGAAAAGGATAGATGGATATATTATTCTCAGTTCTGGAATCTAAAATGTATTCGGCAAAAAAAAGTGTCAGTTCAGCAGGTATTTGTTATGAATCTTCAGTCAAAAATCCTATTAAACCAACCTAACTTATTGAATTTACTGTAAAGACGATCTCTAGTTTTCCAGAGACAAGGACACAGTAGTAATGCAAGAATTATTGTTGTTGCTTTTTAATCATTTTCAGGTTATTCCACGGCTACGCTGATCTCTGATACAATCAAACAAAATAAATAACTATATGTAATGTGAAAACAAACCTAGTTTGTGAGAGACAGCCAAAAATATTACTCTTCTGTCACTCAAAAAGTCCTTTGTTTTTGAATGGATGAAAGGACAAATCAAAAATTGTTCCTAAATTAGTTTTAAGGAAGTTATAATGCAGTTTTTAGTATACAAAAAAAATTTTAAAAGTAAAAAAATTGCACAATTGGGTAGATTTTGGAATCACAATGAAAGTGGAAAATCTTACTGTACTTTCAAAGGAAAGCATGTTGTCTACACTTCACATGATACGTATTCAACAAGTTTTATTCTGTAGTTTTATAAACTCCAAAGATCTTAGGATAGTAGGATTTATGTACATTACAAACACCAACTATATTATTTTATTATTTTTTTCTGGAAGTAGTTTTTTTTTCCCAGCAATTTTTAGAGGTTACACTACATTCTTTAAATTGTCCCAACTTCCTAAAGGTAAAGTAACTCCAACCGTACTTCTCCAACAGGTCACCATCGTCATCAAGTACTTCTGCCAGTTTGGCTTCTTCCCCCACAGCAAGAACTACATAATGTATAAAAGTGTTCCTTACTATCCTGCCAACATCATCGGGGTGGAGAAAAAGGATGGCTATGTCCTCTGTGACCTGATCCAGTTATTGGCTCTTTTCTTCCACAGGTCCATCCTGAAGGTGCACACAGTCACACAATAAAACACAATACATGACCACTAAATGAACACTCATTTTATAACATTTATAGAAAATTATATTACTGAAGCTGGCACAGAATAGTCTTGAAGTTGTCAGTGAAATCAAATGTTTAAAACTTAGAATGTGTGTCTATAAACTTCAGTGGTTCAAATTCAAATTTCCTGAGAATTCAAATAGTTTCTGAGGTCTGTGCTGAAGAACTGCAGGAACGAGTCTGGCTGACTGGATGGCTGATTTTGGATAGTTTTCTTGTGCTGCTTTGTTTCCAAGAGGTTTGGTTTTGGCATCTTTATGTTGTCATCTTCATGGTAAATGTTCTATACTTATATAGCGCTTTACTACCTTCTCAGAAGGCCCAAAGCACTTTACAGTCCCAGTCCCATTCACACATTCTCACTCTGCTGAACACTGGCGCCAGCCTATAACCACCAGGAACAATGTGTGTTTCAGTGTCTTGCCCAAGGACACTTTGACACATGGATGAGTAAGGCAGAAACCAAACCTGTGATCTTCCGATTAGAGGTCGACCGCTACTCCTCTGCACCACAACCGCCCATATTGGGGTCTTTTGCTTATATCAAACAATGACCAGCTTTCAGTCAAAATTCATGAAACTGGAATGAGAATGAGTACCTTCAAATTCTGAGCCATGGCTCTCACTTGAAAGAAGGTAGAATGTCTCTTTCAGGGTTGAAGCTGATGAATAGTGGTTCACACATGACAGGCTTATCTGCTTATTGATATTATACCCACTTGCTCACCTAAACACAAGCCCTGTTGGAATCAACGCATTGACTATATCCCTTGTGCTTTCCTTGGCACGTTAACGTTGAGAGTGGGGTCATCTAGAACCCACAAGACAGGGCACTGAACTTAACAAAATAAATACATTCACTGGTGTCACTGGCAGACATCAAAATGTGCTCACCTTTGTCATGGGAGGGATAACATATCAACGTAAGGGTGGGTTCATCTGGACCCCACAGGGCAACCACCAAATGAACTTATTGCATTGTAGTGTCTGCATCCAGTTCAGTTTGAATAGGATGGGATCCAAAATCTGCCGAACATCCGTCTCTGTAGCTGCCTCCTGTTGTTTGTGTTTCCAGTGCCACGGCCTGTGGGATGAAGATGACCCCAAAAAGAGGAAGGAAGCGGCTCGACAGAGGGAATCAGAGTATGAGGAGAAAGAGAAGTCTGTGAGGGAGAATGAGTCTGAACCTTCTTCATCCCTGGCCAACAAGAGGAGAGGCTCCACTAACACTATGAAGTCCTTCAATTCTGGGACCTCCATGGATTCAGAAACCTTTCAGGTGCACTGTCAGCAGCAACAAACCTACCAGAGGCGCAAGAGCTCCAGTGGAGGTTCACATGTTTCCCATCGATCTCACCTGTCCTCTGCAAGATCCAAGAGAGGTGAAAGCTTATTTTTGTTCACTGTTTTCAATCTCTGCACGGCTGTTGGATTTAGACTTAGACTCAATGATGTCTTGTCTTTGTGCTTTCACCATGACAGGAAAAGCTGGACTCGCACAGAAATGTTAGTGTGAATGACTCAGTGCCTTTTCATGGAGCATTAACCACCCGAAATGTAAATTGTTTCCACAGGAAGTACCACTTCTCACAACAGCAGCCACAAGGAGGGTAGCCAGGCCAGTGTCCATCAGAAGACCCGTAAACAGATGATCATAGAGAAGCTGAGGGAGCAGCTCTTCAAGGCTAAAGCTTTTATTATAAAGCGGTAAGACGAGGCATCATCGTATCATAATAGCTGAGATTCTATTTTTGCGTCAGTTTGACTCCTCCCATGGCGGCTCAACTCTGCTGCTTACAAAGGAGCGTGGGACCATTGTTGAGAACAGTGACACAATCTTTAATATGATATTCCCGTCAAGCTGTGACATTTTTGTAAGTGCTGCCATGAAATAGTTGTTGTTAATGTGATCACAGAGCAGTTTCTGAGCAGTAAGTGAAGCTCGACTCTCTTTTGTGGTTTTTTGACTAATGGCATCATGTTTGGTCCATACTTCTGTATTTTAACCTCATGCCCACCATAGTGCTCTACATCAGAGCAGGAAAACTGCAGGAAAAGGAAAAGCCTGACAAGAAATAAAGAGAACCAATCAAAAGGCAGCTAAATGCACTTCCATAGAAAGATAGAAAAAAACATGATCAGTATCTGAATACTGAATAAGATCAGATTCTCTCTGCAGGTTTCTGGAGATTTATCTTCCCATGAAGCAGTTCTACTATAATCTGATCCATCCGGAGTACAGTGCTGTCACAGACGTCTACGTGCTGATGTTCCTCGCTGACACTGTGGACTTTATCATCATCGTCTTTGGGTTCTGGGCATTTGGTGTAAGTCTTTGAGTTGAATTTAAAAAAATCTGAACTTATATTTCAGACATTTGTGCGGAATGAAGAATTTAACTTTTGCTTTTTGTAACTTTTTCAGAAATACTCATCTGCAGACATTACATCATCTCTATCAGAAGATCAGGTTCCTGGACCCTTCCTTGTCATGGTTCTGATTCAGTTTGGCACCATGGTGGTGGACCGGGCCCTGTACCTCAGAAAAACTGTATTGGGCAAGGTCATCTTCCAGGTCCTCCTGGTCTTTGGGATCCACTTCTGGATGTTCTTTATCCTGCCAATCATCACAGAAAAGTGAGGGCTTTACAAAACCTTACATGCTCTGTATAGTTTATGAAGCATTTAATGTTACTATAGTTCCCTAAAGTATTTTGAGTCATGAACAGATGAAGTATTACTCACTATTGTAGTCCACTCTGTTACACAATTGTTGCTAATATGAAAAAAATATCTATAAAGATCTGTTTCATTCATATATTTTCAGTAATTTCTCAATTAACTTTCTTTTCTAGAACTTTTCAAAGAATGCTCTTTACATGCCTTATAGTTGAACCTGTTTAAAAGTGTGTGTTTGGAAATAATAACTTCAATGTCATTTATCTGCAAAGACAGAAGCATGAAAGAGCAGCATTACTGCTGTAGAGAGTAAAGGTGTCAGTTGAGCTACACCTGGTTCATGGCTGAAGTTTTGACAGACAAAACTTAACATATGACTCACAGACATGCTTGGATGCATTTCATGCCTGTTATTAAAGCACGCTGGGCTTTAATAACACATTTAGATCTGTTCAGCTGCACTGCTGCTACCGAACCCCAGCAATTTACATACAAAATATCGAAGAAGTGAATAGAGTGTTGAACCAAAGTTAATCTCATGATGTATTGGCTTCAGCTTCAAAAACAGCATTTGGACCAACTTTTCTTCTGAAACGTGCTTGTTGGGCCTTCAAGACGGGTCAAGTCCCCCTGTGTGTGCTTTACTTTGACACCTAGCTTTGATGGTTAAACCCCAAGATGTTTCTGAATAGTGAATCTCAAGCTTGAAGAGAAATGCGAACATTGACCAGAGTCTGCTCCGCCCAATTAAATAACAATCCAAAAGTGGGCGGGACAAAGGAAAGGTAGAGTTTTATTATTCCCTAGTGGGTCTGTCCTTCCTCTGATCAATAAACATACACATGGTAACAGAGACAGTTACGTTTTCATTAAATCAAAATACCTGATTAAAAAAATTCCTCCACTCCCATCACCACAGCTTTTCTGTTTCTCTGTTCACAGGCGTTTCAATGAGAACATGGTCGCTCAGATGTGGTATTTTGTCAAGTGCATCTACTTTGGGCTGTCAGCCTATCAGATCCGCTGTGGTTATCCCACCCGTGTTCTGGGGAACTTCCTTACCAAGAGCTACAATTATGTCAACCTGTTTTTGTTTCAAGGGTAAGTTACACTGAAAAGGCTAAATTTGTTCCAGCTGGACAAATAGGCCCAACGCCCAGGCCCCTTCGGGACGCCTGCAGGCTGCAGTTGCTCAGTTCACACCCAGTTCTTCACAATAACAAGAAGAGATTTGGGCTGTTAGGCTTTAAAATGTTGGTGTCACATATTTTTTAACAAAATAGCCATTTTTGCCATTTGTCTTATCTGCCCACATTTAGTTTGCATATTTAGACTTTAATATTTGTATTTTAAAACCTCAACCTAAAGCTGAAATTTAAGAACTGTCATTTCAGAGTCAATGAATACATTAAAAATATATTTTTGTATTGTTGGACTCTTCCAAAATCATATTTTTTCATTTTGTCGTTATTTGGAGAGGACTTTTATTTTTTACCAAATACCTAGTGCCATATCTAAAAAAAATTTAAATAAAAAATATATACTTTTACATTTAGCAATGTTTATAAATTAAAAAAAAACTTAGATAATTATCTTTTTTCATAAAACAAAGACTTCTCAACTATGTTTAAAGGAAGATAATGAATCTGGCCCCTGCGACAGACTGGCGACCAGTCCAGGGGTGTACCCTGCCTTCGCCCATGAGTAGCCGGGTTAGGCTCCGGCAACCCCGTGACCCCGAAAGGGATAAAGCGGATTGGAAAATGAATGAATGAATAATGAATCTGTGTTATAAAAAAAAGAATCAGTGATTCTCACATATATTTAAAAAAAGACTATCAGCTGCTGTAGGAATCTCTATCAGTGGGCAGACAGATGAGTTACTTTTTTTTTTTCAGCTGCTTTTTCTCTCTAGCTAAAAATGTGATTTAGATTTTTTAACTGAAAACGCATTTGTGGGTTTCAGTTTCCGCCTGGTTCCTTTCCTAACTGAGCTGCGTGCGGTGATGGACTGGGTTTGGACCGACACCTCGCTGTCCCTATCCAGTTGGATCTGTGTGGAGGACATCTATGCTCACATATTCATCCTCAAATGCTGGAGGGAGTCTGAGAAGGTCCTGTCGTATGATTTGGCACTTTGACTCAAAGTAGACTCTTAAAGTACTTCATTTATCTCAAAAGTTCTACAGTAAAGTTCTTCTAACTCCCCCAGACATTATGAACAGCATGTCCTGTCAAGAAAGGTAACGCCAACCTAGTTTCATATTTACTGTCTTCAGAGATATCCTCAGCCACGAGGACAAAAGAAGAAGAAAGTGGTGAAGTACGGCATGGGAGGAATGATTGTGGTCCTTCTGATCTGCATCGTCTGGTTTCCACTCCTCTTCATGTCCCTCATAAAATCTGTAGCTGGGGTTGTCAATGCACCGTTGGATGTGTCTGTCACAATCACGTTAGCCGGCTTTCAGGTAATGGCGTTTCTCATTTCACCAGATCATTGTGGTGTTCTTGCAGAGTTTGAAAAGTCTAACATAGTAATTGGAGGAGAAAGACAGATTTTCCTTGAAATTCTTGACCAAACTGTTAAAAACAGCCTGTGAATTTTCTCAGATTACTAGGACTTTATGGCAAGAACAGAAATTGAACAGGTGTGTGTCTTCACAGCCCATCTTCACCATGAGCGCTCAGCAGAAACAGCTGTGGAATGTGACCAAAGCAGAATTTGAAAAACTCAAAACCAACCTCTCCGACAAACTGGATGATGAATTAGAAAAAACTGTAAGAACTCTGTGCTCCCTGCCTTAAAGAGTTGTGTCATGACTTTTGAGCAACAATTTGACAAAAATTTGAGGCGATGTCCTCTGCAGAGGGAATTTTTTCGTGGGGCATTGTAAAGCAACTCTGCAATCAGTTATTAAAAGACAAATCGTTATTATCATTCTATATAATTGTTAATTTTTTAACAGCAATGGGTAAAACACCAAGTTCATTCTAAGATGTGGGATGCAGGATGTTGTTTTAGAACCAAAAATAATCATTTTAACAGTATTCTTGACCTAATTTTGAGCTGTTCTGGTTCTTTAATGCAACCTTTTATTTTGTGGATAGGCAGCCATTCAGTGGCTGGAGAACTATACTCCAGAGGATCTGATCATCGCTGAGCTGAAAGGCAGCTCAAACTCACTGTGGACCATCAGCCCCCCCAGCAGAGACAACCTGATAGACATGCTGAAATCCAAAGAAGAAGTCCCCGTCACCGTGTCCTGGTCTATTCAAAGGTACCTACATCCAAAAAAATACACTCCTCTTACTATGTTTGGACCATGACTTAGTTCTAAACCACACACGCTACAGCTTCAGTTTAAAAAAAAAAAAGTTCATATATTTAATTTTACTAAACATTTTTTTCAGTTTTGATTTGTAGCATTTTATTTTATTATTTAAGCATGAATTAAATTTTAAAATGATAAGCACAGTCAAAACATAAAAAAAACAAGCATTTGTCTTATACAAACAGAAACAGTTCCTAAAAAAAAGTCAACACATTTACAACATAAAAGACCATTTATTTTGTAGGAAAGTCTGAACATCAAGAAGTACTGTTTCCCAAATTTTAATTGAACGTTGATCATTGGCCATGACTCCGGGCCAGTTAAAACTCATCCTAATTCTTCTTAAAAAGTTTCTTCATAAAAAAAAAAAAAAAAAGTTTCATACTAAGTTCATTTACAAAGTTTTCCTCAATGATGTGACAAAACCAAATAAAACTTTCAGAGATGGTAAACTGCATCCACTGCTGCCAGTTACAGACTGAATTATTGACTGCAAGAAAACTCTCATCCTTTTAAACTAAAACTTTCCATCCATAAGCATATTCTTTGTTTTTACTCTTTTTTGTTTGTTTGTTTGTTTCGGTGAGTGCTGTTACAGCCAACTCTTCTGAGTTCTTTTGCCTCCACTAAACACACATTTGCACATGTGATCTGTTTGACCTTGGACAGTCCATGTTTCCCTGAGACCAGAGGTATAGTCTGTCCCCCTGGAAGAGTTGAAGACAGTGTTTTCATGGGTCCAGGGCTGATCCACTTCACGTGTATGTTTGGTCTTTATGTCCAACATGCGGGAAGATGCCTAACTCCACTTAGCACCACAAAAATTGTCATAAGCCTTTTTTTTTCCATCTGGACGCAATTTTCTGCTAAGTATCTGGTAAAAAGAAGAAAAAAATGTCCTTTGCAGTTTTAAAATGGTCTGATTTGAAACCAATTTGTTCATACAATGCACATTTACTAAGCTGAAGGATTATGAAGTACGGATTTTTAAACCTTTGACTGGAAAAACCTTTTGCTTGCAGAAATCTCAGTCTTGGTGCGGAAGCTGAGACTGCGTATGGAAAAAAAGTGAAACCTTTAGACCAAGACACAAAGCAGAATCTCATACTCCTTCTTAAAGGAGTAGCAAATTCCACCAAGACTAAAGTGTGAGTATGACATGCTTTACTACTTAGCTATTGCTTTATAGGCTGGTGTGCTGCAAATTATAAACTTAGAAAAAGGTTTTACTTTCTCAGATTTTCTTTACCAATGTGGAGAAAAAAATTAATGCTTTGACCACTTTTCCTCTTTGCAGGGTCTTATCAAAAGTCATTCCTCGCTATATTCGTGCCCCCAGTAAATCAGACGCTACATCTGTAGAACAACTGGGTGAGCAGCATTTAAAATCCTCAACTTGTTTATTTGAAATTCCTATTTTGAGTTAGAACATTTTTATTTTTAAAGCAGTAGAATGAACAATAAGGTTTTAAAACTGTATTGAAACAAGCTTAAATTGTTAATTTGATCTTTCTTACAGGGGACAACATGATTGACATCCACCTGACCATGCAGCGAGCTCAGAATGGCTCAGGTCAGGCACAGGAGTGGTGGATCGTTAACCAGGCAGAGCCGAGCATTAATCCCAAGATTAGCCGGAAACACGAGGCAGGCCTGGAGATCTACGTGTTCAGCGACAAAGTCAGCCCCCCCAGTTTAGGCTTTCTGGCAGGATATGGGTACATTCTGATTTTGGAAATTACATTAAACAGAACTAGTGATGACTGATTGTAAAAGCTGGGTTGGAAAACATATTTTTTTAAAATGAAGCCCTTAAACAAAAAAGGTATCCTGTAAAAATCTGCTATTTATTGCCATTAAGTGTCCGTTACAAAATGCAAAGTGAGACAAAGAAAAATCGAAATCAAATCTATATTTGGTGTTTGTCTTTTTGCACTTTTGATTAAAGTTAGATGTTTGACAATGGTTTCAAAGCATACTGGGGTCTCAAGGTGTTCAAGCTCTTTTGAAGAACCAGAAAGGATCTACATTTTTTGTATTCATAAAAGATCTGTGGTTAGTTCTCCCAGCTGTTTGGAACAACCTAACAGCCAAGTCCCTTCAAAATCTATGTTCAAGTATATCCTGAAGATCTGAAGCTGTTTTCTGAAGGCACAGAGTGGAAACACCAGATATTGATTTGATTTCCTTTTGTTCTTTCACTGCAGCTTTTTTAATGATGAAAATAAATGATTATTACTTCCCTTTTAAAGCATTCTTTCTTTGGAGTGATTCTCCAGGTTAGAACAGGTTTACTCGCTTGTGTCCGTCTATCCAGGTCATGGCTGCTGTCTCGCTATTCCTTCTGGCTGTTACTTCAGAGCCTCTCTTTTGCTTATGTCACATCAGAAGTTACTAAAATGTCCTTTCTCTTCCTGCCCTGCAGCATCGTGGGTCTGTACGCCTCTGTTGTCCTGGTCATTGGAAAGTTTGTGCGCGAGTTCTTCAGCGGCATTTCCCACACCATCATGTTTGAGGAGCTGCCAAACGTGGACCGCATACTGAAGCTCTGCACGGATATTTTCCTGGTCCGAGAGACAGGGGAGCTGGACCTGGAGGAGGATATGTTCTCCAAACTCATCTTCCTCTATCGCTCACCAGAGACTATGATCAAGTGGACGCGGGAAAAAACTCAGTGAAGGCAGGACATTCATGAATAGGTTGAGAGCTTACATGTGCAGTCGTTTTGATGATCTGAGCCTTTCTGCAAAGGAAGAGGACAGAGGACCACGGTCGTCCTCGGCTGAGCTCAGAGTCAGTGATACAGTGTTAACTCCACAAGAAGGAACAATCCTTTGAGTTTAAACCTGGTATTTTTTTTACCAAAAACAACAGCGACTGTCATGTTTTTGAAACTTTTGCACAACTTTGCAGTTGCTTTATTTATCTGGCAAGAATTTGGCTTCAGGATGTTGAAAAAGCAGATTTTGTGCAGTTGGAGATCTGATTTCACAAAGAAGTCCTTTCCCTGTCAGAGGGCAGATCTCAGATCCTTAGTGCTCGTCACGCCTGCCTCTTTCATGTTTACAGTGGTGTGGTAGGTTGTGAGGTATAGAGCGGTCGCAGCTTCACCCCTCAAGGGCTTCTCCATGACAAACGCAAAAAACACAAGCACAATCTTAAGAGTTTCTCAAACTGGAACGCTCGGGATGGTGCAATACTCCGAGGTTTTGACGGATGGGAGCAGAGCAAAGGACTTTTGTGATCAAGAAACAAAAACGCAAAAACAAAAATGTTTTCTTCTAAATGTCAGAACCATTCAAAGATTGAAAAAAACAAAAAGTCTGTCAACTTTGCCTTACTTTGTTTATATGAGAACTAAAAGTCAAGGATTACACAACTTTCTCAGGAAGAGCTGTTTTCACAAAAACTCATAGTATGTGCTGTATGTTACCTGTGTAGGCTTCAATAGACTTTAAAGAATATGAAATGGAAGAAAAAATGAGAACTACTACAATGGCAGGATTTATATTGTTCAGATGGTTTGTTGTCAGGTACATTTACAGCACAGAGACAGAAATATGGTTTCCTTGCAGAGAAAAACATCATCCAACATCTCAGTCAACTACAGGCTGGATAGAGTTGCGACCAGCAATGTGCATGGAGTGGCGGCCTCATCCACTTCACCTGACCTCGCTGTTTTTATCATCCACATACACAGCCCCCCTGAAGCTGTGCATCCAGTCATGAAAGAAGAAGCACACCTCCAGAAAGGGCTGAAAGCTGGAGCCCTTTGGTCCAAACTATGCATCAGAAGACATTGAAGCATGAGTGATAAACAACATTATTGCCATGATTTACTTTCACTTCATGTATATAGGGGTTACACTGAGGGTAGAAGTCTGAAATGTGAATTGTTCCAGTCTGTTATTGGGAACTGATATGATGGAGGTGCACAGAAGTGCAAATAAAGAGTCTGAAAAAGGTTTGAAGATGTCATGTTAAACTGTTGTTAGTTGTTTTTTAGCCCATTTGTTAAAAAAAAAAAAGTATCCAGAGTTGAATCTGGGGACTCCCAACCCAACCAGGACTTGCCCCCCAATACTGTCTCAAAACTCTGGGCTTTTAAGCTGGATATTAAAACCACAGCCTTGCTTCTTTAAACTCATGCAGACAATTCAAAGTAACATTTGTAAACAAACACATGTTAAACAGCAAACACTTGAATTATGTTAAACTTTGAATTTTAACTAATTGCTAATTTAGCTAATTTTGCATTGTTTGTGTGCATTTGTCTGACACTGCGTTAGTTGTGGTTGGGATAGCGTGTTCTTTTCTAAAGATTATTTTTAAAATGTCAGGAAGTCAAAGCAGTAGCAATGTTAGCAAACACACTAAAGCACAAAGACCCACCTTTCTGACTTAGTAGTTTCATCTTTAATAACTGTAAAAGTTGTTACTCTTCTACAAAAAGGAAGTTTACATTTTATTGATTTATATGGCGCCTTAAAATGATCTCAGTCAAACAAGGGGCCATACATTAAAAGCTCAAAAAACAATAAAAACATCTAAAAGGTTAAAACAGTTAAAGATAAAATATACATAAGTGACATAGAGGTATAAAAACAAGTTTATTGAAACATTGAGTCTTTTGTGACTTTTAAGCGACAACATTTCAAATGTAAATGTATCATTGGAAGGTTTTTCCTGTTGAACTTGGGATTTGCCTCTCATGGGGGTCATGTTCTGCTCAGCATGTGGAAGGCCTTTGCATGTACAGGTTGTTTTAGCTCACTAATGCACTCCTGTCGCACAGCAAATCTGTGGAGTTTTTCACAAACAAAACAGCAGCTGCTGCTAAAATCAAAACTATTCTTTACCAAATCCAGCATTTTTGTTTTTTATTTGCTCCATCATTTTTGAGCTTTTCCAAGAGAACTGCCATGTGCTGTAGTGTGGTATTTGAAGCATCAAAATGAGATATTATTTTAATGTATTTTTTATCCAAATGTATAAATTTCTGCATATAAAGAAGTATAAACATATTTCACATGTTCTGACACCCCTTTTGCGGTCTGAAGTTTTAAAATTGATGGTGTTTACCAACAAATATGCATACTTGACTGACAGACTCAAGTGAAGCAAATATTTCCTTCAAGCTGCTGATAAAGTCCAATAAAGCGAGTCAAACTGCCTATCATCAGAAAATGTGCAAAGAAGGTAGTTACCTTAATTACAGATACAGAGCTGGACTCAAGTCCATTTGTAATTTATATTATAAAATACGTCAAAGTATGAGACATAGTTGTTTCTTTTTTTTCAGTTAGAGTTGAATATTAGGCATAAAACTTTTAGGTTACTATTTTACCTTTATTTGTATATTTGCCGATTAATCTATCAACATTTTGAATAAAAAGCATTTCTGAACTAGAGACAAACTGATGTAGCCACAAATCCACAGCTGCCCTGCAGCATCATAGAGACTCACAAAAGAAGCGTTTCTAAACATCGCTTAACAGAAAGAACACATTAGCCTCACGAAAGATAAAGGAAGCTATGCTCTCACAGCACGTCTGTCAGTGGCTCGCTGATATGGAAAAACCGTCGGCCAACTCGTTTAAGAAAAAGTACACAAACCATCAAGTGTAGCACAGAGGAAACGTTTATTGATGTGTGCAAGAAACCTCCTTAAGAGCATTTACATGGGGTGGGCAAAGCATCCATTTAAAAATAAGTAGTGAATCCCTTTATTACCACAAATGTCCTAAGATTTCAACTGGCAGCTAACCGTTATCCTAACTGCATAGACCAGGAAATCCTGCAAGAAATGAAGAGTAAAGATCATTGCATGGTCCCTCTTATCAGAACTGACACTCTTAGTAAAGGATCGATTCAGGGGCTTAAACCTTAGCCAGGAATAAATACTCCATCTTATGAAACACATACCTCAAGGTAAATAAAAATCAATCTTCATTTAGATTAAAAAAAATCACAAGTAGCTTTATTTATAAATGCTTACACTGAATGCGACAGGATAATTTCAGGACTTATACTTGTTTTTCTCAATATAGATATGATTTTAGGGATTTCATTAGCAAACATGCAGCAATTATGTGATTTCAGACTGTTTCTGTGACATTTCAAATAGAGCAGAGGCGTGAACACTGAATAAATTATCTCTGTACAAATGAACACCTATACACTGATCAAGACACGCTCAGAACGTTTCAGATTCCCATCACTAATCTTACTCTCTACCCCACAATAACAGCAAAATATACAGCTTCACACACACAACAAATATGAAGACATGTTTTTAAAGAGGAGGCTGAGCTCCACCTCACACAATTAAAAAAAAAACTTAAGATTTTTTTGTAACACATACTCTAACTGCTCAGGATACTGTTTTGTAGTTTGCTTTTTTTGTACATATAAGGTTGAACAGCCAGGCGTCAGAACTTGAGGGTCAGAAGAGGGTTTGCCACTTGGACGTATGTAGGCAGTAGACAAACCGAAGAAGAGAAACTAACACAGCCCACCCTCATATTCATCATCTTCATCTTCTGCAGCAGCAGGTGCCCCACTGCTGCCCCCTTGTGGAGCAGCGGTAGCCTTTTTCTTCTTTCCTCCTCCTCCTCCAGGAACCTTCAGGGAAATGGCCAGTTTGGCATACTGGGAAGAAGAATGTCCGCATTAAAAGCCTTCATTTCAAATCATTGGTTTTTACAATGATTTCACAAGACATGAACACACATTTCTGCCTTGGTTGTTCATCAGACACATTAAAAGACGTTTCATTTCTTGTGTCTCTTCAAAGTAAGTGCAAACTTTGGCATCAGACTTTGGTTGCAGATCAAAATGTGCTACAGGTTCATTCATGGGTGAATTAACTCCACATTTTTTGTGGATTCGAAAGGTGACAGTTCACCACAAAAGTGAACCTCCACAATGTGCAACAAAAGCTGCATGATGAGCAAAAAGTGGCTCAGTAGCTTATTGGAAGATAATAAAATAAAATGCTTGAAAATTAAACTCTTTCTTTAATATTTAACTTCTAGAAGCTTTTGACAGGAAACAAAAAGTTCTTCCAAAGTAAGCATGTCTAATAAAACTGACAAATCATTTTCTTTTGCAGCTCCTATTGGGTTTTTGGCATCCTCACCGGCTACCAAAACTGGAAAATAACAGGGATAGTGAGATAAAGTTATCATTCAGCTAATGCCCATGTCACATCTCAAACAGCAACATTTTAGTAATAAAAGAAGAGTAGCGTCACAATGCTGCAGGTGAGGAAGAGCTGCTTTTTTTTCCTAACAAAAATGACCCTAACATGGAGGCAAAACCTGCAGCTTTTAAAGTTTTCTAGCTTGTTACATTTTGTCATTGATGCAGATTCATCTCGCAGCTGCTGCTCACTTAGATGTGTCTAACTACATGAGGTAAATGGTGGCACACCAGATTCTGAGCCCCCCAATAAAACAAAATAGTATGTTTCAGACTGTCCTTTTATTGTGAATAGTCTGAGGAACACCTGAGCAATAACCACGCAGTCTAATCAGCATCTTGACATGGCACACCTGTGAAGTGGGATGGATTATCTCAGCAAAGGAGGAGTGCTTACTATCACAAATTTAGACAGATTTGTGAAGAGTAGATGAGAGAAATTTTTATTCTGTGGTTGTAGAAAATGTTTGAGATCTTTGAGTTCATCTCAGGACTAATGGGAGCAAAATCAAACGTGTTGCTTTGAATTTTTTGTTCAGTGTAAGATATGACTGTAGAAAATGTAAAAGCCTTGTAATATTGTAATATAATGTCCAAAAGACAAAAAAGAACAGCACCATCATATATGTGTAATAATAATCAATCATCAGAACTTACATCGTTATCCATATACTTCAGTAATGGAGAGTTGCACACACGATATACTTGATCTTCATCCTGCTCATCATAGCCTTGTAATAGTGTCTCCATGGCAACACAGTCTTCACTTCCACTATAGCCAGGCAGACTGGAGAATATTAAACCCAGATTTATGTTAAGTTTCAGCAGGATTACACTTGAATGTAAAGAAAAGTCAACATCAATCAGACTGCCATGAACTTCTGGAGTTGTACCTGTAACTTTCTCTAACGCATTTATCTGCTGCCACATAATCCCCTCTGTGAAGATGAACCAGAACTTGAGCAGTGGTTTTCTAAAGAAGGAGAACACAGGTTCAGAAGATACATCTTGTTTTCTTTAGACTCATCTCTGCACTGGTCAATGATCAGAAACGCAGGACACATTATTCTGACATTGTTATCAATATTTTCTGAAAGCATTACAACTTTTTTTTCATGGAATCATATGGTAGACAGCTTACCAAAAGCAGTATTAGCTTTAACCAGTAGTTTTGGAGCTCTGACATTTAAGAATATTCTGATTTAGACATTTAAACGCAGACTGACACACTGATGTAAAACAATGCAGAGTGTTACTTCCTGCTTTCACAACACATTAAAATAGTTTCTTGAGAAAAATCCTCAAATCTGAGAGAAAACAGTTATTTATGTGTTAGGAGACATTTCTGAGACAAGAATACCAAGGACAAGCATGAAGGAAACCGTAAAACAAGTAAAACGAGCTGCTGCACCTTGAAACACATTGGGAAGTTCTCAATCTCTTTGTACATGTTCTTCTCCTTCTGCAGAGCGGTTGCAGCCTCGTCCAGCCTGGTTTTTGAGGCAAAACCAAAGCACAAGCAGATCAGGATTCATCTACAATTACCAGTTACAAGAAAAGAGAAGGAAAAAAAACAGAAAATCTAATCAGCTTTGGCTTGCTTTACCTTTTTAACCGAACTAGAAGTCTGGAGGCTTTTCCCAGCAGCTCTACAGCCTGACGCAGCCGGTCCTCATTCTGGACACAAAACAAGCAGGTATGAACATGCAAAATATAACGAATAAGCTCATGCAGCTTCTGATATTCTTACCTCAAACACTCCGGCCGCCTTCTGGTACAAGTCAACAGCTTTCTCCAGGTTTAAAGGCTCTATCAGTCTGAAGGTGAAGAGTTTGTTTTAGTTCCAAACCAAGCCAACTGAGGATTCCTCAGTGCCAAAGTTCTGCTAAATTTCCAAGCATTCAAGCCAAAACTCAAATCTTGTTGAAACAAAATTTTTTTTTTTTTTTTACTTTCCAGCGCGGTCCAGAGCCATGGCAGCAGTATCAGGAGTCCCATTCTCCATGTACATCATGCACGCCTTCTCTATGTACTGAATGGCCTCTGGCATTTTCTTTTGTTCCTGTTGCAGCAGAAACAAGGGAGAATTACAACGGGACTGCAAGCTCACCACTGTCCTGTTAAAGTTTTCACAGCAGCCCTCACCTTCATCATCATGCCTGCTTGTTCAATAGCTCTGAAAAAAGGGGAAAACTTTAAAAAACGGAAGACTTTTTTTCTTTTTATGTCTATGTGTATTTTTCATATCAGATTTGAAGACAAATACTCACTTTGCTGCATGAAAAAGCCTTAAGTAAAAGTTAAGGAAACAGCAACTCCTCCACATACATGACAGATAATTGTGATTGTTCTGTTTTAAAATTTATGAATTTAGTGTTTATCTTATGACATGGCAATCACTCATATTTCAGTAGAGGCAGAAAAATACTTGTGCATTTTTAAGGCTTCAAAGTATCATCAAAGACAGGATCAAAGTTGTCAGCTGTTCTGTCTCCATGGTTGGACGTGCCAGTAGAACCGGGTGAGGATACGTCTTGTTTTCTGTGTGGTACTCAGCCTCCTTCAGGTAAGCATCCTTCGCCTGCTCGTACTGCTTTGCATTCTTGAAGCAGACAGCTACAGAAGGACAACCAAGAAGATTCTGTGTTTATTTCAGACTTCTGAAAACCTCTTTATCTGTTGTGACTGATAATGGGGGTCTGTTTCACCTGCTTTCGCGTATTCCGACGCTGCACTGTCAAAGTCGGGCTTCCACTTTGTCAGGCTCGTCTTAAGGCTACAGAAACAGGATGAGTCGGTTAAAAACGGCTCCAGTAAATCACAGTCATCGCATAGAATCAAACGACTTGCGATCACAATTAAAGATAAATATATGTATTTTACTCCCCGTGCAATACATTGAGGAGAAACCCTTCTGGTGGCTTTTGTCGCAAAACATCTGCCGTGAAAAAGCCAGTGGCCCTGACAGCTAGCTACACTCAGGATCATAAACAGGTCATTTTTGCGCTGGGAAAAGAAGCATTTGTGTCCGGACTTACCATTTTTCAGCTTTCGCTATGTGTTCGTGAGCTTCGTTTATTTTCTGTGCAGCCATGCTGTCAAATAACTGCCGTCGTACGACGCGTTTGATGTCGAGAAATGGATATGAATGTTTTTTTACGGCGATGTTTGGATAATCAGGAACTCAGCACCGACGTAATCGGATGTCGCAGGCTACGGGTGCCACTGAGGGCCAAACTAAGAATCAGAATCACCCAATGACTGTAAAAAAGATTGTTCTCTTATACAGTCAATGGAATCAACACTATGTACTAAACTATTTATTTATTATAGATTAAAAATATTACAGTTGTAAACAGATGCATGATAACTGTACAATTTTCCTAAAATAATGTATTGTGCTTACATTACATTTGTGGGTAAAAGGTTACATTTACTTTAGTAACTTGTAAAACTAAAATTCCTAAATTGTTCAGTTACCCTCTTCATTAAATAAGGTATAAGTAATGCATTATGAGGTAAGACAATGTTATTATTTCTTTTAAAAAACAACAACACAGCATCCCACTTCATCAAACTGTTAAAAAAAACAATCCTTAATTGTCATTGTTGTACAAGAAGCTTGTGACAACAAAAATCTTGGTGTCTTCAACAACTATGTGAGTTAAAGTTTTATAGAATTAAAAAAAGGAAAATAGAATTCCAAAAATCTAAAAGATATAAATATCTATGTAAAGTATTAATTATGTAAACTCACAGATGTATGCTTTGAGATGTGTAAGACACAACATGACAATTTTCTTGATCAATTTATTGTTGAAAGTTTGAGAGTATATTGAAGAAAGAAGTTGACTTTAAGGCTTGTCTCCAATCCATTTAAAAAAAATAAAACTCCTGCAGAACAATTATGAGAACTTAATCTTTTTTAATCTTAACTCTTATTTTTGTTAGGGTTGTCACCTTCAAGTCCTTGTTTTTCCTCTTCTGATCAAAATGCTAGTGATATTTTTTTTATAAGCAAAACTTTGACTGCGGCGTCTGTACCATAAACACATAAAGGAAAACAAAGAGGCACAGGGACAGGATGTGACGTCATGACAGCCTCAGTCTCTTATGGCTGAACATCAACTGTCGGCGACCATCAAACTTTTTTCCCTCTTCAACAGAAGGCGCAGGGCTACAGTGGACTTCTCTTTGGGGATCACTTTCCTCCGTTTGTTTGTGTCTGTGGATTACAAATGTGGGATTAGAAATGGATCAGAGATTTGACATTCCGCGGAGGGCCGCCGGCGGCAGCGGGGGCTCCGCGAACTCTTCCCCAGCCCTCGGAGCTCAGTCCCGCCGCAGGAAGATGCCCCCCAGACCGGCGGACTTCAAACTTCAAATTATAATTATTGGTTCTCGTGGTGTCGGTAAAACTAGCCTCATGGAGAGATTCACGGATGACACTTTTTGTGAAGCCTGCAAGTCAACCGTAGGTGAGAAAACCCACGTTTCTGGAACTGTTTGTGGACTTTCAGTCACCTAGCTTAAGCATGTAGCAGTCGGGGCGCCGGCTATTTCCCGGAATAAAATAGTTTTAAAGTGCAACATTATGACTACTGGCGTTGCTCTCCCTCTTGGGTTTATGTAGTTTGAATGGTAGAAGAATGTAAAGTAGTTGCTACAGTGAACCACACCAAATCCCAAAGAGCGTTGTCCAAGCTAACGGTTACTTTAATTAACAAAAAAGGTTTGTTTGTTTGTTACCAAAATATTGTGTTTTTTGTGTATTAATTTAACATAAGTTTTATTTAAAATTATTTACGTTAATTTATAGTAGATAAGTCTGTTTTTAAAAGATCCAAACTGGGTTTGGTCAACACTGTTTTTACCTTTTATTACTTTGTTTCAATCTTATATATATATATATACGGAGATGTGTTAACGTTTTGATTGAAAACTAAACGTGTTTTCATATGCCTTTTAACTAGCAAACCGTGTCATTTCTTGTTGTGACATGAAGTAAACAGTCCTGTGACCTGTGTCACAGCTCACCATAGTGTCCAGTCCAAAAATAGTCCCACAAGCAGCTGCTGCTAGAACTCCATTTTGTGTCTGGTCATTTCCATGACACTGCCCAGTTTCATCAGATAGGATTTTTCTGCCAAATGTAACAGCTGTCAGAAGCATTTAAAAAAAAGGGTTTTCCAATCCAGAGTTAGGATTAATCCAACTACTACTCAATTTTTTTGGTGTTAGAATTAAATGAGAAACATTCCTATTTCTAACAAGTTATTATATCAATTAATCTAAAAAAAGTAGCATAAAGTTATTCCCACATAAGAAAAGTAGAGTAAATGCTGATATATGATTGTGTCCAAACAATAACAAGTGTTTTGACTTATAGGAGTTGATTTTAAAATCAAGACGGTGGAGTTGAGAGGAAAGAAGATCAGGCTGCAGATCTGGTGAGTACTTGGGAGTATTTCCTTTTGTGACATTTTTTTTTTTTTTTTTTTTTATTTTTTTAATGCAGCACGCTGTAACAAAACAGACAGAAACTCTTTGATATCTGTGTTCCTGCTGTGTGCATGGTGTATGTTTTACTTTCGGATCCCTTCTCCTGCTTTCAAACAAGTGTTTGTGCTGTGAGTATACCTTTAACATGATGCAAGCGGCAGACTACAGTTAGCTGAATCTCTGAACTCTTCTAACTTTCAGTTTCATTAGACAGATGTATGTATTTTAACCTATGATTTTACATTTTAGTTTGTGATTCGACCCACACATTTGAATTGACGTCAGCCCAGCTATGAGTTTCTGCACAGGCTTTTTAAAGCAAATGCAGCGGTGTGTTGGAACATGTCTTTTGCAAGTCAAACACCTGATATAAATTCATAAAGCAGGTTCCAGTTTGCATTATTGCTGTTTGAATGTTGCAGACTTGGATGTTTACATTTGTACCATCTATTTTCCGGATGTATCTTAGATTAAACATTTTCCTAATTATTTCCTTTCTATATCTGATACAAATACATATATTGACATTATATATGTCTTTATTGTATTTGTCCTTTGGGGATCAATAAAGTTGGTACTTTTGCCTTTTTTTAGATTCAGTTCTACATCAACTCAACAAATTCATGGCAGCACTCAAATTTGAAAAGAACTATTAATTGTGCAGTCATCCTTGCCCTGAAAAATAAAGGATCATGTTTAGATTTTCTAGATAAATGTGTTTACTCCTTTGTAAAGAAGGAACTTTGCATTAGATTCTGTTTGGTGTGAAAGGATAAATAAAACTGTTGGTTTAAAGTCCTTCTAAGCTTTTGAAAGATGTTTAAGGTCTAAATAAACATGGTCCAGCTACACCATTAACATTTTCATTTAACCCCTGTTACTCTAACTTTTTAAAACTTGGAAAATTTTGAATTAAAAATAAAAAAAAGATTTTAAAAATGTATATAAAAAAGTAATAAAGTATTTTAAACTGAAAAGTCTGCTGGTGCAGCAGGTACCAAAAAAAAAGCAAATCAAGACTTTCTAAGCAGTTCAATTTGGATTTTAGGTTGATTTAACAGTAGTAAACAGTAGATAGATTCTCTAAAAAAAACTAGAACCCTGTTTGAAAATACAGTACAGTTTTCAACTGTTTGAATGAGCAGGAAAACCTGAACCCGTGCCACCACCCACCCAAGAAGCTTTAGACTTTTTCTTTTGAAAACTTTAATTGTGGGAACACAGAGAACTTTCTGAATGAACGCCATGCTTTGTCCATGTGGGAGCACTTGGCTTGAATGTGGGGAGTCTTTGGCTTGTTGCACTAACACGTCTGTCCTGCTCACTAACCTCCTGTCATCACATCATCTTCACCTCCACCCTGCTCCATGTTGACCACACTCCTCCACCCACCCTCGATCGTTCTGATCGAGATAGACGTGGTTACTGTGTGGTCTTCCATCTTGAAATCCTCTCATCAAGTTCTGCCACTGCTGTGTCCAGCCCTCCCTGCCATTGTGCTGCTGTTTCTGTCCACTCTTCTGCTCATAAGCCTGACTGTGACTCACAGGCGAGACGGGCTGAAGGTACAGTAACGTCGACCGCTCAATGTCACTCACTGCTTCACGCTGCTCATCTAATCATCAGAGATGCTTTTGATCAGAATCAGATTTCATTTTGATTATGTCAAGTGTCCAGTTTAACAGCATGCTTTTAGTTCAGAAAGTTTTTAAACTAAATTCTTTACCCGACAATAGTTAACAGTATTCTTAAACAGTTGTGTAGTTTTGAAGTAACTGATTTTTGATCAAATCTCTTCACTTGAATTTTTTATTTCTTTTTACAAATTCAACTCAGAAAAGTAATTTAGTGTCATATAGCTAACAGAAAAACCTCATCATTGTATTGCTTGTTTGAATCTGTCACTCCTAGATGATGAAAGCAATTCTTATTTTTTTTGTTTAAATCAGATTTTGGTTTCTTTTGAATTGCGATCCCTTTAACCCCTTTACGCCACATGTTTTTGCTAATTCACAACATAGCATTTAGTCCAGGACTTAATTTAGCATCACAATGAACGGAAAAAAAACACTTCAGAAAATGTTTTACATCATTGGAAATAAATTCAGGCATGAAGGGGTTAACACATACTGAATAAAAAGTGTAGCTGATGAGCAATTTCTGATGAACTGAATGACCCTGGAGTGGCATGATTATGATCTCCATGTTTGTTTCAGGGACACTGCTGGACAGGAGAGGTTCAACAGCATCACATCAGCTTACTACAGAGGAGCCAAGGGCATCGTGCTTGTTTATGATATTACAAAGCAGGAGACCTTTGAAGACCTTCCTAAATGGATGAAAATGATAGACAAGGTAAAGAGCAGCAAATGTGTAAAAAGTCTTTTGTTTAAAAATGTCATCTTTCTGTCTGAGCAGCAGTCAGATTTATTTGTTTGGAACCATAAACCTTCCACTTCTGTCTTTGTAAAGTCCTGTGTGTACAAAGAAAAAAAAAACAATTTTATTTATTAATTGTGTATTTATTGTATTATATATTTGTTTGCAGGGCAAAAATATTTCTCTTGGTTCTTTGAAGCAGTTGACTGTATTTTCTGCTTCTTGCACATTTTTAGAGCAGCAGATTACCCAAACACAATGGAGGTTTGTGTAAACCTTTGCAGCAATGATTGGAGAAGGTAGTTTATCAGTGTGGTTATTGGTTGGGTGCAGTACAAAAACATCAAAGCTACAGTTAAAAAAGAAAAAAAAAAAAAAGATAAACTTAAAAAAATTGCAATATTGATTTATCTATTTAAGCATATATTATTTATGCTTTGAAATACGTTTTTTAATAAATACAAATTTTATTATTCTATCTTTTTTTTTTGTAGATTGTAATAAGGTTAGCTCCACCTTTATTCACTTTAATATAACTAATTTTGGATAGAAGTTTGAAAATTATTTATTCTAATTGTGTTTAATCATAAATCAAGACAAATTGTGAACTAATGAAATATATTTAAACTGATTCAGTATTTGACAGAGATGTCCAGTCCTTCTTAAAGCCAGAAACACAGCCTGATAAAAACACCTGTAGTTGTATGTAAGAAGCTGCACACTGCAGTAGTGTTGACTGTACCTGACAGAGGAACTTCAAAAGAGAACACAGTAGTTGTGTTTTGACTCTAAAGCTCCACACAGACTCATCTGTGTCACTGCTGTGATCTTCCATGTCCTTGAAGCTCTGCTGTCCTCTGACAATTTCTTCCATTCTACATAAACTTGTTATTCAGCCATGTTTCTGCTGCAGATCAGAAATGATAACACTGCATTGTTTCCAGAGATGGTCCTCATCGTTTTATTGTTATTTTACTGAGGGCTTTAAAGGGAATTTTATGCTTTTTGATGCTGAACTTTACGTTTACTACAGTTTTCAGCTGAGGCTTACTTATGATGTTTTTATATGATGGAGGATTGTCTAATGAGTGCAGGACTCTAAAGGCCAGTGCTTTTTCAGTTTTACTGTGGTGTTTCAGTCCCTGTCGCCTGGTGGAGACAACAAACCCAAAGTTCTTTCAAGTTACCAAGAGATACAGCAAAGGGTTTTCTAAATCCCATTCTGTTTCTGAACTGAAGAAGGACTCCTGTCCTTAAACTGACCCCTCTGCTGTTTTGTGTGTCATGGCAGTACGCCTCAGAGGAAGCAGAACTTCTGCTGGTTGGAAATAAGCTGGACTGTGAGACGGATCGGATCATTTCCAGACAGCAAGGAGAGAGGGTGTGTTCAACACAGAACTACACAATCCACAAAGGCAAAAATACACCATGTCTTTTGAATGAACATTCACTCTGTTCTCACCAGATCATTAAGCGCATTTTGATTGAGCCTCTTGTGATGTACTAACTCTTTTCTAAATGTATAAAAAAGCATCTCAGGTGGATGTCAAAACAGAAGTAATTAAACTCTAATTTTGCACCTTTTTTAAAGGTCAAACTTGTTTAAGGTCAGTTTGCATGTAAGCGAATAAGAATGAAGTTTACAGAAAATATGTTTAAATTAAGAATATACTGATTTCATACCGAAGGACAGGTCATTTTGTTGTTTTCACAAAAACACGTTAGAGTAAGAGGTTGTCACTTCTTTTTCAGCAGACTCAAAAGTTGACTCAAAAGTCAATAAAAGTCAATAAAAAACAAAAGTACACAGAAAGGCTTTGGCTGTGACTAGCAGGTGTTTTGCACATTTATGCTAAGTAAATCAGCCAGTTTAGTGTCGTTAACTGAAAACTTGGAGCTAAACACAACCAAGTTTTAGTCATTTTAACAGAAACTAGTTAAAAGCAGGAAAAAGAGGAGATCTCCCTTTAAAAAATGAGTTTAAGGGAATGGGAATCTCTCTTGAACACTTCAGTTTAGTGCTAAAATAACTTATTAAAACACTAGGGAAACGTCCCTGATACTGGATGTTCTTCATGGAACTGGTTTATTGTGAGGCTGCTTGCTTACCACAAAGCTTGAAGTGCTCAGAGAGGTGATCAAAGTTTCTGATCAGTAGTGGAATTGGTGCTTTGCTGTTGCTTTTCATTCAGGTGATTAGATCTGATGATCTAAAGCTCCTCTTTCTGGGATTTGCAGTTTGCCTCTCGTATAAGTGGGATGCGTTTTTGCGAAGCTAGTGCCAAGGATAACTTCAATGTAGATGAGATCTTCCTGAAGCTGGTGGATGACATTCTCAGTAAGGTTAGTGCTGTGTATTTTCTAACATTTCCTTTGTCAAAATGTACTTTGAAGCTACCCTAACATTATTAGAACAGGTTTTCCAAATGATGATGGTACACAAAATCTCAATCTCAATTTCATGCAACTCTGCAACTCTTAACCTTTACCTCCACATATTTTTCTGGTTTTCTGTTTGTTTGTTTTTTAACTTTTGCTTTATGTCTGTAAAGATTCTTTGTCATTCGGGTCACGCTATCACAACTTGTGTTTTTCAGAAGAGCAGAACTTTAAAGGGACCATACCATGATTTTCTTAAGCCTTCCAGAGTAAACTAGATAATAGATAGATGTAGATAACTTGACTTTAAAGTCTAGAACAGAATCCTGGAAAACTCTGTTCTGTTATTTTTACTCAGTGCTTGGAAAAATCAAGCAGTTCCAATGCCACACACTTGGGGGCAATATTGCTCAACCAAGATGGGAAAATAAACAAGAGCCCCCCCCAAAAAATCTTTTGATTAAACTGCAGTAATAAGTACCTCCTCACTACACCATGTTTACTCTGTTAGATATTTTTTAAATATTTTTGTGAGTCCCATAGTTGCTGTGGTGATGTGTTATGTTCCTCATGATATGCTACAAATTGTAAACTACTCCCTTTACTTTTGGGCTTTGGTTCACCCTGGACTGACCTTCACTCTCACAAGGACAATCTTCTGCATGTTTGGGTCTCACTAGAGTTTAGGTCAACTTTTTACACTCACCAATAAAAGCAGACTATCTGAACCAACAAACCCCAGTGCAGATCAAACCTGCAAGTGTATAAGCCCCCTTAAAAGCACACAAGGTCAACAATTAAATATATATATATTATATAAAAAGATCTTTTATGCAGGATTGTCACCTTTAGTCTTTCATTAACCTGTTAATTGCAGCAAATCATTTCTTAAATCTGGGTTTGCGGTTGTCAGGCTGTCCCTGAGTTCATGTACAGTGTCCAGTGTCGTTCTGGATTGAGGCCACAGCAGCAAACCCCATTTTCATGAGTGGAAGAAGTAAACCAGGGCTCTTCAACCCAGATGTGGGTAAACTTTCTCCAGTCAAGTGCGAGTTGACCAAACACGTGCATGCGTGTCTGTATGTGAGTGCATGTACATTGGCGGTCATTCTTTATATCACAGAACATGAGTTTACTCAGCCCAGACAGAATCTCCAGGCTTTAGTTATCTGTGATCCATGATAAGTATTTGCTTTTAAACCCAAATAGAAAATATTTAGTTGTCATTTCTTCATTCATTCACCCTCAGTTTGGGAACTACTGCTGTAAGAGAAGGTTTATATTAAATTTTATATTAATTTACTCCAGTTTACATTGCCTGATTGATTTAGGTGCAGTTCATTTCCTAAATTCCCATAAGTCCTTTTTTTTATTTTAATAAAGGTGCAGAAAGCTCGAGTCTACTTAGACACTTCAATGTCTTTTAGCAGTTTCATTTGAATGAAGCACATCTGCTATGCTATACAAACATGTAGTTGTAGAGTTAGATAAGCTAATTCTTCTTTAATAGTTCACATTGCCTGTCCATCCTGGGAGAAGATCCCTCCTTCATGTGGACATCCCTGAGGTTTCTCAAATTTTTTTTTTCCTTTTTCCTTACCAAGAAGGAAGGTCTAAGGGCAAGGATGTCAGTTTTTATCTTAGTCTGTTTAGTTTAGTTTAGTTTAGCAACCAGCTATTGTTTAGATTTTATGACTGACTTTATGTTCTTTTGTATAAATACTGGTGTGAAGCCCTGTGAGACGGCAATGGTTGTGATATTGGGCTATATTAATTCAATTGAATTGAATACTAGCATTCTCAGCTTTTGGGTTGTCTGTAAAGCACAGGGCCTTTGGTTTAAATGTTTACTTGTTTGAAAATGGTGTTTCTTTTTTTAAGACATGAAAGAAACAAGCATTTCTTTGTTGCCCCATTATCTTTCGTTAAAAATAAACCCTTAATTTATATTTTTTACCTTTTAAAAAACCACTCAGAAGAAAATTGTGTTTTGGTTTTTTTTTTACATGTTCTTGTGGTATTTATCTGATGATGAAGGTGAGGACGTATATAAAGAAATTAAAGATTAAATGTATTTATGATTTATGAGCATTTCTTTATTCAAATTGTTGTGAATCAGGAGCAGACAAAAAAAAGGCTGTTTGAAAAAAAAGCGTTTTTGAGACAGAAGCTACAATCGACAGGCCCCAAGCTCCCTGCTCCGCTCCATTCTGATGCATCCACTTGCAGACAAATAGATCCATGTATGTCTTCTTTTTCCTCATCTGAGCTGAAATCTGAATCAAAACTATATGGCAGGATAGGTCCGATGTTGCTTACCATTTTTGTTTCACTGGTAACAATGGGTTGGGGTTGTGAGGGGCTGTAAGTAGCAGGAGAGAGTGTAAACAGATAGATGATGGGAAATAGAGCAGGCTTACTCTGCGTCAACAGTCTCGCCACAACTCAAGTGAATTTCTAATGAACTCCTGCTGCTCTACGGAAAGTCTCCTAGAAAATAACACTGGTTTTTGGGTTTTTGCTAAAAACGGCATAATCATAATTAAAAGACCCCTGGGAACACTTTTACAATAGATCAAAAGATGATCAAAGTTGGTCTTTAAGAAGTCATTGTATGACCCATTGGCAGATCTTTTCATCATCTGTTGTGCTTGCTGCTTTCATCCATTGAACTGCTGCACTAAGTTGTGTTTTTCGCTCCTGGTTTCACAGATGCCTCTTGAAGTTCCCAACAAGGAGCTCTCCAACAGTGTTCTGTCTCTGCAGCCTGAGCCAGAAGTGCCACCAGAACTGCCCCCACCCCGCATGCGTTGCTGCTGAGTCTCCCATCCTCCTTCTCTCACCAAGCACATTAACCCCAGCGTGCAATGGAAACATGGCTCCACTGGGGGGCAACACAGCAGCTATGTGGATTAGTGGAAGGCTGCTGTAAATGATGTATGAACTGTCAAAGGAGCAGTATTATCTTCCTCTGTGTCTTCTCTGGTTTTGAACACAGATATGCAGCATACACTAACCTTTAGGCCTGGAGATTCTTCTCTGTTTCTAGTACCACCTTACTGTCTACATGTGACCCCAACTACCTCATTGCATTTATGGTTAAATGAGCTGTGCCTGCATGTGCCTTCCACATAGAGAGCTCTCCAAGAAAAGTTGCACATTTTCTGAGGGTAGGAATATTCCGAGGTCCTTATAGTTCACTCTCTTCCTTCTATCTTTTGCCATCAAAGATTTGTCTCTACACCTTGTCCAAGTGAACCTGGGAAGTCTCCTCTCTGGACGACAGAAAAACAGAGTAGTTTACACTCTGGTCCACAGCTGAAGTTCTTTATATACAGATCAATATGCGTTATTTCCAAGTTATAGTTTGTCTTGAAGTAAGCAAAGCACACTGTTAAACATGCCACGGTGCCATAGAAAAAGGGGATTTTTTTTTTAGTGGTGATTCTAGCTTATTTTCTTCTGCCTTGAGGTGTTATAGTAGCTGTAACAGCTATATTTATTATTTTTGTTATTTTTTTAGAATGTATTATTTGGCACTACACTCTCAGTGAAGGGTGGAGAGCAGTTGTAGTTTAGCACATTAAAGATCAGTGCGGCCTCAGCAGTGGCCTCTTTCAACTCATGCCTTCTCAAAGTGAACTGAAATGCAAAGAGAGATGGGTAATGTAGGCTGTAGCTTGTTTTTGTTGCAAGCAATCATTCAAAGCCTGTTACTGCTTTACCAGAGGATGTGGAAAAGAAAATCAACTGCACATCTTTTTGTTGTTTTTTAGTTGTGACTAATATTTTTGTGGTGTTTGTTTTGACTTTTTATTTCTAAACTTCAAGTTTCCTTTTTGGGGGCAAAGTGCAAGATGGGTTTTGTTCAGTGTTTGACTCAGGAAACTTGAATGGGTGTGATTTTTGAGGATAGGCTCAATCAACTGAGTGTTATCACAGAGTAAAGGTTTCCAGGATGTGGTAACATTTAGAATTAAAGGGTCAGATTGCAACCAACTAAATAGCCCCACCTGCATGCAGTCCCAAAAAAGTTCTCAGAATGTTACAGTTCAGTTGTGGAAACCAGTTCTGTCTGTTGGGTTCTGTTGTATCATGTCTGATAAAAAGATGTCCCTGCAAAGTCTTTGAATAGAACTGTCCTTTCTTAGAGCTACTATGCTAAATCCCTGCTTCAGATGTTCATTTATGGAGCAAAGAGGAATTTCATTCATACATATACATGGTATACTTCTGCTTGTGCTGTTAGAAAGGAATAATCCTTCATATTTCTGTAGAACTGTGGCATTTTGGGGGATATGACAATGTAAATGTAAATCTGAAGGCCTAAAAACACTTAACAGTTTCAGTTTTTATTGACGTTTCATGATGAATTTTGGCTTTTAATGGTTTTAAATGGCACTGTGTACATTCAAGGTTTTATACCAAAATAAAAATCATTACATTTTTATTTTTTCTGTTGCCCAACCAGGCGACTCAGTTGAAAAGTTGTTTTGCAAAACAAAATCTAGGATGATGCCGTTTTATCAGTTTTTGTTTTTGGAAGAGGACCTGTTGTTAGTCTCTCTTTTTGCATCTAACCCTTAAGTGTAACAAACCAATGCATACTACATTTAAAATGCTTATATCTGTATTCTTTAAAGTGACAGGCTGTACTTTGTATTAAGCCTGTCTAAAATCTTTTTTTTTTAATCCAAGATAGAAAAAAAGGAGGTTTGTTGTATTTATAACTTTTGGCATTCTGGAACTAATTAAATGCAATTAAAGATGTTTATATTTATTACTGGATTGGAGTCTTTCATTGTGTATGGATTGCTGTGAACATCTTGATAAAATTTGACGCACGTTCTAGTAGTAGGTGTTCCTTTCTGACATGCGCAGCAGATCCTGTCAGACCTGGTCCTGGAGAAAACAAGGGGTGTGCTAGTGAGGCGACGGCGCATGCGCGCCGTAGAAGCTGACGGGCGTTAAGCCTCGCTCCGCAGTGATTGCAGACCATACAGGTGCAGGAGACCGGAGGAGGACCCGCGGGATGGAGAGCCGGCCTGCGGAGGAGGAAGAGAGCCGCCGTGGATCAGTCTGACCAACTTTCGCTCCTTCAGGCTGCGGATGCAACCTGTCACTCATCGGCTCTGTGCCAACTAAATACCTTCTTTTACCCGCAGCTTTTCCTTCGAAACGTCCGCATGCGGAGGGGACTTTATGCAGCCGGGATGGAGTGAGGAAGACCCCGCACGCCGCAGGATGCGCACCCCGGGAAAGGGGGAAGCAGAGAAACCGGGCAGCTCTTCTGGTGGCGAGTGTGGGAGATTTTCTGCAGGGCCGTGGATTGATCGCTTCCTCCTCAGCTCCGCTCCCGCCGGGCTATAATGGAGAGCTCCAATGGCTCCAGCAGCGACACCAAAGCGCACAGCCAGCAGCTGGAGAAGAAGAGACCGAACCGAGCGCCGTCCCCGGCCAGACCCTTCCTGAAGGATGTGCCGTCCCGCGCCGCCAAACCACCTGGCATCGGACCCAAATCCCCCAAACTCATCAAGCAGCAGCAGTGCGCCTCTGTGTTCTTAGCCCACCAGAACCGCAGCTCCAGACGCAACACTGCTGGGTCCAAGGAGAAACCAGCCACGGTCAAAAGTAGCACCAGGTCTGCTGCTGCGAAAAAGCCCGCAAAGGCATCCCAGCATGACCTCAAAGCCGCCAGCACCAAACCGGACGCCACCGGCAGTCCGGTCCTCACCAAAGGCAAGAAGGAAAAATTAACCGCGGGGTCTCCGGGCCCGTTCAGCTATGGATCCCCGATCCGGGTTCCCACAGGGGTGCGTCTGGGCCGGGTCACCCAGACCGACAGCAGCTCAGACTTGTCGGACTGCCCGTCCGAACCGCTGTCGGACGAGCATCGGGCGGCACCTGCCGCCAGTAGCGACGCGGAGTCCGGTACCGGCTCCAGTGACCGGGACCAGCCGGGAGCGCCGGCCGCAGCCCCGCCGCGCTCAGGCGACCCTCCCCCAGCCAGGGGAAGCGCGCCTCAGGCTCAGCCCGGTCCGGGCGCGACCGGACAGGACCACAAACCGGAGAACGGCTCCGCCAGCGCACAAGCCAAACTGCCAGCTGCCAAGGACGTGACGGAGGAGGATCTGCTGCGGGAAATCGAGGATCTGAGATCTGAAAACGACTACCTCAAGGTGTGTGGCTGTCTGTCTACAAGTGCATGTGCACTCACTCACCCGTGTGTACGTCTAAAAGCCCCAAACAGAACTGAATTGGGAATTATGAAGCACTTTTACTCTAACAAACAGAAACACAGCAAAACACCTAAACGAGAGCATCCTGAAAAACAAAACAAAAAAAAAAAAAAAAAAAACATGCGTCCTCTGGATCAGTCTAATCCTCAGGGATTCCCCACGGATTTAACTTTTTCTGCTGCAGTACTTCCTTTCAAAATCACACTTCTCATATCTGACAGATCCCTACAGTGGGACAGAGGCTCTGCTGTAGATTTGGGGCACACAGAATCAAGATTACATTCATGTATTTTGGGGTTCAAATATGAACACATCATCTGTTTATTTTTTGCTCTTCTAAACACATATTTTTCCCCTTTCCCACCTTTAAACTCTAAAGTTGAGGAGAGTATATTGAAAACCCAAACCCTATTTTTGCCAGATGGGAAGTGGATGTATTTGCATAAGACTGATGAGAGTATTATTTCAAACTTGACCGCGCATGTCTGCTGGGCCTTCCTCCCTGGCTTGGTGGAGACACAAGAGACTTAATCAGCTTTGCTGGCTCTGCTGTAATGGCTTTATCCCTCAGGAGTTGATAACATTCAGATGTCCCATGAGTGGGGGGTTCAAACACCCTCCCGCCTGGTTGTCAGTCTGCCAGCTGGGTCTCTAAGGTCCTTCTGCTCCCCCAGTCCCCATGCCCACAGAAAACAAGGCCATCCCCCCTGCTGCTGCTGCTGCCATCTCTGAATGGCAAAGCATGTTTGCCATTCTAGAGGATGAAATAGAGTCACAGGAAGTTCAGTAAAAAGTGAAGATTTATTTATTATTAGTTTGTCTTTTAGGTTCCACTGTGGATGAAAATAAAGGTAGATTTGTTGTCCTGCAGCTGATAATTATCACACATTAAATGTGAGCAAGAAGGTAATCAAATAACTGAATAGTCAATCCAGTTATTTAAGAACATCACCAGCCTCATCATGTAAAGCTTTTTGTTTTTGTAAATGCGTTAAAAATAAGTAATTAGACTGTTTAGTTAAAATATCTGCTGAGATTGTGTTTGAACTGACTATCATAGCAGCATTTCAAATGTTTCCTTTTGTTAAAGATGCACTTCTTTATCACAAAACAAATTTTTAAGTAAAGAAATAAAAAAAATACAATGATTTTGCAGTCCTGAATTGAGAAACAGATTCTATTTTTTTTAAATGGGTATAGCAGGTTTCACAGCATACAATGAAAACAGTTTTTTAAATGATTCATTTTAAATTTCACAATATTTGTTAATTTACTTTAAAACACACTTTACATTTCAAAGGAATTCTAAAAGTGATCTTTTATTGTCTTCACTCAAATAAATAAATAACGAAGAAAAAACGAGTTAAAAGCTGCTTCAAAAAGGAGAGAATTTGCTTTCTGTCTCCTCTCCTCATGATTAAAGACCCACTTCAATGAAAATTGTGTTTTTGGTGTTGTAACATGTTCTTGTGGCATTTTTTTTCATGATGGAGGACATATATAAAGAACATTAGGCTTAATATTATATTTCTGAATATTTCTTTATGCAAATCAATGTGAATCAGGAGGAGATGAAAAATGCCGTTGGCAAAAGCTTGTAGTTGTGACATAGATGTCACTATGGTGAGCCATAAGCTCCCTGCTTCGCTCCATTCTGATGCATCCTCTTGCAGACTCAAAGATCCATGTACATCTTTGTTTTCCTCGTCTGAGCTGGAACCTGGATCAAAATTGTACGGCTGGATAGCTCCAATGCTGTTCACCGTTTTTGTTGCACCGGCAATATTGGGGTTGTGAGGGGCTGTAAGCTAGCAGGAGAGAGTGTAAACAAAGGCATACCAGTGGAGGCTTACTTCCTCACAGTACTCCCTACAACTCAGGGGTGAATATCTAATGGACTCCTGCTGCTCTGCAGAAACTAAAAACGACAAATCCACAATTAAAAGACCACTGGGAATGCTTTGAAGATAGATCAAAAGATGTTCGGAGTGAGATTTTAATGTCCAGCATGCAGTTACATCTAGTGGCACAATCTTTAAATTGCAACCTACCGAATATTTTCCGTTGTCTACGTGGTAGCAGAAAACTATCGGCTGACATGACACACCATACTGTAGACCCTATGTTTGCTATCAGCCAAAACTTATATAGTTTGATGTAATTAGTTATGGCAGCTGCTAAGTGGAGATAAGGACAGAATAAAGATTGGTAAAGGAGCAGCATTGAGCTAGCACCCTTCTTTTACGAACATCAGAAGTATCGTTTGCATACACTGGCTCCCAGGATGCAGCCAGGTCTCTGTCTTTGCTTTTAACCTGCCCATCGATTGGGTCGCCTTGTGTGAGGTCGTTAGCTCCGTCCTCCAGGGCCCAGCTCAGATATCAACGGCCTATGTGCGCTTTTCCAAATGAGGATAGATTTACTGTTCTTTAATTGACATACACTTTCCTCCATTTATGTGTCCAATTGTCTTTTACGCATGCGGGGTGGGACCAGCTTTTAGAATATCGATCCCTCAGAAAAATGTGTGGTAACTTCAGGGACGGAGGCACATATGCTTACGAAAGTCAGACTTGGATGTTACATGAGAGAAAAAAACATATGAATGCACCCAATCCTGGTTATAAGATGCTTAGAGGCATCTAGTATTGTTACATCATTGCATAAGTGCATGCAGTCCTGGAACTCATGTAATCATGTGAAAGTATTAGCATAATCCACCAAGGTGTTTCATATTATGCTCTCCTGGCTTTAAAATAATTTTTGTGAGTGACGTTTTCATTTTACTTTCAGTTTACTGACCTATACGTTATTTAAGTATGGTTGATGCAGAGCAATAAGAAATATTTGAACGTCAGCAGTCATAGCCATCCTCAGCTGTTTTGGTCAGCAGGAAGATTCACAGATCAATCTCCAGAGATTGTTTCTCCTCTTGTCATGTCTCCTGAACTCTTGTCCTGTGATAACAGTTTTGTCCAAATCATAACCCTCTTAGGTTTAAGTCGGTTGGGGTTAAAATTTCAAAATTAGGTTTGCACATATTGGATCCTCTGCTGACGTTTTCTTTTTAAACATCACATTACAATGACAATGTGCATTATTTGAGCATTTGATAAACTTAAGGAGCCAAAAGTGGATCAACAACAGAAATTATTTCTATGTCTGCAGTTTTATTCTCCTCTTTCCTCTGTTTTTGCAGCTTGTTACAGGGTTTCAATCACAGACTTGTTACCCAGTGACAAAAAGAAGCAGCTGTTTAAAGAAAAACATTGAAAAAGGATCATTTCACTAGTGTTGTTGAAAAAACACATGTAGAGGGATTCATTCATATTTGGATGATAAACGTTATAAGGTGTCAGCCCAAAATTGAGCTAAGAAAGGATGCACAATAATGAGAAACTTTCTGCCCTTGCACACTTCTGTGTCTTTAAAAATGTATGAAAAAAAGCTGCTATGGTATTATTAAAAAAAAAAAAGGAAAAGTTGCTGAAAGAAGCTTTTAAAAAATGTTTTTGTTCTCATATTTTATGATCAACTTTTATTAACTTGTGCTGTAAATAAATAATTTCATCTGTGAATTTGTTTTGAGCGCCAGGATGGCTGTTCAGGCAGCGACAGAGGAGCCTCAAATGCTACTTTAAGAAGTGAACAAATGTTGTGTAATAGCAGTGATTTTTTGGCAGCAGATCGTGGCTGGGTCGTGTGATACTTCAGCTTTCCAAGGACGCTTTAGGAAAACAGCCCCCGTATCACGCTGCACTGGTACATCTGTGTCTCCCTGATCATGCAGAGCTGCATGCTCCACTTTGCTGGCTTTGTGTTCATCCTTAAAAGATAAAGCAGAGTTTCCATTCTGTTGACTCTCCTTCAGAATGAGGCGTTTTACATCTATTCATGCATTTCCTCTTTTTCAAGCTATGAGTTTGTATTTACTGCTTGTTGAAATTGTGCTTTGTTATTGCTATTTCTTTCCTTATGTTGTTTGTTTGTATTAAAGTGTTGAAAAAGAGCATGACTGTTAGTATTTATAGAAAAACTGAGAGATTTAGAATAGCCTTTATGCTTGAAGCTGCTACTACACTTCTACAGACATCGAGATTTCAAAATCTTCCAATTTGAGCCACTGCTGGTACATGAAAACATTAGTGTTTCATAAAAATGCTATTCCACTTTACATTTTAGGATGTGTTTTACCCCTAAAGACACTGATGAAATTTAGAGATGCTGTAAAAACAGTGCTAAACTCCTGCATGTCATCAGGATGAAGTGGAGGAGCTGCGTGCAGAGATGGAGGAGGTCCGAGACTGCTACCTAGAGGAGGAGGTCTACCAGCTGCAGGAGCTGCGAAGGGAGGTGGACCGCTCCAACAAGAACTGCCGCATCCTGCAGTACCGCCTGCGAAAGGCGGAGCAGAAGAGTCTGCGGGTGGCTCAGACAGGCCAGGTGGATGGAGAGCTGCTGCGCAGTCTGGAGCAGGATCTGAAGGTCTGGCAGCTGTAGTCGCTAATGCTCCCAAAACAACACAACTATCATTTATAATATAGACAACACTGTAAATATGTGTGTGTGTGTGAACACTTGAGCTGCTTTCTCTGTGCACATGTTGAATACTAACGTGCTCCCTGTGTTCTGGGATGTCGCCGACCTCAGGTCGCCAAAGACGTGTCGGTGCGATTACACAACGAGCTGGAGATCGTGGAGGACAAACGCAGCCGAGCAGAAGACGAGAATGAGACACTCAGGCAAAAGATCATCGAGGTGGAGATCTCCAAGCAGGCGCTGCACAACGAGCTGGAGAGAATGAAGGAGGTGAGAGGAGGAGGTGGTCTTTGTCAGATAAGGGCATTACTGCAGATGCAGATTCACGATGATAAAACCTGAGTGACTGTCAGGCTGTTTCTAGAAGCATTTACTTTGTGCAGACCTTCTGACATCTTAATCAGAGTTCTTGTGCTGCTGCCTTTAAGGCTGTTGCAGATGTCTGGTTATTTTCACTGTTATTAAGGAAATTTAAACGATTAGGAAGTGTGTTTATAATTACTCTAAATAGCAATAATATCAACGATTTCTACTAAAGATAGATTTCACAGATACAGTTCTCAGAAACCTTTGCCACTGACTGTAGCCACACAGTTTTCCGTCCCAGACAGTTGGAGTTTGTTGGAAAAAGTCTATGTTAGTTGTTGATGAAGTAAAGAACTGCAGCCTTGCCTCTATGGCGGAGTATCTATCGCTGGAGGATTGAAAGTTGGGTGAAGATAAAGACGGGAAAGCTGGATAACTGCTCTGAGCTGCACTGGTGATGTAACATTACTATGAAAATCTGAACTGCCCCATGCATTACATATTTCAGACCTCAATGATCTCAGGCCAAGTGACAAAAGTGTTATATAAGCCGTTTGGGGTTTGTTCAAATAAAACCTTGAAAACAAAGCGTTAGCCTTTTACAGAAGGAGGATGGTAATCTTTGCTTTGGTGAGGCTCAACTTCAGCTTCATAAAGCGTCAGATGAACAAAGACTTTTCTCTGCGCTCATGTTCTCATGTTCAGCTGCTTAGACTAATCAATGATGACAGCTGCAGGTAACTCACCGTCTGCCAGCAAAGAGAAAAAAGGTCAATCCATCAAGAGTCTCTTCCAGAGTCTCTTGTGTTTGCTTTGTACTTAAGTCCTGCTCCGTTAATTTCCGGTCATAGTATCTCCACTGGTTTAGAATCTATATTCTGCTTGTGACCTTTGCTGTGAAGCTTCCAGCACTGTTGTCTTCAAAGACAACTTGTCAGCCAGTGAGCAGCGCAGACTGGAACCGGTACAAAAAATCCATGTCTGGTCTGCCTCTGCAGCTAAACCCCAGATCGCAGTCGTGACTGTAACCGCCTGAAAGAAAACAACAGGAAGAGCGAAACTGACTGGAGAGGAGTTGCATGCCACGAGTTTTTGTAATCTGCAGGTGTCAGAGCGGATTTGAAGGCCACGTCGGCCTCTGCTGCTGTGCGTGAAGACAGTTTTGCTCTGGATGGTGCTGGAGTGATGCATACATGCATGAGCAGAAGATGACAGATCAGTGGAGGGGGAGGGATTGTAGAAGATTGTAGAAGGCCTGAGATTGCAGATGTGCCAAATGAGTGCAGATTCTTTTGGTGTGTTTGTCTTCCCCTGTGTATCGTCCCAGAAAAACTCACTTC
>BSAI01000012.1:24359750-24433528 GCA_036245035.1 Adrianichthys oophorus | reverse complement strand
CATATACATGCACAGACACACACACACATATAAATGCACAAACACATGCACGCTCAAGCACAGAGTTTATAAGCTACTGAAACGCCTACATTTAATATGACTTGTCGACGAGAAAAATCGATTTGATTTCTGGAGAAAAGACATCAATGTTTTTACAGTACAGAAGGGTGTTTCTAAATAGTTTTCATTTGATATAAAAACAAATGGTAAAACCTTTTTAAATAACTGCGCCCCAGGTGTGTATTTGATGCCATCTTTCTCTGTTTTAATAATGCTTTAGTTGCTACATGGACTTTCTGTCTTATTTTGAGGAAACAGATAGGTAAATATTGTGATAACGTGTGTTTACAGAAAAATGTCACCTGAAGGAAATGTAGCTGCAGGAAATCATCTGAAAATGTCAGAATCTTCATCTGGAAGATGTTTGAAGATGCTGAAAAATGGCTTATTGTGTAAAAAAAATAATCTAAAACGCTGGATTCGTTCAGTACGGTGGCCCTGAAGTCCAAATCACATCAACAAATCATGCTACACATTTTAGAAATAAAAAAAAATCCTGAAGCCAAAACGACATCAGAATGAAATAAATTCAAAATGAAATATTTTATAAAACAAAAACAATTTCCAGAAATCATTTTGAAATGTTAAAAAATGAAACAAGTTAGCAAAGTAGGTACGATGGGACATCACTAATCGTATGATGACGCTTGTTTTCAGTCGGAAGTTATTTGGCATGAAGCGCCTTAAACCACAAACATACATTACTGGTGACTCAAACACAGTTGCCCAAAGAGCAACTTACTCCAACCGACAGCCACCGACAAAGTTGGATGAATAATCAATCAACTCTGAACCACAGTTCAGGCAATACCTCCTTCTGTTTTTCCTCTTTTTCAAAACTTAAACATCCTTATCCAATCAGTGATATCCCATAATACCTACCTTTTCTAGTTTCTTATTTAGTTTAATTTGTTAACATTTCATTTTGATTTATGGAAATTTCTTTTGTTTTGGTTTCTGGAATTATGTTTTGATTTCTAAAGCATAATGCTGTTTTTTTACTATTTGTTCTGTTTTTTTAATTGTCATTGTGATCTTTAAAATGTTTTTGCATTGATTAGTTGAATTGATTTGCACTTCAGGGCCACCGTAGGTCATGTACAGGATACTTTTTAGAGTCTGTGTTTTGAGGTGCGCGGATGATCCTGTGTTAGAATGCCATTTCAGCCGGACTAGGAGGCCGCTCCTGTCGCTTCCTCATGCCGCTGCATCCTGTGATGCTTCGGCATGTGTCGTGTCATTGTTTTTGATGAACCTGTGTGACGAGCTTCCTTCATTTCACAGCCAATGTCAAGAACGGAACAACTCATCCTTCACTCAAACACGCTGGACATGAATGATCATCTTTAATGTAGCTTCTATTTGGACAGCCTTTCTCTGGGTGGAAAGGAGGATTTTAACTGAGCATCATGTCTTCCTCTGTAATTGGTTTTGCATAATTAAAGAATCAGGAAGGAAATTCTGTTAAATTGCCCCCTCCCTCCCTCCCTGCTCTCCTAAAGGGCATCTAATCGCAGATCTTTTGATCAGCGCCCGCTTTAAAGACTGTGGCGTCCTGCGTCAGGGTCTGTTCTCTACTGTCAGGACAGAAGAACTCCGGTATGGATTAATCCAACTGTTACAAAACACCCTGTCATCCTTTTGCTTTGGGGGGGGTTGAACTCACGGTGGCCAGCCGTTTGCCTTGCCAAGCCGTAGGCAATGCTGGAGAGATGCTGCGCGGCTGCTGCTGCAACAGTCCTGCTGTGGTCGGCGTGAAGGCGAACAGAACTCTGCTGAGATTTTTCACTCCTCTGCCGTGAGAGAATGGGCTCGCTCATATGTGTAATGAAAAGGAACTAATGAAATGTCTGCAGGCAGAACAGCAGCATCAGGTGATTTATTGAGTGTTTCCAGTGCTCTGTGATGAATTCATCTTTCATTACGGCCACACACTAATCCTTTGTTCTGTGACCAGCCGGTGTGTCTGATGATGGACTCACTCAGCAAATGATCATCTTTATTTCCAACAGAAAAAAAAGTTTGTTTTCTCCAAAGAACAAATTCCCCTTAAATGTTTTCATTCCATTCTTTGGAAAATGTTTGTGCCAAACTCAGTTGTGCTGCAGGAAACAGCAGTTCAAGTTCAGCATCAAGATCTTCTAGTTTGACGAGGTGAGCTAACCTGAGATCTTGAGTAACCAGGTTACAGGAAGAATTAGTTCAGTGACCAGCTTTTACCGACAGGAATGTTCCTCTAGAAACAGGTTTTCCTAATCTCCCGCGCTGCTTTGGTCGAACCAGGTTTGGGTTTAAAGCATAATTTTAAAAACTGGTTCCACAAGGAAACCTGAATGCCGAAGCTCATTACAGCAGCTCTATGAATAACCACTAAAAACCCAGAAGCCTCAGTCATGGAGTTCAAGAAGTTTGAACTCCAGCTTCTATCAAGCCAGTCACGTTTTAGGATGAGATACAAAAATGTTTGCCAAATTTAAAAAAGTTAAAATCACATCAGTTGTCTCTCATTTTGGAAACTTCTATCCAACGTTTGACCCCTTCCCTGGGTGATCAGTGAACTGCAGGGCCACCAACCCCTTTAACGCTGAGGGTCAAGCAGGGAGGAACAGAGTCTCCCTGCAAACTGTTGAACTGAACCTGAAATGTGGGTTCAGTTAGAACTGTGGCAAACACTCTACCACAAAGCCAATCTGCAGGAAGCATTAATGGTGATGAATTCTTTTATGGTCCCACTCCATTTTGATTTATTGTAAAACTGTTTCCAGTGGTCTTTTAGTTATGATTATGCTGCTTTTAATATAAAAAAACCCCTAAAATTCCACAATGTGCAGTTGTCATTTTGACTTTTGTCAATTTATATTTTATCAGGCAACAGATTGTTGACTCCACTCGTCATAATAATGTTTAGGCCAGGGTTTAAAAGATTGTTTCACTGGTATTGAAATGCTTTTTACTTCAGTTAATCATATAAACTCCACAAAATATTTTTTTTTCTTTAATGTAATTTAAGTAATTTCTTTAAAGCTTGCTTTTTTTCAAACAAAAGGCTGTTTTCAGTTAGTTTTTATTATAAAATTGTATTGTTTTATGAACTAGTTTTATTTTATATCTCCTGTTATGTTAAAAATCTTTTTCATAACCAAAATTAACTACATTTAAAAAATAATTTTTAGAAAGGGATATTGAAATAGCCCCTGCGACAGACTGGCGACCAGTCCAGGGGTGTTCCCTGCCTTCGCCCATGAGTAGCCGGGTTAGGCTCCGGCAACCCCATGACCCCGAAAGGGATAAAGCGGATTGAATGAATGATATTGAAATAAATGGAGCCATAAATTAAACAAATGTTAAACTTCCATCCATTGTTTAAACTCACCATTTTTTCCCAGTTTGGGTAACGTAGGTTGCTGTGTTCAGGCAGGGTGGACAGTCTGCCAATCCATCACAGGTAGAAATCATAAACTTGTAAATGGAAATTGAATGAATTCAGTGTTTGAACAGTTAATACTACAGACTTAATAATGGAATGTAAATAATACTTTCTAAAAGCCCCATATTATCTCTGAACTTGATTTTTACTTGTGATCATTCTGACTGGTTTTTGTTTATGAACTGCAGATCTCAGCATCTGTTTCTTCTGATGATTTTTTCTGCTGCATCTCGTTCCCACGTTTTCCTCTTCTATTGCAGATTTTATGAAAGGTTTAAACAAACTCTTCAGATTTTGGTGATTGAAAAATTCCAAAGGAAACACAAAACTGCTGTTTTTATTTCTGAGTTAATCAACTGTAAACAAAGCAGCAACAAAAAGATAAAGTTACTCCAAACCAGCCTCCAGGCATGTGGATTTATCCTGCTCAAACATTTCGCCTCTGACGTGACTGACAGAATTAACTGACAGAATCTTCTGAGGAAATCTGCTTTGATTTATGCATAAACTGTTCAAATGTTCATGTGGACCAAAATGAAGCCAGCATTCATGTGGGCAGCTGCTCTCTCTCTGCAAACATGATGATGAAAATGATCAATTGTTAATTTTGTGTTCTACTTTTAAAAAAATCTGAATTTCGCCTTCAGAGTTATCAGTGTTTGAGGTTATTTCATGTTTCAGTGTTCAAATCTTCGTCAGGCTAATTCCTGCGGAGAGTTTATGGGGACAAAACCTCACTTTACTTCAGAATAATCAGAATAATTCATTTTTCTCTTTGTGGTCATTCTGCGTCTTCCTAAAAATGCTGGGTTTTGGTTTCCCCGACAAAATGAAGTGTCAGTGTTCGGGACGCGTCTGTATTTTATCACTGCCTCCGCATAATTTAGAGGATCCTGCTCAAAAAGGATGCACCAGAATGTGTCCAAGAGAACGTAGAGTGTTTTGGTTTGTGATCGTGCAGCCCTGCGTGAACACGTCACTGCAGGATTTGTTTCACACCAGAGCAGCAGCTTCTGCGGTTTTTCCTCAGAAGAAGTATCTCTTCATCCTCCTGTTCTCCTCTCTGTCATCTCCTCCCATGTTGTGGTTTCCTGCTGGAGGAGTGTAAAGGAATCGCATTGACCCAGTTAAAATCTTGTGTCTGAACCCACCAATGAGGAGGCAAGCAGAGGAGGCTGAAAGTAAAAAGCTGCTGCAGTCACACATCCTTGTTATCACGGAGCTGCTCTTTGCTCAGAGGGATGAAATTCACAATGAAACAGGACAGAGACGTAAAACTTAGCAAAACGTTCCTTCAGTGGCTGACTGTACCGCTTTCTGAATGTTGCTCTCTGACATGGAGCTGTGTGATTAGCTCAAAGCTGCGTAACTGCAACCATGTTCTACAAACTGCTGCACGGACAAAGGAAAATGAAGCCCATCAATATGCTGGAGCTCCCTCCTTTGAAGCTAAAATCTCTAAAAAAAAAAAACCAAAAACAGTCATCTCCATCCTTCCTGGTGGATTTTCTGATGCATGCAGGCTGGAAGATCCTGAAGAAAAAAAAACAGCCATGGAGCCGCTGATGGCTTCTTTTCCGCTTTAAAATCATTTTATAAACTCTGCTGCTTGAATTAAATATGGAGGCTTGTAATTGGGATGAAATATTACATTTAAAATAAATGATATTCAAACCCCCAAAACAGGGACAGAAATATTAGTAGTAGTAGAATTTTTTTCTTTTCTAAAACTCCACATTCAGAGGTATTTCAATATTAGAACACATGAAAAGGATGAGTTCAAATGTAAATCAGCATTTGAACCCTCGGGTCAAAAGGGATCTGGGATGTGTTTGTTTTTTGTAAGATTAAAAAATTGATTTGTTGAAAGATTGAACAAAAATGAGAGCTAAAAAAATCTATTACTTGTGGAAAATCTCATGCGGCAATCGACACTGAAACACAGAAAGCTTAAGCTTGTATTAAAGGAAACATCTGCAGAGAATGTCCAATTTCAGCTTCCAAAGCTGTGTGATTGAGCCCTACCATAGCAAATGCTGTTAGCATCTATTTGTGGGGAGGTTGGCAGCAGCTTGGCAGGCTGCAACTGCGGGTGAATCAGTGTGTTTTTCATCTCCCCTCCAAACACAAGGAACAGTTAGAAAATGGAGCCTCCTAAGTGTGCGTGGGGGGGCACTGCCTTTAGTGAGTTATTGTGAGAGGAGTGTTGTGAGCCTTATTGCAGGCCTTGCCAAAGGTTGAAGAGGGAAAGAGGGTGTCACTGTGGATGGGCTTTTGGCAGCCGACACCCATGAAAGGAGGGACCGGTAAGCTGGAGGACGTGCTTCCATTCAGATCAGTTTAAAATTTTTACTCATTTATCGAATTCTTAAAAAGTTGCCAAACATGTTTTAGAATTTAATTGCTAAAACTAGTAGTAAGCATTCAGCGAAATAAAAAAAGAACATCAAAGATTTTTCTAAAATGTATTTCCGAACAAGAACAAACGAAACCATGCAAGTTATCCCACAAACAATCACAAATATAATAATAATGTTCAGTGTTCAAAAAAGAGCTTTGGATGAAGCTAATAGCTTATCAAGTCCACGCCCCCTCTTTCTTATTCAACACAAACTAAACACACATTGAATTATGCTTTAGTTTCTTCATATATTTATGCTATTTCATCCTATATTAGTGCCTTTAATTTATGTATGATTTGACAATTATTTATGTCTTCTCTACAATTATTCCAGAGCTGCACATCCATTGTGGAGATGCAGTGGAGTTTCATGTTTGCTCTGACAGGTGGTTTGATGAAGATGTTTGTTCCTCTCAGACTGAATTTATTTCCTCTCAAGCGGAAGAGCTTTTGGATACTTTCTGGCAATTGTTTGTTTTTAACTTTGAACATGAATTGAATTATTTTGAAATCAATCAAATCATTTTAGTTTAATAAAAAGTGGAATTGTTGGTTCTGCATGAGGTGACTCGGTAATTATTTTTACAGCTTTTTTTGGAGAAGAAAGACTGAATTTAATGAAGTTTTGTATATGTTTCCCCCACACTTCCACACAATAGATCATGTAGGGAAGAATGAATGAGCAGTACAAAGTTTACATTTGATATAAAAAAGCTTTTTTTAAATCCAAAAATATTCCCACAGCATTTTTTTTTCTATTGCAGATGCTATGTTTTCCACAAGGTTTATGAGAGCAAAGGAAGATGTTCATTTTTTCCTAAAGCCATATAGATGGTCATGCCAAATATTATATTTATTAATGAAGGAGTTCACTCAAACATAAAAAATAAATTCTAATACTTTAGAGAACTGGGGAAGCAAAGAAATTGGTCTGTAATTATTGAACCTATGTTTATCACCAGCTTTAAATATAGGTATGACCTTTGCTTTTTCATTTCACTAGAAAATACTCCTGTTTTTAAAGACTGGTTACAAATGTAGATAAATGGTGCTACTACACAGGTGATTATGTTCTTGACAAATTCCATGTCCAAATTGTTAATGTCTTGCGAATACTTGTGTTTGAACTTTCTGACAATATCAGTTACGTCTTTCTCATCTGTTCTTTTTAAGATGATAGAATCCATGATTTTCAAGTGTATTTTTTAATGTTATCTTTGTAATTGGTAGGTTGGATTTCCTTTGCTAGTTCAAATCCAGAGTTTACAATATATTCATTGAACTCATTGGCAATCAATGATTTATTATTTATAAATTCATTGTTTGATTTTAAGAAGTGAGAAGGAAAGTTAGATTTCTCTGGACCCCTTTTGATAATGATATTTAGTATTTTCCACTTGTTCTTCATATCATTTTTATTGTTTTTGAGTAATTTCATGTATTCATCTTTTTTAAAATTTTGGTTAGTTTGTTTTTAAATAATTTGTATTTAAGCACCGCTTCACGGCTTCTTTTCATTAAGAATTCTTTGTATAGAACATTTTTCTTCTTACAAGCATTAATAATGCTCTTGGTTAGCCAAGGTTTACCTTCAGATTTCCTATTTTTTTTTTTTTTGTTACGAGAGGACAATACTTTTCATAAAGGTTCATTATTGTTGTTATAAAAGCATGAGAGGCTTTATCAACATCTTCCACATAGACTCCACTCCAATCATAGTTCGCTCGTTTGTTTTTAAGTTCATTGACTGAATGTTCATTAATTTGTTTTGTTGCTACAAGTTTTGTAAAAATAAGTTTCACAAGATTTTGTGAAAAATACTTACAAACTCAGTTAAATGGCTTGTTGAAAATCCAAAAAAGTGTCAAGAAAAGCATTCTTTCTATTGCTAAAAGACTTAAAAAAGGGAACATTTAAATTTAAATTAAAAAAAATCAGAATAAATCTAAATACTTAAATTGTTATTTTAATTTTTTTAATGCTTCAAACACAATCAGTGGAGAGATCATTCATAAAGTTAAGCTGTAAGTCTGAGAATTTTATGCTTAAAAAACAGGAAGCATGTTGAAAAGGGTAAAAAGCCATCGAAAGGTGAGATATTTCATTTATAAAATAGTAAAGCCCACAGAGATGATTGTAATCTATAATCAATGTAATAGAAAAATCCCTTTAGACATGATTTAATCAAAGCCCAGTCCCAGCAGCTCTGTGCTGGAAGGTGTTTCCTCTGAGCTTTGCTGCAGGGTTCTGTGGAGACATCGCTTTGCTCTAACTAGAATACAATCACATAAAAGAGAAATGTTATTCTCATTATTCTATGCATTCATCAGTTTTATGGATGTTGGTTTTTTTTTTTTTGTTATTGGTGTTTAAATACGGAGGAAAACTGACTTGTTAGACTGGTGTGGACTGGTGCATGGGAAACCTGAGTTTGCTTCCCAGGAGATGCGATGAGTGTGCATCCCCAGGCAAGACCTATCACGCTGCTGCCTATATGTAGCCACATGGAGACCTAAGTCTGGGTCTTCCTGTGTCAGTCCCCAACCCTGATAAAATACAGGGTTGTGTCAGGAAGGGCATCCAGCGTAAAACTCTGCCAAAGCACCTGTGTGAATCAGTAAAAGCTGCTTCGCTGTGGAGACCCCTGACAAGATGTGCCAAATGGTGAACAACTGCATTTTGGGATATATTGCATAACAGAATCGTCACTGAGCAAACATAAAGTGACCCATGAAGTTCTTCATCCCACTAGAGAATGCCATTGGAGCCAGAGTCAGACTGAGCCCCATGAGTCCATTTCCTGGAATGAATTTTTCTAGTTGTCTGTAGATCAGGCTGAGCCTTTGAGCAGCTTCTGTGCAGAAACACGTCTGCAGAATCTGAATGAAACAGCTGCTGCTGATGGAGCTCCTCTCCTGCCTCCTGCTTCTTATCATTTACAGCACACTGTGACAGCTTGTTAGTCCTCTGGGAATTAATAGCAGCCCCCCACCCCCTCACTGGCTCTACTGCTGTCATTTCTGAACCACAGTCCTGACGTGAGAAGAGACGAAAGGCCCCGCCCTCTTATTACCAGCCTTTTGTGAATAGTTGGTTGCGCACATGGACGCAGCAGAAATGGTGAAAAGTGGTAAGGGAGGGGTTACCTCATTATAACCCCCCACCCCCCAAAAATGCCTCCCACCAAAATTCTCCTGTCATGAATAATGCACTCTTGTCTGTTTCGTGTTAATGAGCCAAAGACAAAGCCGCAGCTCAAAGGCAACTTTGTGCTGACGGGGTAATGAGGGTTTATTTGTCTGTCTTCCATCATAAACACACTTGTTTCAGGGGGACAGAGCGGACTCCTCTGGACACCTCTGTCTGAGGACGTTACATGAACATCTGAGAGATAGCTGTAAACTCATCTCCAGCAGCCCTTTGGAGATGGCTGTTTAGCTAAATGGGATGCAGGTCTGACACTTGTTTTCTTGGTTTTTAAAGAATCTTACCAAATAAAATCTGGTTTGGACATTTTTGAAAGCACCTGAATCTCTAATTAACAAACTTTGCATTTAATCTGGTCGGTCAGTGTTGATTTTTATTTGAAAAAGTACAGGCCTAATTTTATTATCCTTCCTGCTTTGGATGCAGCTGCGCTGTCCTCAGACCCGAGCACTTGTTCTCCTCATCAGTAAAGCTTTTCCTGGTCTATTCCCAACTTCTCTCCAGTCCTGCATCCTTCCAGAAAGAGCAGGACTCTCCCTTGTTTTTCCATGCCATTATTCCTCATATCTATTCCCGCTGCTGCATTACATTGAAGGAAAGAAAACAAATTCTGCTTTCTTGTCTGCCCCAAATCTGCCCCTTGCTGCAAAATTACTGAGATTTTGATCCATTTGTCTGGTTGAACAGTGCTTCTGTTGTGTCTTGCATCTTATCCCGATGTTTTGTGATTTAGTATCTCACTGATTCCTTTTGATTATAGTTGTTCAAACACATCAGAGGCAAATATGATCTCGTCAGCAGCTCATTTCAACATCTGAAATGTTGAATCTTTGCTTTTTAAGTTGTGTCTCTAGCAAACTAAGTACTGAGAAAGACTGTTTTCTTTTATAATCATGATCCGTCTCTTTCATCTGCTGGTTAGAACCAGAGAGGAGGTGTCTACCTTCATGCTGAAAAGGATTTTCTAAAGTTAAGGGGAAGAAACTTTTGCTCTAACATTTCAGTCAGTGACATCTCTGCAGGTATAACTTGGGCCACTCCTGCTGCTTCACACACCATTCACTGCTGGATGGCTGCCAGCACACCGTCCCAGAATACTCTGTGGTGCTGCCGTGAAGCTCGCAGGCAGATGACAGGGCAGCTTTTCCCACCCCCTGTGCTGTCTGAGACTCAGTGTCATTTATAGCTGTTAGTGTTACTCCAAAAAGCGATGGGCTCGTTTGACACATGGGTCTCGATTTTTCCTTCAGGCTTCACCCAAAGTCATTAGATCTGGAGGAGACTTTCGGAAAAAGCAGAAGGGATACTTCCAGATTAGACCTTTTTCTTACATGCTTTTCTTTTTTGACGAGTAAGCTGAGATCAAAGTTACCCTCCAGTCATGTTTTGATCTATTATCAAATCATTCATCAATAATGATGATGCTGTTTTTAGCCAGAATACCTGTGTCATTTTCTGTTTTTTCCAGAGCCGCAGTAGTTCATCAGAGTTGTGGGCATGACTGTTGGCATGGAATAAGCCTGCCCCTACTTCCCGTCATTTATCTGTTTACACTATCTCCTGCTAGCTTACAGCCCATCACTCCCTAACAAAAATGATGAGCAATGTTGGAGCTGTCCAGCTGGACAGTTTTGATCCAAATTCCAGCTCAGACGAGTAAAACAAAGATGTACATGAATCTGTTTGTCTGTAAGTGGATGTATCAGAATGGAGCAGAACAGGGAGCTTGAGGTTTGCCCAGCGTATTCTCTACATCACAAATAGTTTTTCTCCACTGCCATGTTTTCATCTGTTCCAGATTTACAACAATTTGAATAAAGAAATACCAGTACTCAGAAATGCTGTTTTAATCTTAAATTATTGTATGCATGTCATCCATCATCAGAAAAATGCTTCAAGAACATGTTCAAATCACCAAAAGCCCCGTTTACATTGGCGTGTGTCTTTAAATTATTATGATGTAACCGTTTTTACCATCCTTTTACTCTGAAAGTCAAGTAAAACCATAACTGCTGTTTAATTCATTGCTACAAAATTTTTGGTTGACCTTAACCACACACTTAGCTCTGCTCACCAAAAGCCTGTTCCTTACAATGTGGCAGCATCAAGAGGCCCATGAACAGACTTTTGAATCGAATATGAGATTTAATGCCTGAGAGAATAGTTAAACCATATTTCTTTATGTTTCACATTTATTTCTAACATGGAAACAACTCTAATGTAAATTTGCCTACATTTAAATCTTCCAGTTCATAGAAGTATTTGTGACTTTCATTTTGAGCCACTTTAGTTTCATTTTTGTCCTGAGTTGACATCAAACACCTTCATCGCTGATGCTGCTCGGCTCTCTTTGTGTTCCTTTCAGCAGTGATACATCAGCTCCTCGTTCCCTCTTCTGGCCTCCAGTGGTCGGGGGGTCCAGTGTCCCTGCTGGACTCCACCGCCTGCTCCCACACTCAATAGGAGGCCGCCAGCTCTGCACTTGTCAAGCCTTTGCATCAGTGAGGGGCTAAATGCGGCCCACAGCAGACGACAGCTCCATTCTGTCTGTCAGCCTGCTCTGCGGGTGCTGGAGTTTGCTCAGTTTTCCAAAACTCTGCCATCTAATATCAGACATTTAGAAGAAAACATGTTCTGTGTACACAACAGGAAGCTGGGCTGTGTTGGCCACATGTGATTTGATTTTTTAAGTGACTGAGAAGGTACTATAGGTGTTAACACACAAAAAGCTCAAACCTATAAAAGAACCCCCAAAGCATTCCTACATTTTTGAGAGGAGAGATCAGCAACTCCCAGTTAACACGTATATATCCCTCAGCTCTTTATTTCCAGCTCAGATTGTTTGATTAGACGGTCTTAAACATTTCGCTACCCTGGCAACCTGTGATGGACGGCCTAGCGAGGCAGCGGGTCATTAATTACTGTGGGAAGGTTTTCTGCCTCTGCTGCTTACAGGGTAACCAAGCATCACGGCCTCCGACTGCAGCCAACAGGAACCAGGAATTATGGGAATCACATGAACATAAAATCAGTTCTTTTAGACGTTACCTTTGATCTAATTTAAAAGTGATATAAGAAACCAGCACATGAAATATTTATAGTTGATGCATCAAAAATATTAAATTTTACTTTTATATGTGTTTTTTTAGGTTTAAAATAATATATAAAAGCAAAAGATTCACCTGGAGCCCCAATTGAAATATATTTCCTTTGCAATGTTTACAAAAAGCAATGTTATACCTGAAAATGTAACTATTTGTGCAGCCTTAATATTAGTTAGGGTTATTAGTAGACTGGTAGCTTTCAGATTTATGTTTTTTTACACTTGTAGTGACATTTAAAAGTTTTACCTAATAAAGCCACAATATTCCTTTATTCTCCAATTTAAAAATGTTATCTGCTTCCAGCAGTTTTAAGATTTTTGACTCTAAGGTTATTTAGACGTTTTCTCACTTCTTCTTCATGTCTGTTAAACAGAAGCCTGTAATGCTGTATGTGTGTGAGTGGTGATGGGCCCTGTGGTGGGGCTGGCTGTAAGTATGCATGTCAATGGAGGAAAAAGCTTCCGCTGCAGTGCGGCCTCCTCCTTGCTGCTCGTTTCCTCCTTGCAGAGTCAGCGTTGCCTTAAGAGCTTCCTGACTGTAAGTCTAATGTGTTATGCATGTCAAAGAAGCACATGTATGCTTGCATATTTGATGTGACCTGCTGGAGCCCTGCTCCTGTGTGTGATACTGCTGTTGGGGATTTACCATGACATTTTTGGGAACAGATCTTGTCTTTTTTTTGTGATTTCATTTTATCTTAAGCTGCTGTGTCAGCTGAAAAAACTTCAGGTAATTTTCTGTTTTACCTCATTGTTCTTGTTAGTGCTGCAATATTATGGCAGCTTGTTGAGGTGTTTTCTGAAAGATTAGTGGACCGTGTGTGGAAGTTTTGTGACTCTCTACGATGCATGATGGGTCTCAGACAGAAGTCCATGTTGGCTTTGTGCAGAGGAGATGAGTGACTCTTCTTTGCTCACACATGACCTCCATTAGATGTCCACGTCTAGGTGTACTTGTGGCTTAAAAATGATATACTACCTCTGTACAAGGGTTGTTACAACATCCAGAGGTAATTTACAGAGGAGCTATGACCTTTTTGATTTCCAGGACTCACAAATGTCCACCAGAGACATCAGAAATAGCAACTCTGTTGATTCCCCACGCAATACACCTGCTTAAAGTTTCTTGCTGCAAAAAAAAAACAATAAACAACAGACTGGAAAAAGAAGCATTACTGATCTTCTCTGAGATGAAAATACATCTTTAAATCTGCAAAGTGTGTCTGACGCAACAGACTGCCGTCTGCCTGGAAATCCTGACATTGAAGTGTCCTATTGGACTGCTGCACCTAGCTCATCTCTGCCACGTTCATGCATACACCAGCTGGCAAATCACTCAAGCAAACAAACTCCCTGACAAAGGTTTAAGCAAAGGTCACTCAAAGTCAGGATATTTGCACACCTGTGCAGCTCAAACTGCTTTGATAGGATAATGCTACTGGAGAGCTCACAGCTTTTATTTTGAAGGAGTCCAAAGTCTTGTTGCAGTGCATGACGCGTTTATGTGCGATGGAGCACATCCACAAGCAGTATATTTAGACCACTGCAGGTGCAGCAAGCAAAAAAATTGATCGAACGGATAAAAATAAAAGTGCTTTAAACCCAGATGAAGCAGGAGCTGTGACAGGAAACTTTCTGCGCTGGCGTGCGACCTTGATTTGGAGGAAACCAAACCACAAAAGAAGGGCTATTCAGTCAATAGTCTGTGCTGTATTAATTAATTTATTAAAAGGGATTAACAGTCCAGATTGAGCTCTTATTCATCCAGATCTTGCTAATATAATCTGCCTCTAAACATTTCAGAGCGACTTATCTCTCTGAGCCCTCCCGCCTTGTGAGCCTCATTTATTGTTGGAGTCTAAGCTTTCTCTGTCGTTGCTGAAGAGGGTTTATCTACATCCAGCGGCCGCCGCAGCTCCTTTTGTGCTCCACGCTCCCCTGTCAACCCCTCTCACTTTCTATGGTCACATCGTCCTCCTCGTAAATCGCTGCTTTCTGAGGCAGACGGTGGTCTGTGCCGGGTCTCTGAGCAAAACCAGAAAGACCAGAAATAGGCCAAGCTGTTGAGTGCAGATGCTGCTGAAAATACACTCTTACTCATCCAACACCATCAACTTTTCCCTCCCTCCCTCTGATTTTTAGGGTGACGTCACTTAGGCGTGTCCGAGTTCACATTATTCCACTTTTCCTTTGGGGCTGAGGTAGTTTTTCCAGGATTTTGCAGCAGGACTGCAGCTTCAGAGTTCTTATTTCTATCTGGATAAAACTTTTCACACACACATCTTCAAACATAAACCACAATGCTGCCCCTTGAGACTCTGCAGCTCATTGTTAAGTCAGTTAAGTAACTCTAAGCTCTTGTTGAACATAAACTCACTGTCACCCGTGTGCTCCTTCCCTGTACCTGGAGAGACTAATCCATGACCTTGCTTCAAAAATCCATCCTTTTTTTTGGCTAAAACATAAAACATATTAGAGTAAATGGCGCATCAAAGCAATGTATGTTTGCTTTTTGAATGTTTTTCCATTACCTCCTGTTTCAAATGTCTGTGATGGGAAAAATGCATGAGACATAAATATGTTTTACTGGAATTTTATGTGAAAGACCAACACAAAGTGGCACACACTTGTGAAGTGGAAAGAAAACTATGCAAGAGTTCTTTTTTTTTTACAAATAAAAAACTGAAAAGTGTGCAAAAGTATTCAACCCCTCCTGAGTCAATACTTTGTGGAACCCCCTTTTGCTGCAATTACAGCTGCAAGTCTTTTGGGGTATGTCTCTACCAGCTTTGCACGTCTAGAGACTGAAATCTTTGCACATTCTTCCTTGCATGCAATAACATGCTAAAAACACCAAAAACACAATTTTCATCAGAGTAGCTCTTTAAGGCCCTTTACACACAGATAACACTTTTGTCACTGAAGTTTAACAACACTGATGTTGTAAAATTGTTCTACAAACCCACAAGTTTTCAGTAAGTAATGATTTTTTTCACACTTTCATTAAATCAAACATTAATGGAGCTTCAACGAAGGTGAATTTGACTCCTGAGTCAAACAGGAAGTGTATTTTCTTTGTTACCAATTGGAAAGAAACAGAACAACTAAGTCGTTTTTGGATTTGTTTCTCTGAGTTTGGACCTCTGTCATTAGGTCAGACTCCTCTGAAACATATAAAGCTTTGGTTAACCATGGTTTTACCGTAGACCTGGACTGCTGAACGACTCTCCTCTCACTTTCCTTCCCTTTTCTCTCCAACGGAAGTCTTTTTTTTTCTCAATTAGATTGAATTGAAATTTAACATTGACTGTCAAAATGCCTGATCCATAGCCTTTTGCTCTGAGCAAGCTAAACACACATGAAAACACCTTCTCTCAGAGCGCTCTCCCCTGGAAGAGTCAGAGAAACAAGTGAACAAATCTGTAAATTTTTTGATGTCTTAAATTAAACAAAAGAGGAATTAAGAATCAAAAGGGAACACCTGGGGTAAGAAAAAGGAAAAACAGTTGAGTCAAAGTGGTCTTTAAAGTCAGATAAATATTTTACTCAGTCGTGTCACTTCACATCGCCTTCATTTCAGCCTACATTCAACAGTTTGAACGCTCCGCAGGGACATTTATCATTGATGTCTTTCACAGAACAGCAGTCTGACACAAACCTGATTCACACATGAAGCATGCAGAACTCTACAATAAAGAACTGGTTTGTTTTTTGTCTAAGAAAGTTGAGGATTCAGTTCATCAGCTGCTGAAATGGATGGAGTGAAAATCTGCAAGGGAAGCTGCTGAGCTTTTCAATCCCACGACCATCCAAACTCTGATTCAGAGCTGGAGAAAAGGATGGAAAAGGAACAGAACCTGAACAATTACCATTACACTGAAACCATCAACTGAGCAGGAAAACCCTAGATTTTTCACAAGCATAATTTTAAAACACAAAATGCCTTTTCACTATTTCCATTAGTCTTTTCTTTCTCATCAGCCGTCTGTAAAATTGGAGAATTAAATCCAGAGTTTCAGTGTTTTTTAAACCGTGCTTATAATCCTCACCCTGCCTGTGAACTTTGGAAATGTCTTCAGGGACTCCAAATCGAACCACTTTGATGGTTTATAACTTCAGCACCATCTCACATGGAAATGAAGTTTCTTTGCTGAAGCAGCTCCCTCTTTTTCACTGTTCTCTAAAAGAACAAACGTTCCCTGGATACTTCTTTTTTTTACACGTTTCATCTCCAATACTTTGGCTTGTTATTTTCAGAGGTCTGTCTTTCATTTTTCCTGACTCTCTTTACTCAGTTGATGATCCAGTAGTTTCCCTGAACTACGATTCTGTAAAATTCTGCAGGCTGGCAGAGACCCAGTGCAGCAGGTCCAGCCTCACTTGTCCTGAAGGGAACTCCCACACCTGCTGATCCTGTGTGTTTCAGAGAAAAGCTAAAACACAACAAAATACATGCAAAAATGTAGTAATAATATCCCCGCTCAATGAGTCAGACTTTATACACAGCAGAACGCTTGCACATCAGCCTGCAGAACCTTTAGGGTTGCAAAAGCACGTGTCTAATTTTCTTTAGAGTAAATATAATAAATAACATTTATTGACATCTTAAAAGCTTTGGCTGCTTTTTGTTTTGGAAGTTAAACTTGTAGGTTTCATTCATTTTATAAGTCCATAAGAAGAGAAAAAGCAGCTAAAAGTCACTTTAGTAACAATTACATTTATCAAATGTTGGTGATCACCAAATTTTATTCATTCATTCATTCATTTTCCAATCCGCTTTATCCCTTTCGGGGTCACGGGGTTACCGGAGCCTAACCCGGCTACTCATGGGCGAAGGCAGGGTACACCCCTGGACTGGTCGCCAGTCTGTCGAAGGGGCCACATCACACAACCATGCACACTCACATTCACACCTAGGGACAATTTAGAGTAACCAATTAACCTGTGAAGCATGTTTTTGGACGGTGGGAGGAAGCCGGAGAACCCGGAGAAAACCCACGCATGCACGGGGAGAACATGCAAACTCCACACAGAAAGGTCCCCCAGCCAGGACTTGAACCGGGAACCTTCTTGCTGTGAGGGAGGAGCGCTAACCACTGCGCCACCGTGCAGCCCCACCAAATTTTAGTGACAGATTTATGCTGAGCTTAAACAAATAAAAGAATTAATCAGTTGTTTTGTATTTAATTAGTTATGCATTAACTTAACATGTATGTTTCTATCATAAAATGTTTTATATATTTTTTTTAAATCAATGAAAGTTAAGGTATTCGGAAAAAAATCTGCATAAAAAAGAAGCATAGAACCTTCTGGTTCCTGAAGGAATAATGTGAAAGATGAAGAGCTGCCTTAAGAGATCAGAGGGAGTTTCAAAATAGAAGCTGAAAAAGTAAATGACAACTCAGAAAAGCTTCTGTTTATAACATGTCAACATGGCACCATTTGCTCAAGTTAAGGAGCTATTCAGCCATTAATCATAAAGTTAGAAGCTCTTACAGGTGAAGAAGAACCATCCTGTCATCCTGTTTCCTGTTCTCACTCTGGTAAAAGAAAGTTTTGCAGAGACTTCAATAACAGCTTCCCTCACTTTCCTCAGATCTCTCAATTGTTTCTCGTTCTCGCGGTGAAAGGGGATCCCAGATTATGGCAGTTGGGGATTCTAAGGAGCTTTGCACAAGATGCAGACTAATCCGCCGTCTCCCCGGAGAGATTAGCTCCGTCACCACGGCGGGGAGTTTAACCGCAACTGGTGCAGCAGATTCGGCATCAAGCTCAAACTGGACTCGCAGCGATCCAAAGAACCACGTCTGGTGGGACTGTTGAATGATTTAAGGAAAAAATAAACTTATTGTGTCAGAAAATACTTAAGGACAGAAATTAATCCCAATGAGTCCATTTTAACCTGACAATGATTTTTAAAACATTGAAATCATAAAGATCCACAGCATATAAAAATTGAAACACTTCTGCTGCACTCCAGTTGTTTGTCGATTTAACAACAATTTCACATTTTTCAGTTTCATGTCAGTGAAGGATGTTAACAGAGTCAGCTCAGCTGTAGTAAACTGCGCTACTCTTCTTTTTTGCTGTTTTTTTGGAAAACGGGAATAAATTGTCTTTAAATCATTTTGTGTGCGTGTGAATGTGTGATGAGCTGTCCACCTCATCATCTCCCAAGTCTAGCAGGGAAAATCTCCAGCATCACACTGGCCCTTAACATGAATGAGCAGGTTTAGAAAATGGATGAATTGATATTTACAGGTGAAATAAGAAAGTTACACAAAAGCCACTAAACCATAAAAATTCATTGTAAAGTTATGTTTTTTCCCCCATTCCCTGCAGCTTGGTTAAGTCCATGTTCTTTGTCTTGTTGTTTCCCGCTGCAGAGCTGGGAACTGACTCAGAATCCTCTCCTGCTCCGGGCAAGGCAGGTTCCCCCTCACACTTTCCATCCGTCTGGCCATGAATGATTCACGCTGTCCCACTGGTCTATTTAGGGTGGCAGCAGACTGTGTGCAGTGAAGGGTTTTCTGCTTGCTGTGGGAAAATGAGAGTGAGGAAGCACCCAAGCAGTCTTCATCAGTGGTCTGCAGTGGAGAAAACTTTAAATCCAATGGATTTTATTCATTCTTTCTTTGTGCTTTTGGAAGCAAGAAAAAATTACCCACAGTTCCCTAAATATTAGACAATGAAGCATACTGTTGAATGCTGCATTGTCTAATATTTATGATTCAGGAACCATTATGCTAACTTTCCAATACTTTTTTTCTTTTAACTCAGAGATATTTTACTCTTGATCAAATAAACGGTTATTTCAAATGTTGGAACGTGACTGTTTTTCCCAGTGGAAAAGTCTGATCAGAAAAGTGTTGTACTTCCTGAAGTGAAGTCCTGCCGTTCATCTAAACTGCTGAATAACTGTAGGCAGGATTGCTGCTGCCTTCCTTTCTCTCAGTGCTTTTTTTTGTCCTGTCATTTAGAGCTGTGGCTGATGTAAAACAGCTGATAAAAATGAAAGGTTGTATTAGTCAGCGAGGCTAAGCCGACAAGCAGAAGGCCTGGTTTTATCCCGGCTTTGCGTGTGGTGCCTGCAGCAATATTTGCCACAGGACAGATTCCCCTGCTGGACGCGCAGATGCTTTTCCCTCTGTGTGTTTGGAAAGCACCAAGTGTCATCATATCTGAGGGACATAGGAAGTGTGTGACACAGCCCCTTATGTGTAGGACACGGCTGTGTCACACAGGGTGAAAAACACACTTCTGAACTTTTTGGCAAGTCTTCCTATAAGAGTTAAAGGTGTTGTAGCTGCAAAGGAAGGACCAACATCATATTAATCCAGGTGGATTATAAATGTGATATCACTTAAATTTATAAGCTGGCAGTAAGGTACATACAGGAATGAGAATGCTGTCCAGTATTGGCCTACAGTCTGCCTTGACCCCAGCATAAAGATTAGGGCTCCTCTGGGTTTTGTGTGAGTCTGCTCACATTAGAGAGATGGCACACGCTGAAGCAAACACATTTGTTCAACTGAGCACTCTTATTGCTTTCATTTGTTGTGTTAATGTTGGTATTTCTAACCCTTCTCCTGAAAGAAAAGATATTTGCAAGACCAATATAAAAAATAACTCATCTTAGTTTTTTCTCTTTTTGTTTTGCAGACTGCTCTGAGGCGACGAGGAAGCAGAGAAACTTTTAAAGACAAGAAATCTACAAACCAAGTGAGACACATTCATTGATGCTTGCCATGAAAGTCAGCATGAAATTAAAAGAAAACTTTAACTTGCTAAAAGTTACTCTTTGTTCAAAGTGAGCATGCATGTGCCTTAGACAATGCTGATTAAAGCGAACCATCTCTGGAAAGTTTAAGAACACTACAAAAAAAGAAGAGTGCTGTGGGTATCTGAATATATTAGTAAAAAGGTTTGTTTATTAAAAGACAATTAGCAGGAGGTCTAAACTTTTGGCATGGGAGATAATTCCACAGTTGGGAATTTATTTCACTGCAAAACATTTACACTTGTCTCTGATTTTTCAGCCAAAAATCCGGTATGTTTAGAAGAATCTGAATCGCAGTACAAAGGAGCAAATCAGACAAATCCACATCATCACTCTTTTTTCTCACACAAACTCCATATACATTTGGTTGACAGACTTTTTGCAAGCACAAAATGTCTGACAGTAAGCCTCTGAAACAAGTGATGTGCCCTCACAACAGTGGCTTTCACTACGTCATAATCCAAACTCCCATGTATGGATAGTGTGGAGCATACTTCTTGTGCCTTTCCTAGGAGTTTGCACTGCAACAGCAAATACCACACATTTTTATTGTCCCACCCAAAGCGGCAACAATGCGCTAAAATGTAGTAATATGAGAAAATATTTGAGTTTTTCTGAAAGATGGAACCAGCACATCGTGCTTACACATTAAACGGCTGAGCAGCAACAGGGACGCAGTGGCAGAAGGTTGATGCTCAGAATTTGAATGCTTCCCAGGAGATCCTCGTCCAAGCAGGAGCACTGCAAACAAAGATGGCAGAAAAGAAAGGCAGAAAACCTCCCACTACAGCAGAACACAGAGAAAGAATATACAGTACAATCCAAAAGTAAAAAACAGAATTACGGCATCAGCCGTTACAAAACACTCAAATTTACAAGCTGAGTTTCTCCTTTAGTATTTTTAGTTGCTTAAGTGTGAAAAAATGTATGCTTCAAAATAATCCAGAACAATAATTTCAATTCATTATGGAATTGAAAACTTCATAACAGGCTGTTTAGGAGGGTCTGATCCTATTCATATATTTAGTACTTTTACAACAAAAAAAAAAAAATCACCTCTTTGTTAAACAAGTTGTTATTTATTAGGGTGTGTGTGCATCATTCAAACTTGCTGTATTTTCAGAGTCAACCCTTTAATGCACAAACAGATTTGTAAAATACAGACTGATCTTTAGATTAAGGTAAAATATCAGCTTTGAGAACTTAACAAAGAAGCAGTTGATCCACCACACATAGTCTGCATTACAAAGGAGAACAATATAGTTACTGAATACTCTGTACTGCAAATCACTCTTTCTCTGTGCGGACAGGCTCTGTAAGAATCATAAACCTTCAGTCTGGATTTTGGTGTTTTTTTAATCATTAATTCTGTTTTAAATCTATAAAAGATGGCTTTTTGGAAACAGAGAAACTGGGAACGAAATGTCTGTCTTCAGAATAAATGTTTAAAAACAGCGACCTCAAGCAACACTAAAAGAATTAACCTCTGAAATATTCTTCTACACACTTCTACACTTCTAAACACGGAACATTGAATGCATGTATTGAGAAAGTCAGTTGCAAACTCAGTGGTTTGTCAGCAAGGCTGATCTGGAAAAAACAACTCCTGGCTTGAGTTGTTTTTGGAAATGCAAACTGCATCTTTTGGGGTTTACTAAATTGCTGTTTTTGTTGAAACCATTCTTCCAGGAGGACAGTGCAGACCTCAGATGCCAGCTTCAGTTTGCCAAAGAGGAGTCGAGCCTGATGAGGAAGAAGATGGCAAAACTCGGCCGGGAGAAGGATGAGCTTGAGCAAGAGATGCAGAAGTACAAATCTGTTTACGGGGACATTGACAGCCCCCTGCCCCTCGTGGAGTGCTCAGGGGGCGGTCCTCACACAACCCGTGAGGCCGAGTTGCGACTGCGCCTCAAGCTGGTGGAGGAGGAGGCCAACATTCTGGGAAGAAAGATTGTAGAGCTGGAGGTGGAGAACAGGAGCTTAAGAGCAGAAAATGAAGATATTCGAGGTCAGTATGAGAGAGACTTCTTTGGTCGGGAGCCCTTCTCCAGCATGCCGTCATCGCCGTACGGCGGAGATGCTCTGGAGTCAGCCAGCGAGCTTCGTCGCCATCTCCAGTTTGTGGAGGAGGAGGCTGAGCTGTTGCGTCGTTCCATCTCAGAGATCGAAGACCACAACAGGCAGCTCACATCTGAACTAAATCGCTTCAAGTTTGGGCCCACCAGCACCTCTGTGCATGTGGGTGAAGAAGGAAGCGAGGGGATCTTATTTAAACCTGGAAACGGGGGCAGCAGCAGCAGCCCTCTAATGATGATGGAGGAGCTGAAATCAGCCCGGATGCAGATCAACGAGCTCAGTGGAAAGGTTATGAAGCTGCAGTATGAGAACCGCGTCCTCATGTCCAACGTCCAGCGCTGTGACCTGGCAGCACACCTCGGCCTTCGCACCGGCAGCCCTCGAGACAGCGACGCTGACAGTGATGCAGGACGGCGGGAAGCAGCCGAGGATGAAGAAGCAGGGCGACTTCTTCTTCTTCAACCCAAGAGGGAGGGTCCTATTGGCGGTGAGAGTGACTCTGAAGACCTGTTTGAGAAGACAGGAACCACCTCAGGGTTTGGAAGCATCAAACCTTCAGACGAGCTCAGTGTCACTGAACTGGCCAATCGCAGGAGGGAAGAGCGAGAGTCGCTGGCCAACGTGAAGCGAGAGGCTGACAGGCTGGGGAAGACGGTGGACCGTTTGATCACAGACACAGACAGCCTGATCTTTGAAGGGAGGCTGCTGGTGACCACCGGAGACTTCCCTGAAGACGCGGAGACGTCAGGATCCAAACCCGACACACAGGTTCTGGACTCCATCAACACTCGCATGAAGGCCTTCCGCACTGAGCTACACATCTTCATGGAGAAACTGGACCACATAGGTGAAGGGCTGAGAGAAAGGACCGACGATCTGTCACCCATCCCCAACCTCACAGAGTCCAGCAGCTTTCTGTCCACCGCCACCACCATGTCCCGCGACTCACCCATTGGCACTTTCGGAAGAGACCTGGCAACAGACTTCCAGGTGAGTTTCACTTCCTGTTCTTAACTGTCCACACTCCCCTGCTGGGAGGTACTTTTGTACATTCAAATGCTTTCTATCTTTGGCTGCCATTTTTTTTATGCTATTTGTTAAAAAAATCTTTAAGACCAAAAAAGTATGTGTCTACCTGAGTTAGGAATAAATAAGTTCTTGAATTTAGCAAAAAAAAAGAACATTTTAAAAGCATGTCATCTGTTTGTTTACATAAAGACATGAGATAGTTTACAACAGACATCTGATTGCATTTGTTAAATTAAGAAATGCATCGAGTTTGGAACGAAACGTTCAGGCATTGATCGACCATTTAAGCCTCAAATAAACTCAATGAGAGTTCAAGTCTGCAAAATAAATTGACTCTAATTAGACACAGTGACAAAAGCACTCATCATAAGAGGCGCTGCACATTTGTGCTTGTCAGAAGGAATCTCATTCAGTGTTGAACAAACACTGCTTAAAAGAAGGGTTTGGAATTTTTTTTTCTGTTTGCAAAGAGTCCAAATGTTTCATCTTTATGCCAAGAAACACCAGTGAAAAGCTTGTCTTTTAAAGCACATTCTCTGCTCAAAAACTGCAATGAAAAGTTCAGTGAGATTTAAGAAATCAAAAATGTACTCGTTCAAAGCAGGATTCATATATTTAGGATCTGTGTCCAAACATCTGGGTTTTTTGTTTTGTTTTTGAGGTTCCATAACTAGTAGAACAGCTTTGTTTAAGCACCATCCATAACCAGAAGAGCTACGTTCACACCGCCCTCGGCAACGCGCGTTCAAGCAGCCACTTTATATGAAGCTTCCAGATGATCTAAGCATGCGTAAATGCATTTAAAGTACTCGCATTCGCTTGCCGCTACGCAAGTTCCTATGACTGTTTTCAGCTCAACACACAAACAACCTGCGTGCATTGAAAGTTAAACCAGTTGAACTTTGACCAGTCAGGGACTTGGATTTGGTAGTGACGCCTGGATGGCGTCCTTTTTAAATCGCACTAAAAATTGATCATGTAGGAGAATAAAGGTTGCAGTTTGTGTCCGGCCAGAACTCTATGGCACCAAGTCTGTCATTTATCAGAATAGAGCTGTATAGAACTTTGACAGTTCACTCACCAAGCATCTTCCAACTGTAGGCGGTGGACCATGCGATAGTGAACAGTACAAAAAGAAGAAGCCCCTCCCTGCTTGTCCAGTGTGAACACCATGGGCTGAATGTTCAATAAAGAGCGTTTAGATCACATGCCCGGTGTGAACGTAGCTGAACAAAATCACAGCAGACATCTGGATTTCCAGATGAGATGAACAATCTCGATTTTGAAGGTTTATATTTTCATACTTCTCAAATGTTGGTTTTTAACTTTGTTTCATTTCGTTTGGGTTGCCAGGTTTGACAGCTATGCTTAAGACTCACACACAGATTAGGAGCGGTCAGCCTTTAATTCCAGAAAAAAAAGCTGACATAGTTTGAGTTCAATAGATGTGGAAAAAATTAATACCCAAAGTTTCAAGACTTTCGTTTCCCCGTCGTAACGACAGCACAGGGTGATGTGCAGTTTGGGGTTCAGCCATTTTTACCCATCCAGCTCCACCACACGGCCACTACACCACCCCTCTTCAGATCCATTGCCACCGCCATCACTTCCTGCTGCCACCGTCACATCTGCATTGCCTTGCACTTCCTCATAGTCTGCAGCTTTGCCTGTCTGCATCCGTGCACTTCCTGTCTGCAGTTGTCTCGCTTGCTCTCAGCTGTTGCGGGAGGGTGAGGGGTGGAGTAAGTATTAAAGGAGTCCCAGCAGCTTCTTCCATTTGTCTGAACGCTCTGACAGTTCTTGCATGATGAGCTTTTACTACTCCATTCATAATAAAACAGTAGGGCTGTAGTTTTAACACCTTAACATCCCATAGACTCCTGCAGGACTGCAACATGTGAAATGTTGCAGCATGACTTTCCTGTGAAAGACTCTGGCTTGCTGGCATCCTGCTTTCCTGTCCTTGATTTACTGCAGCTTAATCCAAGTAAACATGTCAAACAGCGCCCTCTTCTAATGCAGGTTCATTATCTCTGCGCTGCACCATCGGGCAGACACCTCCTGACTTGATGAATGGAACAAAACAAACAGCTCTTCAAACATTTGAAGAACACGTTCTGCTTTGGAAATGTAATAGAGTGAAGCTGCATCATGCTCATTCTTTGCAGTCTTCCTGCTTCACTCCTTTGTCTCGGAAACTCATGGTTAGTCTGGGTGAAGCTGGGTGGTGTACTCTATCTGATGTAGCAACAGCGCACGCTCTACAAAGTCAAGTGAGCTGGGAAAGGCAAGCTAAGATGATTTCAGTCTAAAAGAATTGGGAATAGTGCTGATTAATGTCCCTCAAACTCACATAAAGGTTTTATTAAAAATCTAATATAGTTTAAAATGAAAAAGAACATTATAGATGCTTTTACAGTAACACAATTCTTTTTTTCTTATTCCTGTCTTGTTCCTGTCCTGTTGTTATCTTAAGATTTATTACTGAAACATACAAAATGTATTTCTGCACATTATTATTTTAATTTGCAGCAGTAATTGATTAGAAATACACCATATAAAGTAACTTCAATATTATATTTCACACTTTTAGAATCTTTTTTAATTCTTTTTTTTTTTCGTTTTCTGACTTCTGTACCCAGAAACAACAAAACTTTTTCGTGATCGAGTTTATGTGAAGAAATCACCAGACAAAAACACGCAGCATAAATGTTATTCTACAGCTGATAAACATGGCAACAGTCTGTCAGCACATCTTAATGATGCTTTAGGTGGGATAGGAATTCATTTGTTTCAAGCAATCAAAACCAAAAATACTTAAGAAGACAAATACAAGCGATACATACACATAAATATATCAATTTTTGGATGTTTGAGTGGGATTCAATTGGATAAATAAAAATATAAAAAGTAGTAAAAGATATATCTCCATGTAGATCCACATACACACATAAACAATGCCACTATATCCATCCATCCATTTTCTTCCGCTTATCCGGGACCGGGTCGCGGGGGCAGCAGTCTCAGTAAAGATGCCCAGACTTCCCGCTCCCCGGCCACTTCCTCCAGCTCCTCTGGGGGGACCTCGAGTCGTTCCCAGGCCAGTCTAGAGATGTAGTCTCTCCAGCGTGTCCTGGGTCTTCCCCGGGTCCTCCTCCCAGTGGGACATGCCCGGAACACCTCCCTAGGGAGGCGTCCAGGGGGCATCCGAACCAAATGCCCGAGCCACCTCAACTGGCTCCTCTCGATGTGGAGGAGAAGCGGCTCGACTCCGAGCCCCTCCCGGGTGACCGAGCTTCTCACCCTATCTCTGAGTGAGCGCCCAGCCACCCTACGGAGGAAGCTCATTTCAGCCGCTTGGATCCGGGACCTCGTTCTTTCGGTCATGACCCAGAGCTCATGACCATAGGAGAGTATTGGGGCATAGATCGACCGGTAAATTGAGAGTCTTGCTTTCTGGCTTAGCTCTCTCTTCACCACGACGGACCGGTACAGCGACCGCATGACGGTGGACGCAGCACCAATCCGCCTGTTGATCTCACGCTCCAATCTTCCCTCACTCGTGAACAACACCCCAAGATACTTAAACTCCTCCACTTGGGGAAGGAGCACTCCATCCACCCAGAGAGGGCAAACTACCTTTCTCCGGTCGAGAACCATGGCCTCAGACTTAGCGGTGCTGATCCTCATCCCTGCTGCTTCACACTTGGCTGCAAACCATTCCAATATGCTGGAGGTCCTGGCTCGATGAAGCCAACAGGACAACATCATCTGCAAAGAGCAGAGAGGAAATCCTGTGGTTCCCAAACCAGACCCCCTCTGGACCCTGGCTGCACCTAGAAATTCTGTCCATAAAGACTATGAACAGAGCCGGTGACAAAAGGCAGCCCTGCCGGAGTCCAACATGCACCGGGAACAGGTCTGACTTAGTGCCAGCTATGCGGACCAAGCTCCTGCTCTGGTCATACAGAGACCGGACAGCCCTGAGTAAGGCCCCCCGGACCCCATACTCCCAAAGTACCCTCCACAGGACACCATGGGGCACACGGTCGAACGCCTTCTCCAAATCCACAAAACACATATGGACAGGATGAGCAAACTCCCATGAACCCTCTAGCACCCTAGACAGGGTGTAGAGCTGATCCACAGTTCCACGACCAGGACGGAAACCGCATTGTTGTTCTTCGATCTGAGGTTCGACTATCGGCCGGACTCTCCTCTCCAGTACCCTGGCATAGACTTTCCCAGGGAGGCTGAGGAGTGTGATTCCCCGGTAGTTGGAGCACACCCTCCGGTCCCCCTTCTTGAAAAGGGGAACCACCACCCCTGTCTGCCAGTCCAGTGGTACTGTTCCCGACTGCCACGCGATGCTGCAGAGACGTGTTAACCAAGACACTCCCACAGCATCCAGAGACTTGAGGTACTCAGGGCGGACTTCATCCACTCCCGCTGCCTTGCCACCGAGGAGCTTGTTGACTACCTTGGTGACTTCAGCTTGGGTAATGGACAGCCCGACCCCAAGGCTCTCAGCCTCTGCTTCCTCAAGAGAAGGCGTGTCAGCAGGATTGAGGAGATCCTCGAAGTATTCCTTCCACCGCCCGACAATGTCCCCAGTAGAAGTCAACAGCTCCCCACCTGCACTGAAAACTGTGCCTGCAGAAAACTGTTTCCCCCTCCTGAGGCGCCGGACGGTTTGCCAGAACCTCTTCGAGGCCAACCAATAGTCCTTCTCCATGGCCTCACCGAACTCCTCCCAGGACCGAGTTTTTGCCTCTACTACAGCCTGAGCCGCAGCTCGCTTAGACTGCCGATACCTGTCAGCTGCCTCTGGAGTCCCACAAGTCAGCCAGACCTGATAGGACTCCTTCTTCAGCTTGACGGCGTCCCTTACTTCCGGTGTCCACCAACAGATTCGGGGGTTGCCGCCACGACAGGCACCAGAGACCTTGCGACCACAGCTCCGAACAGCAGCAGAGACAATGGAGGTGGAGAACATGGTCCATTCAGACTCAATGTCACCAGCCTCCCTCGGTACCTGTTTGAAGCTCTCCCGGATGTGGGAGTTAAAGACTTCCCTGACGGAGGGCTCAGCCAGATGTTTCTAGCAGACCCTCACAGTACGTTTGGGTCTGCCAAGTCTTTCCGGCCTCCTTCCCTGCCAACGAATCCAACTCACCACCAGGTAGTGATCAGTGGACAGCTCTGCCCCTCTCTTTAGCCGAGTGTCCAAGACACACGGCCGAAGGTCGCCTGAAACGACAACAAAGTCGATCATTGATCTCCTGCCGAGGGTGTCCTGATGCCACGTGTATTGATGGACACCCTTGTGCTCAAACATGGTGTTTGTTATGGACAAACTATGACTAGCACAGAAGTCCAACAACAAAACACCGCTCGGGTTCAGATCAGGGAAGCCGTTCCTACCAATCACACCCCTCCAGGTGCTACTGTCATTCCCCACATGGGCATTGAAGTCACCCAGGAGGACAAAGGAGTCCCCCGTTGGGGCGCTTTCCAGTACCCCTCCGAGAGACACCAAGAAAGCTGGGTACTCCGAACTGCTGTTCGGCCCATAAGCCGAAACCACAGAGTCCTGTCCCCCACCCGAAGGCGGAGGGACACAACTCTCTCGTCCACCGGGGTGAACTCCAAAAACCTGGCGGCTAAGCTGGGGGCTCACGAGTAAGCCCACCCCAGCCCGCCGCCTCTCACCATGTGCAACTCCAGAATAGTAGAGAGTCCAACCCCTCTCGAGAGACTGAGTTTCAGAGCCCAGACTGTGCGTAGAGGTGAACCCAACTATATCTAGCCGGTACCTCTCAACCTCTCGCACAAGCTCAGGCTCCTTCCCTCCCAGAGAGGTGACGTTCCATGTCCCAAAAGCCAAGTTCCATGACCGGGGTTTAGGCCGCCAAGGCACTCGCCCTCGACTGCCACCCAAACCACATTGCACCGGCCCCTTCACAGCTCTCCTGCAGGTGGGATGCCACTATAACTTCTCTTAATTATAAATAAACCTATTTTTACTAAGACATATAATACATCACACAGGATTTAACACCCTTATTATTCTTTACCTCACTATTTTATTTTATTTATATGCATAGTTACCATAATGTGGTTCTTAACCTCTATTTTGAGTTATTTTTAGTTTACCAGTCCAAGTGCAGATCATTTATTTAATCTTTAAGTACCACTAATATCAGATAACAAAGTTATTCATTGCATTAAAAGTCAATATTCCAGAAATCAATATTCAGTATCACTGGCAAGTATTAAAATAGATTGAAGTTAATGTTTTTACCTACTTAAAATATACTTAATGAAATCATACATAGTTCTGTTTTGCTTTTGCTGTAGTGATGGTTTAATTGTACCATAAATAGGTAAACTCAGGAAAGTTTGTCAGAAAGTCACTCATTTGCTTCATCTTTTTAAATAACACAGAATTAAACGACTCCCTTGAATTTAGTTTCATTTGATAACATCTAGTCTCTAAATAGTTCTACAAATCTGCCTAATTAAAATGACCTGGACTAAATGCACCATTGCTATAATATGAGGGTAAATTGGGGCTGACCAACCCTAGTCCTGTAGATCCACCTCCCTGTTGTTTTCCCAGTTCTCTCCTCACTGCTTTCTGCTGATCAGCTGACTCAGGTGTTTCCTTATTCTGAGTGACTGAACACACCTGATACAGGTAATCTGAAGCAGGAAGTGCAGGGAGAACTGGAAAACACTTAGCCAAATGTAGTTTATTTAAGTGTACTATCTGTCTATACTAAAAGTGAGACAGTATATGTTACTTTTATATACTATCCATATATTGTAAACTTAAAATGTTCCAATTTCATCTAAAGAAGTATTCAGTAGGTATATATCTTACATTATACAGACATGATCTGTATTATGCCTGCTGTACCTAAGTGTTCTTAATAAAAGAAACTTTAATTGTACTACTTTTTGCAAAGGCCGGGGTCGGGCAGCCCTGGGTTACATCATAAATAATAGGGTTAGACCTCTTGCCCTTCTCATTTTTCCCCTCTGCCTAAAAACACTTGTTTCCTGGTTAAAACTACTTTTCATTGCACTCATGCAGCTTGTGTTTGACTGCTGCCATCTATTGATCAAAGTAACATATGCCCGACAGGTGATCAAAATCTGCTTTTTAGCTCATTTTCAAAAGATCTGCTTCTCATTCCGATTCAAACATGGACCACATTGGTCAGTTGAGTTTGCTAGATGTCTTCAACTGAAGCCTTTGAATGTCCAAAGTGAAGCTGATCCTAAAATCTGTGTAACGTGTGGGCTGGAGTGCGAGTGTCTTTGGTGAAGTGCTTGTGTAACGCGGCTCCTGTCGCGCTGGCTCTTCAGTTTGCAGTGGTTTCTCTCAGCTGTTGGTTTGGACTCATGGATCCCTCATTGCATGCGCTTCATAACAGGTGTTTTGCATTCTTTTCCCCCGGTTCCCTCTCTTTGTTCCTCTTTGTGTTTCCTGCCAGATGTTTCAGCCCATGATTTTGTTCATCCTCATTCTTGTTCTCTTCTCATCTCTCTCATACGGCGTTCTCTTTAAGTTGGTCTTTCTATTTGCGCTTTTCTTTATACTCTAGCTCACTCTCTTCTTCTCCACTCCATCCAGTCTAGTAGTTGATTTTTTGCCCTCCTTTTCTTATTTTTTTTGCCCATTTTTAGTATTATTTATTTCCTCCCCCCAGCTGTTTATTCCCCCCCCCCTCACACCGTTTGTTGTCTTTTGTCTGTTTTGTCCACAATTCACTTCACATATGTCCTCCCTCCCCCTCCCCTCCTACATCACCACCGCCACAACAACCTGCACCCTGTATCTGGTACCTGTTGTCCACGCCCCCTTCACCCTCCCTCCACCGCCCCCTCCCCCTGTCCCCCTCCACGTCACTCACAGTCCGTTCAGAGGGATGAGCTGGAGTGGCGTCTAGGACAGGAGCGAGGCGTGGAGCCCCAGAGCCAAAGCCAGGGTGGGGGCCAGGCCCAGGGCAGGGGAGCCGCGGGACTCACTAGGTACCACAGGCCCCTGGCTTTAAGAATAGAGGTCAGTGCCTCCTTCGTCTCCCTTTTACTATGGCTGTGTGGGCCTTCTGCCGATCTAAAGCATGAATCTGGACATGTGTTGAGATGGACGCTGTTTACATGTAAATGCTAGAGATCTAGACGCTTTCAGAGGAGGGCCAGGTGAGGGCTGTCAAACCCAGCTGTGCAGGGGAAAAAGAAAATCGTTTCAATGCAAAAAAATGCATCAAATGAAGCCTGGCTTAGACTCTACACACAAATATAAATGAAAACTAGCTCAAAGCACTTGTTTCACTTAGATTTTTTGTGTCAAAGTCTGCAAAGTTTGTCTCTTCTGTTGAAGACACAGCTGCTGACAGAAACGCCCTGCATGTCTCATTATCAGACAGATCAGACCGCCCGGTGATGATAGAATGTGCTTTTAGTATTTGAGTCTGTTTTTTATCAATCAGAGCACAAAATGAAGTTAAATTATTCTCTCATTCAATATCATATATCTTAATGTGTCCAATACTTTTCTACATGGCTCTCTTGCCTTTGCACATATTTTTTGTATTTGAACCAATCTGTGTGACAAATTCCACAATTAAATCTACAATAATTTTCTACTTAAAGAGAATCAGATTAGTATTTTTGAAAGCCACTCAGTCCAGGACGTCTCTGCTATGGAGATGAACAGTTTCATCTCATTCACTCTCTTTTCTTTCACACTAAAATCCACTCTCACAGCTTGTGGTTCTTGCTTTTCTTCTTTCATTCCCATGTTTTTTTTTTCATGTTATCATTTGTGTGGCTTTCCTTTGAGTGGTTTGCAGGTGTCTGAGGAGCGACGGCGCGTTTGTAGCCTGTGAAGCAGCATCCACGGTTCAGAATGTAGACATGCTGTGAGGACGTAGTGGTCCTTCATTGCGTCAGAGCTGGGTGTGCACATGTTGAGCCTTGAAATGATGCCCTCCAGCTTCTGTTGCCAGTCGACTCAGCACATTTCACGTTAAAGAAGAGCCTGCACAGATGCACAGTGTAATTACACTTTACAAACAGACAGGGAAATTTAATAGGTGAGTGCTCCAGCATAAACCTCTCAAATCCTCCTGTGAGTGCTGTTTAATAGAGCCACCGTGTAGTTGGAGGACACTATGGCTCATAATTGCTGCCTTATGTTCTCATGGAGAACTGCGAGCTGTTATGTAAAGCAGAGCCCTGGCAGCGGCTGCGGTGTGCAGACGCAGCCACAGCCATATGGGTTTTTTTTTTCTGCTGCACTGTTTCTGTGAGATGAGATGAATAGGCGGGAAAGGAGGCTGGCCGGATTAGCCCTGCACGCCCTGCGTGCATGATTTGCATTTGACATTGGGCTGACAGGGAAGCGATCCAGGGTCAGCTCACAATGAAGAGCTCAGCTTACTGCTGGAGTGTACAGATCCACACCACAGAAACTGCTGCAGTCTCCAAAACTTGAGAAGCCGACACTTCATGGAAGAGGAGGAGAAAGGATTTCTTTCAATTTAGGACTTGATGAGAACAAGATCATTCACCATCATGCTTACTCTGTTAACCTCCCTGCATTTATGTTATGCAACTTATTCAAGACGCTTTTCTTTTGAGATTTTAAAAGAAAATGGATTATATCTTTACAGAAAAGGTTTTGACTGTCAGAAAACAAATGAACTCTAGGATGTTGTGACAGTTTTTTCTTTTCTCAAATATATAGAAAATTACACTTGTATTTTTTTATTTTTGTTTGTTTGTTTGGTTTTAAAATATTAGTTTACCTGTAAATATTGATTAAATAAAACAGTGTAAAGATGATAAACTTTGTGTTTTAGTACATGTTTATCCCAGATGTTTTTAAATTATTTTTTATTTATAATCAAATAAAAAGTGTTATTTATTTAGAAAAAAAGTAACTTTTTTTAAAATGAATTCTGACTTTTTTTTATCTAGATTAGCAATATTTTTAAGATTTAAATAGATCATTCTGGTGTATTTTTCTAGCTGGATCTTTTTTGATGAACTGAACTGTTTTCCTAGAAATAATATTTAAATTTGTTAAAGCTTTGCTTTTATTTACCTCATTTTTTTGGTGAAAAATAGTGGATTGACTGAGGTCTTAATCTTTGTAATGTAAGCTGATGAATCAGTCTTTTAATTTTGCCATAAATATCAACCAACGCTCACACACTCAAGCAGCAAATTTAAAGTCTGGGCACAAATTTCCAGACTTTGATTGTTGTGCTTGAGTGAGTGAAGAAGCCTGCAGCTGTTGAACTGTTTCTTTGCTGTGTGTGTGAGTGAACGCGTGTGCTCTGTTGGTTCAGCTGCGGGACTCTCTGGCTCCAGACGTCCAGTTTCGTTTGGAGCACGAACGAAGGGTGAAAGTGGCGGCGGAGGAACGAGAGGCTGCTGGCTCTCTGCTGCAGGTACAGAACTCTACCCACCAAACAGTTGCCAGAAAGACAGATGCAGGGATATTTCTTACTTTTATCTGGCCTGCTTGTTCCTTGTTTTTGAGCGACTGAACTTTTCATGTCTGACCTCTTTCTTTAAAACGTTGAGTGATGAGTGATGTCTTTGAGTTTTCTGCGTCTTTATATTTGGTGTTTTATCAGTTTTTTGGTAGTTTTTTTTTAAGTTGTTGATTCTTTTTCTCTTTAGTCTGAATTTGTTTTGTTAAATATGTAATAATTGTTCATTTAAAAGTTTAGGTTTTATTCAATGTAAACATCAATTTGCAAAAAACATCATTAACATCTTTTAAAATGTTTGATAATGAAAAACTAGGACATGCAGTGTCTGTTCTGGGAGAGGAGGGATAACTTTGAACATTTAAATCATCAGTTAATTCTAATATAAACCCAATGCTTTCTTTAAAACTGGATCATTTGGACATGGATGGATTTATTGATTGATGGGCTGGTGTATTGATGGCCTCGTTGTTCTTTTTGCAGCAGGAGGATGGATGTTTGCGTCTGGAGATGCAGCGAGAAGGTCTGGAGCTTCAGGGCCTTCAAAGTGTGGACGTGCCCTGGACCCATGAGAGAGCTGCAATGCAGCAGGAGGTTCGGCTCTTCAGACGCAACACCATCATCTTCTACATGAAGCTCAGAGCCATTCTCACCAACTGGAGGCTCGGCCGTAAAGATGACTCAGCAGACATGACAGTGCACTCAAAGGTGAGACATATCTCTCCCAACATTTTCTCCAGACCCCGTTCATCATATTAACATGTGATGGATTTAGGTTCTAATTACTGCATCTGAGTATCCTTTGCCTTCATTATAAGAACAGGGCGTTCTCTCTTCAAATTCTCTTCTGAACAGTTTTGACATGTAAAATATTTACTTTCAGCCATTTCAATTAATTCTCATCTGAAGGACACGCAAGTCTTAAAAATACTTCTGCATTATCATTGGAATATTTTCTCTAATCTCCCAAAATACTGAATTGATTTGATTTTGATTCATTTTTATAATGTAATTTGCTGTACGGTTCAACAGGATTCCATTAAAAATCAATCTAGTTGTCAAATTTTGATTGTATTTACAAAAATAGTTACTTAAAGAAATGAAATTCTAACATTAAAAACTTTAACAGTAAAGTTTCCATACATGCATCTTCTAAACCTGCTTTATTCCAGCTCAGGGTCATTGTGATGCTGGAACCTGAATCCACCCAACTACAGTTCTCCAGTCTGTCGCAGCACCAAAAAAACGTATTTTCTTGTTTTTTGTCAAAAAAAAAAAACACAGGAAATTGCTGTGCAACCAAAAGAATTGATTTGATAAATCAAAACTAAGCTAAAAGTCAATCAAATTTTGATGAATCATTTTTTTTAACCTTGGAGCAGAAATGCATCTCTTTGATTCAGATCACTGCTCATTCTAAAGAGAATAGGATGCTGTTTTCCACATTAAAATATGAATGTCGAAACACTTTTGCTGCTTAAATCTAGCTGAAAAAAAATGAAGCAAAATGTTGAGACGAGTCGCAAAGACTCGAGGCATTGACAGCAGCATCATTAAGTGCAGTCATGCACTGCTGTGTGGAAGGATGAGTCCTTCCATGATCCTTGACCTGAACATGCTGAATGCTTCCTGGATGCACTTTCCAATTTCTCATTTTCTTTAATGGAATCAGCAGATGGGTTATGAGTCGTCTCATCAGAGATGCTTAGTGAAAGGCCCTTTTACTAGGAATCACATTATGGTTTGAAGATAGAAGCTGGGAAACAGGAGCAAACAAGTTTCTTATTCCGAAAGACTTCCCATCCTTGAGGGATAACCATTCCAGGAGGAGTGGAGCGGCTGCAGGACTGATGGGTAATTGGCTGGCTGATTGAGCAGCTTAATTTGTTGTCGATTCAGCAGTCGATTTGCCACGTTTTCTCATTAAACTCGCAGCCGCTCGTTGATTGCACATCACTTGTGGGATTCTGGTTTAGCTTTTCTCCTCTCAGATGAAAGATAGCTGCACAGTTTGGCCTCCTCTGACCTTTTACCTTGAATTTGCTGCAGATGGAGGTCTAGTTCCTGTAGGTTTCCTTGTCCCATTAAATTCCTGCTGTTGGTGCAGCACAAACCTGCTTTGCTTTGTGGTGCAACATTAATCTGAGACAATGCCTAGCAACATTTGAAGCATTTATTTATGTTGGGATGAGTACTTTAATGTGAGTCTCTACTGCAGCTTCAACTCAATTTGATTTCTGTTTCCTGACTCAACCGATCATTCGCTCAGCATCCTGTTGCAAAATCCAATTTGTGCTTACAGATGGTTTAGCAGCAAGGAGCCAGATCAAGCCTCACACCACACTTGTCGCATCTCCTTCAAATGATCTTGAGACCAGCAGACCTTTTTTAAAGTCTTTATCAAATCTCTTCATTCCCACTTTTTACAGGTTCCTGAAATTTCTAATTAAAATGTTTTTAAAATTTACCACAGCAGTCATTCAGTCTGGAGCAGACGTTCATCCAGAGTCTTCTCTGCTTCTTCACCGCTGCATGCTCAGAAAAGAAGTTTTGAAACATGCAGGCTGTGCAGAGATTCAGTGTTTACTGGTCGGATCTCTTTTTCCAGGCAGAGAAACCGGAGGGCTTCCAGGAGCTGGGAGCTATAATGGAGCAAGCGGAGGCGGAGTCGGACCGAGACGACAGACTGTGTTCTCCACAAACGGCAGCAGACACTCCTGACAGCGGGCCCACCACTCCTCTGCAGTCACATGACCCACACCTGCTGCATCAGAGACAGGTACCTTCCTCTCATCGCTGCTGCCCTCCTGTTATCAGAACGGCCAAAACTATTTTAAATGGAAGGTTTTTTTATTCTTTGTTCTTTTTGCACAAAAGCACACAAAAACCACACAGAAAAGCATAAATCTGCCTAATAAACAATCACCGTAGAGATCATAAAAACAGTAATATGCAATAAATAAAGAAACAACGTTTTATAGAAAAATAAATGTCTGTAGAAGTCAAAGGTTGTTTGTAATATTTGTTTTAATCAAGAGGAAACTTTCACTTGAGCTAAAGGGCAAAACTTTAATTTAGTAGTTTTCAAACCTGCAAACACCCTAAATCGGAATTATCATCACTCCAGATTATTTTCTTAATCATTTTGACACTTGAGTGAAACTTCTGCAACATAACATCAACACTTGACTCGATCAAGCTGAAACTACAGCATTACCTTTCCTGACCAAAATCCAAAAGTCAGTTGTACTAAAAAGTCAGTGAATTTAAGGGCTTTAAAGGATGCTGCTCCAAAACTGACTTATGCCACACTTTAAAAAATAAAAAATAATAATTTACTTAAATTGGCGTATTCATTGTGTTTTGAGTGGCTTGTCTATTTTAACTTTCCTGTTCTTCGCTCGAGAGACCAAATGAATCATTGGCAGCTGTTCACTGGTGCCGCTTGGCTCAATATGGAGATTTTGACCCACTTTACTAGTTGGAGGCAGTCATTTGTTTTTTAGTACACCCAGTTTTATGCTTCCTACTGACTTAAAAATACACTCACTGGCCACTCTATTAGGCCCACCTGTCAAACTGCTCATTAATGCAAATTTCTAATCAGCCAATCACATGGCCAAAAGGTGATTAAAGTGTCTTTGAATATGGCATGGTTCCAGACGGACTGCTCTGAGTATTTCAGAAACTGCTGATCTACTGGCATTTTCACCCACAACCATCTCTAGGGTTTACAGAGAATGTTCTGAAAAAGAGAAAAAAATCCAGTGAGCAGCAGTTCTGTGGGCAGAAATGCCTTGTTGATGCCAGAGGAGAATGGTCAGACTGGTTCCAGTTGATAGAAAGGCAAAAGTTACTCAAATAACCACTGGTTACAACTGAGTTCTGCAGAAGAACATCTCTGAACGAACAACACGTCCAACCTTGAGGCAGATGGGTTACAGATGGGTTACAACAGAAGAACACACCGGGAGCCACTTTTGTCGGCTAAGAACATGAAACTGAGGCTACAAGTCACACAAACTCACCATTGCATGGCATCAACAACATGAAAGTATGGATCCATTCTGCCTTGTATCAATGGTTCCAACACCACAGTCTACCTGAGTATTGCTCCTGACCATGTCCATCCCTTTATGACCACAGTGTACCATCTTCTGATGCTATTTCCAGCAGGATAAGGCGCCATGTCATAAAACTGGAATCATCTCAGACTGGTTTATTGAACATGACATTGAGTTCACTGGACTCTAATGACCTCCACAGTCATCAGATCTCAACGCAATAGATCACCTTTGGGATGTGGTGGAACAGGAGATTGGCATCATGGATGTGCAGCCGACAAATCTGCAGCAACTGTGTGTTGCTGTCATCCTCATTATCATCAAGTTTATTTATAAAAGCGCTTTAACGCAATTACAATTTAAACAAAGCACCGTACAATTAAAAAGCTAAATAATAATAACGGAACAGATTTAATAAATAGGCGAATAAAAAAATAAAAGCAAAAATAAAATAAACCATGGAGGTAAGAACATAATAAAAGAAAAACATTGAGGGTAAACACAAAAAACAACAGTAAAAACTTGAAATGTAAAATAACAGAGCAAAATTCCATGGATATAAAAATGAGTCGTGAGTCGAGTTTTAAAAATGGACAGGGAAGATGCTGTCATGTCAATATGGAGCAAACTCTCTGAGGAATGTTTCCAGGATCTTGTTGAATCTATGCCACCAAGGATTAAGGTAGTTCTGCAGGTAAAAGGGGTCCAACCCGGTACTAGCAAGGTGGACCCAATAAAGTGACCAGTGAGTGTATGTTCATGGTGCGTTTAAGGAGTGTGGGTTTTTTGGATTTCTGCCACAGCATGTGTTGAGATCTGCTTCCATCCTCTCACTGGAGCACTTTACCTGCTTGTTCAAGTAAATGCAGTGTGAGCAGCACTCTGCTGGAGATGCATTATTAAGCAACCTTAAATGATTGACTTTGTCAGGTGTTTTGTATTTTTCGGCCTTGTCATTAAAATGGTTTTAAGAGTGATCTGACTTCACTGGGAACAGATTTTCTCATTGTTTTGAAGTGTGCCTGCAGCAGCGCTGTGTTGGTAGGCATGTGTGCACATAAGTGCAGCACGGCAGAGCAGTTGCAGTGTGAAGGGAGAAGGATCCTGACTCATTCCTCGCAGTTCTACCAGGAGCCGATGCTGCTCAGGAGCTTAAGTGTGTTTAGCAATAATATGAATAATGTAGATGGGATGTTTCCTCGGCAGTGACAGTAAACACTCATCACATTTAGTGGCTTCTCACTTTAAAAGAATGTGTTCTAAATAAAATGCTTAGTTTCTACAGGAAACCTTTACAGCACAAAATTGAAAGCACACATTTGTTTCACTCAAGTTTCACTCAAAATCATAATCTTTTAAGCATGAAAAGAAAGGGCCAGGAAAGTAGGTATTCTTCTTTCTGTTCCCTTTCATTTGCCAGGCATAAGATCTTGTGGAAGAGCTCTTGTTTTTGTTGTTTTATTGAAATGTAAATAAATGAATAAATATACACAGTGGGGATTAAAAGTGTGGGCACCCCAGGTAAAATGTTATACTATTGTGCATAAAGAGCCCAAGGAAAGATTAAAAAATCTCCTAAAGGCATCAGTTTACAGATGAGACATCCTTTTAATATGTTGTTTAAAATAACAGAAACAAAATAATGGCATGTGCAAAAGTTAGGGCATCCTTCAGAGTTAGTACCTTGTACTGCCGCTGTGGCAAGTATCACATCTTGTTAACGCTTTTTGTTTCCAGCCAATAGTCTCTCAATTCTTGTTTGAGGAATCTTCATGCTTTCTTCTTTACAAAAGTCTTCAAGTTCTTTCAGATTTCTGGGATGTCTGTTTCACACTGCTCTTTTCAGGTCTATCCATAGATTTTCAATGATGTTGAGGTCATGTGATTGGGAAGGTCACTGCAAAACCTTCAGTTTCTGCCTCTTAATGTAAGACAGCGTGGATTTTGAGGTGTGTTTAGGATCATTATCCATTTGTAGAAGCCATCCTCTCTTCAACTTCAACTTGAGTTGTCATTTTTTTAAGATTCTTGGTTGTTTTATATCTTCATACTTAAGATTTAGAAATATGATTTATTTAAAAAAAAAATCCCCAAATTTTGTAAAATGCGGAAATTTCAGCAAAAGTTGTTGCTAATTTTAAACTACCAACTATTCAAGTGTTTATAATCAGAGCATCTTTAAGAGGATGCATATCCAAAAAATAAAACGCAGTAAAGAAGTTATTTTTATTCTCCACTCCCAAAAAAATGGAATTTTACAGACTGCAAAAATTCTTCCTTCTTGCCTTTATTCCATTTTCTTTTATTGTCTTCTTACAAACAATCATGCCGTGGACTAAATTGATTCTCAAAAACCTGAAAGTATTTTCCACTTTTTGAACAAGAAAAGACTGAAATGTTGATAGCGTGAAACTGTGCGTGAAGCAGGAATGCTGAGAGTTTTTTAAAAGACATAGTGATGCCTCAGAGCACTGAGCGTTTCTCTGTTCTGCCGACACAAAGTCAATAAAGTCTTTCGGTTTAATTTTATTTTCTCATTTTTCAACTTTTGAGCATCAATGAATGAAAAGCAACAAACTCCACCAGTACCTAAACTTTATACAGTTCTATTTGCAGACAACCTCCCTGTTAGCTCCTGTTAGTGTGAAACTATCCATCCATCTTCATCCGTTCATCCGGGACTGAGTTGCAGGGGCAGCAGTCTAAGCAAAGATGTTCAGACTTCCTTCTCTCCGGACTTCACTTCCTCCAGTTCCTTCGGGGGCACACCGCGGCGTTTGCAGGCCAGCCAAGAGACACAGTCTCTCTAGCGTGTCCTGGGTCTTCCATGGGGCCTCCACCCAGTGGGGAATGCCCAGAACACCTCCCTAGGGAGGGACCCAGGAGGCATCCAGACCAGATGCCCGAGCCACCTCAACTGGCTCCTCTGGATGTAGAGGAGCAGCAGCTCTACTCCGAGCTCTCTCCAGGTGGCTGAGCTTCTCATCTTTTCTCTAAGAGAGTACCCAACCACCCTATGGAGGAAGCTCTTTTCGTCCGCTTGTATTTGGGACCTTGTTCTTTCAATCATGACCCAGAGCTCATTACCATAGGTGAATATTGGAACAAAGATGGACCGGTAAATTGAGAGCTTTGCTTTCTGGCTAAGCGCTCTCTTCACCACAACGGACCGGTACAGCGACCGGCCCTGGTGATGCCAATCCAGGCTGTGTAGTAGAGTCTTGTCTTCTTCTTCTCATAAAGGGGGTTCAGAACCCCTCTTTGTCTGGCTCGTCACCCAGGATCTGTCTACCATGGGAGATCCTACCAGGGGCAAAAGCCCCAGACAGCTTAGTTTCTGGGATCACTCAAGCTCTCTAACCCCTCAACCATGTTATGGTGGTGGTTCACGGAGGGGAGTGTACAACTGATGGAAATATTCAAATATGAAACAGAACTTCACTCTTTGGATCAGGATTCATATGACATTTTGACAAGAAGGCTCCATCTGTACTCAACCTTTTTACTCCTTTTACTGTGGTTGATATTCAAGTGCAGAAAAACATGTTCACCCTTTTCAATAAGTCAAACTGAGTAGTTACATTAGTGACATTAGAAGGAAAAGCCCATCCTTCTCATTTCTGCTTCTGTGGAAAGCAAATGATTGATGCACTGAAGCGGAGCTTTTAGAGACTGATGTAGGCAGTGTTCTTCTGCTGACCAAGTCCAAAGTGCTGCAGTGACACCACGAGGCGATGATGGTTACTTTAAAGCCGATGATGGTTTCTTTAAAGCCTCACCGTGTCCTGTCGGACCTGCAATCTCCCTGCTGCAGGATCATCACTGAGCAGTGGGATCACTTGCAGCCTCACAAGAAATGTACTGGTTTTATTGCAACTTCATTTATTGCTCAGTTTCAGGTGATTTTTTTTGGCTTTGCTTTACTTACCTGTAATTTTGTATCAATGCAGCAATCAATCACTCGGGGTGCAGAGAGCAGAACGGGAAATATGGGAATAATATGGGAAAATTGGGAATAATAAGAATAGAACAGAATAGAATACTTTACTGTCACCTCGACAAAATTAAAAGTGGCCATCATGTCAAGGTGCAGTGAGGAATTATGGGAATAAAAGACAATAATAAAAGCAATACAAAGTAGTACATATATGTACACAGATCCAATCAATAAACTGATCTTTAAAGGACTTACTGAGCAAATTTACCACCAGACAGTTTGAAGAGTTTATACTGAACTGGATGTTTGTTGTGTGTTTTTTGGCAAATCTTTAACTGTGGTTGCAGTTCGGGGAGAACCGGCGAGTCCTGCAGGCCGTGCGGACCCTCCTGGAAGAGCTGCTGGACGTGCTGCGGGAGGAGGAGACGAGGCGAAGCCAACTGCAGCAGTCCTACGCCAATGACAAAGCCGCCTGGGAGGTCAAGTGGGCAGAGATGAAGTGCCAGGTTGCTCAGGTACAGATGGCATCTCAGCGTCCACTTTTAAAGAGACAAAACCCAGACCTGTGGAGAGAAGCGGCCCCTCTCCCACTAAGCAGCAGGATGACAGTAAACATGCTGCAGAAATTCCATCTAAAAAAAAGCTTTCATGTTTTATCAGCAAAATGTTTAGCTTCCTCTTGAGCAAACGATCTAAAGCAATAACAAAACGAAGATTACTTTAAACTGTATATCAATCCAGCTCTAATTTGACAATGAAATGTCAAGATATCAGACTTGAAAAAATTCTGACAGAAAGACAGCTATTGAGCATCATTTGCTTTGGGTTTAATGATCTGTTGCTGCTCTGTCCAAACTCATTGAGCTCCGAGTCTGACAGCTTGATACGATGAGTGCTCCTCACTGAACCAGAGATGGTTTGAACAACCTCATAGTAGGCATGAGAGTATGTTAGCATCATGGCAACACAGGGATTGTATCCTAGCAACTGTTCTTCTGAAAAAACTTTTGCAGCTCTGTAAAAAATGGTATTTAGTGAGAAAATCTCATTTTACCATTTTTGGAGGACTGAAATCTATGAATGATGTTCAAAAATTGATTAGCAGATTCCAAAATACTTGTGAAGAAAATGATATTGTTGTTAAAACCCTTCAGAGTCTATGATGTGTTTATTTGTCTACAACAGTAGGATAATGCCAGCCATGAAATTAGCAACAATCCACTGAGTCTGTCAAAGTCTGTCTTTAAAAACAACATTTAGAAAAACATTTCAGCAAAACTTGACGTCATTAGTTCAGAGGTTGGACTTCGGTTCACTGAAGTCCAAAAACATTTCCAGAGAAGTGAGGCCTCTTTCTCTCAAAGCCTTTTCAGAGATTTGCAGAATTTGAAAAAAAAAAGAGAGGTTCAGGAAGTGCTGGGAGGTCCTCAGTGGACTTTTACTTTTTTACTTTCAGTGAAATTAGTTGCAAACCTGGAGCTGTTGAGCTTTTTCTACACAGCAGCCCATCGCCATAGACCTCATGCTGTGTTAAAATGTGAAAAAGCTAAACCCAGATTTGAAAGAATCCTCCTCTGTCCTCCTGGTCATTTTAAGAAATGAATTGTAGGTTTTTCTTTGTGTTTGGGTTCCTTTTGTTTTGGACAGAGCTTCTGCAGCTTCAGTTTGACATTTAAAGATGAAGCAAACTAAATTCTGCTTCCAGACAGTCTATAGTCACCAGTTTGAACCGTCAAGCTGCTGGAGCAGAGAAAAACAAAAACATAAATCCAGAGGATGTGACCGGTGCAAACAAGGAAACCTCATTTTCTGCTGATATGCTTTTACCGCTTTAAAGTCAGGAGACTTTGATTCCTGTCACCAGCGACGAGGTGAAAAACTGCTTCCACTAGGATGCCAAACAGACGCTATCTCTCTTGGAGTTAGGAGTTGAAGCCTGCAGTCTCTTTGGAATCGTATCTTACAGAAGCAAAACTCTCGTCTCTAAACCAATTAGGAGGTTTGAATTGTAGAAGGCAGATTATCTTTTCAACTCTCAGGCCTTTAATCCATGAAGCTCTTACATGCTTCAGTCCTTTAGCAGAGCAGAGTTCAACGAGGGCTGCAGAGGGAACTAATGTGCTTAGTTTTGTCTGATAATGCCATGTGGAGCTTTCTGCTTGTTCCAATGTGCTTCACTCTGATTATGCCCACAGAAATGTGCTTCAGAGTCTTCATGAAGCCCATCAGAGCCAAGAACATTTCTCTCAGCCTAGCATCTTTCTGAACATTTGAGGGGATTATTTCAGACGTAAACGGCTGCTGTTTGGTGCATTTCAGTCTCACAGCTCCTCAGTCTTACTAAAACGTTCTTTCTAAATGCTTGTAAAATGAACCTTTCTTCCTTTGAATGAAGGGACAGAATCGCACATCCGTTTTTGGAAAGTTTTTGTGATATGTTTCTAGAATGTCATGGAAACGTTTCCTGCAGGATAATTTTGTCGTATCTCAGGTATAATGAGGTAATTTGGCTGGAAACTGATCAAATGTACAAAATTATCAGCACTTTGGAGTCTAATCAGACAGTTTTGGAGCATGACATAAACTTATGAAAGTGACCTTCTTGAGCTTAAAGTTGGTGCAGATGATTTGACTTTGCCTTAACATGAATTCAGACATGATAAATGAACAGACTCTGAGTCTCCTCTGTCATATTTCACTGCAGTGACTCTGTGTCTGTTGTTTGAGCAGCTGGAGGAAGAGGCTCGGGGTGAGGCGCAGGGGGGTGAGGTTGAACCGGACCCTGAGCGGGCCTTGAAGCAGGAGCGTGAGGAGCATCGGCGTCTTCTGGCCGAGAGCCACAGCACATCCCTGGACCTCCGCTGGAAGCTGCAGCACGAAGAGAAGAGGTGGAGCCGTGAGAAAACTGAGCTCCTGGACCGCTTCAGCAGGGAGCGGCAGGAGTGGGAGAGCAGCATAAAGGAGCTGCAATGCAAAATGGAGAGGGTAAGAGAGGGGCGGAGTTTAAGAAAAACAAAGAAAGTTCATCCTCTCATCAGGAAACAGTCACCACATTTATCTCATCTTTTCATAGATTCAGGAACTTTTGGTTTTATTTTAGTGAGATTTTGTCAAATTTATGGAGTAATTGCTTGGGTTCCAATCAGAAAGGAAGTGTGAAGGCTTAATTTATTCTCATGTGAAGCTTTAGTCCCACTCTGATCATCTTTTGATCTATTTTCAAAGTGTTCCCAATGGTTTTTTAATTATGACCATGCAGTTTTTAGCCAAAATCAAAACACTTGAGTCATATTCTAGGACAAAGTTTCTGCAGGAAATACACCTCTGAGTTGTGGGCGGGACTGTTGGTGCAGAAGTAAACTTCCACTGATATCCCATCATCTCTTTGTTTACACTCTTCCCACTAGCTTACATCCCCTCAGACCCCCAGCTTAATATTATCGGTGCAACAACATGGTGAGCAATATCAGAACTATCCAGCCGTACAGTTTTGAATCAGACTCCAGCTCAGATGAGGAAAACAAAGACACATGGATCGACTTGTCTGTAAGTGGATGAATCAGAATGGAGTGGAGCAGGGAGCTTATGGCTTGCCCAGCTTTTTTTCTGTTATGAACATGATCATTTTTGAGCAGCATTTTTTTGTCTGCTCCTGATTCACAGAAATCTGACTTTAAGCTTAATTTTCTTTAAATATGTCCTCCACCATCAGAAAAATGCCACAAGAACATGTTAAAAACACCAAAAAAATGATTTTATCAGAGTAGGTCTTTGAACACCAATCATTTTCTACAAAGCCTTTACATGTAGGATTCTTAGCCATAATCAGGTGGACTGTTTTGGGACTAAGATAAAAAAGATACTCCAAAAATTATTGTTTAACCAAAAAAAAAAAAAACGAGTTTATTGACCAACACAAACAAATTGTTTAGTTTTTATTATTGATGTTTCCTTCCTTTGACTGCTGTGAGTTAGATTTAAATTTAGACTCCAGTCCATTTCAAAGTTAGGACCCAGATTTTATCTACAATCTCTTCTCAAGTCGAATGCATCTTTTCTGTCACGGACGTTCAATTAACAAACCTAATAGTTATAAAATAAACTGATGAAGTTTCTGAAAATTACAAAAGTTCAAGCCTGTAAAAATTGATATTGATCGATAGAAAAAAAGAAACAGTTTCAGGCCAAACAGGCACTTGATCGCTGTTTGTTTTAGCTGCAGATTTCCTGAATGTTTCTCTTTTTCCTTTCAGGATTCCCAGCTCATACTTGGCCACAGCAGCGTATTGTAAATTAAGGCTTTAAATCTGAGGCAGAGACAGTAATATGTTATCTTTATTTATTCAGGTCAAATCTAATGTAACTTTTTTGCTGCATAAACTTTAGCAGAACCCCGAAGGGAAAAGTGGGAAAGCAAAAAAAAAAAAAGAAATATTCACATATTCTAACTGAAGATGAATCTGTTTTATATTCAGTAATAAATAGTAGCTTAGGTCTGCATAGAGATAATGAATACTGCTGTTTAGCAGAGTACACGATTAACATCACTATATGTGACTGCAACTATGCTTCTCATTTCTTCTCACACAATACAGGTGTGAGGCTTTTGTTAAGCATGAAGCAAAAAAAACTTCTGCTGATTTATCACAGATATGAGCAATGAAACAGAGATGCAGAATTCAGCATTTTCCTGCAGAAAACAAAGCAGGTCATGCTCTGCTCAGAAACTGAGCCATGATCTGCTCAGTAAAAAATGGTTGGACTGTGGTCAGGGACAGGATGCTTACAATATCTATATTATTCTAGAGCCTTTTAGGGAAACTAAAATAGTTGATTGCTTTTTGGAAATAAGATTTAACACAAGATTTTTGCTATTCCAGTTTAGAGTGTTAAAAGCTACAGGGAAGAAGAGTTTATCAGATCTACACTAAGACTGATCAAAACAGAAACAAACCAAAAACTGGTTCAAAAAATTGATCAATTCAATCATATTTAATAACATCTTTATTCCTGACAAGAGCAGCAAGATTAATATCAATTTTATTCATGGTTTAAACGCTCAAAAAAATAAGACAGAATTAGTTTTTTTCTAAAATGGATTCCTTTAAAGAACTGCATGATGGCTACATGATGAAAGCTAGGCGGCCCTGGTTCAAGTCCTGGCAGGGACCTTTCTGTGTGCATGTTCTCTCCGTGCGTGTGTGGGTTTTTTCTGGGAACTCCGGTTCTTCCCACAGTCCACAAACAAGCCTCGTTGGTTACCTGGTGATTTTAAATTGTCTTTTTACAGTTGGTGTGAATGTGTTTGTGTGTAGTTGCATGTCCCTGCAACAGACTGACTCTTCAGGTAGTACCCCTACTTTACCCAACCGTATCTGGGATAGAGATGGATGCCTGGATGGAATTCCTTAAAAACCAATGTATCCGTTTTCATGAAGTTCCATGAAAGTAAAAACTGCTACAAAGTTAATCAATAGGTTTTCTATACTTGGAGAGAATTCATTCATTCATTCATTTTCCAATCCGTTTTATCCCTTTCGGGGTCACGGGGTTGCCTAACCTGGCTACTAATGGGCGAAGGCAGGGTACACCCCTGGACTGGTCGCCAGTCTGTCGCAGGGGCCACAAACACACACCCATGCACACTCACACCTAGGGACAATTTAGAGTAACCAATTAACCTGTGAAGCATGTTTTTGGACGGTGGGAGGAAGCCGGAGTACCCGGAGAAAACCCACGCATGCACGGGGAGAACATGCAAACTCCACACAGAAAGGTCCCCCAGCCAGGACTTGAACCGGGAACCTTCTTGCTGTGAGGCGGGCGCGCTAACCACTGCGCCACCGTGCAGCCCTTTGGAGAGAATTACAAAAGTATAAATCTTAAGCAGCAGCATAAAAAAATTGCTCATAATTTGAAAATGAGCCTTTTTGAAGGCCTGACAAAATAATATAAAAGCATTACTTTGATTAAAAGTGCAGTCTCTGCATTTTTCCAAAACTTTTTCATTGGTGCTTGGTCCTGACAGACACCACGAAGAGGTTTTATTCATCTGTGTCACTCATCATGTAGATGCAGAGGGAGCTGAACACCAGAAGAGGCGAGGGAACTGAAGTCAAAGATGGCAGCTCTGCTCACAGGGGGGTGTTCGCCCCTCAGGGGAACTCTCCGAGATCACCTCGAACTCCCACAACCTCCACTCCTGCCCTCCCCATGCGCTCCCATTCGGACTCTGATGCCACGCTGAAGGAGCAGGGGGCTGCCATGAGGCTCAAAAGCCCCACAGAAAATTTGTTTCTCGATGTTTTGTCCCTGGACCCCCTTAGCTGTCTGGAAGTCCCTCCACCCTCCAGACTGGAAGCAGAGAAGAGGTTCCCCTGCATGAAGGAGGTAAAGGAAGTCATCTTCATCAAATCCTCTCTTCTAAACTTTTTAATATAATTTAAAATATATGCATTAAGAGAAACTTAAAAAGTCACAAGTTCTAACCATATCTTCAAATGTGTTAAAAATAACTTTGGATAAATGAAATAGCATCAGAACATTTTATTTTAGGACATGCATGTAGATTTAGAATTGAAATTCAATAAACTCTGTTTCGTCTTTCATATCTATTTGCTTTGCTAACTTAGATAAATGGATGTTACATTATAAAAACGTTCCCATTTTTGTTAATTCCATTTTTTTCAGTCCTATAGAAGCCACACCATTTTATTCATCTTACCTTTACACCAGCATCCCTCTATGCAGTAATCAAAAAAGCTTAAATTGGCTATAAATCGATACTTGTCATTTATCTGCATCCATTTGTCCAGCACCCACATTAAAGCAAAGACTTGTGTAGCTGACATTCAATCATCAAACTCTTCACTTTAAGTGTCTGCTTCTTTTATTTTGGCTTCCTGTTAAAGGTTGAGTTTGTCATCTTTTCACCGCATAGAAACTCAGGTGGGGGGGGCTTAGTTTGGTAAGCACATACTGAATAAAATACAGCATATGAATTGTTTTACAGCTTTAGATGAAAGTGTTCCGCTTTGTGATCCCTGCATGCATATTTACGTAAGAAAAGTCAGCTCACAAGAAAAGCAGCTGTTTGTTGTGGTGCAGTTCCTTTGTTTAGAGAGATACAGTAAAAATGACCTGAAAGCCAAGAAAGACGTCATCCTGTTACAGAAACCCGGGTTCGACTCTTATAAGTAACTCTTATATTATAATATATTATAAGTAACTCTTATTCACGGCTAAGGTTAGACGTCAGTGTGAAGTTGGATATTTCTTTTTTCAAGGAGCAGTAAGTGTGTATCACTTCCTTCCCCACACAGTTCAGCGACATGTGCAGACTCAATTTGTTGAGAGCAAACTGAAGACCAGAAACCCCTTTGATTGAAAGAAAAAAAAAAACGTACGTGGCAAATGTAGCGTAACAGAGTTTTTTTCACAGCGCTGTCTTCAGTTCCATGAGTTCAAATGGAATCAACCATAGTGATGTTTCTTTCATGGAAAAATAAACTGCATCCACTGCTTCTTTGTGTTGTTTGGAACCAGAAACAGCTTTGTTGCCCTTCACAGTCAACTATCTTGATTGAAAGTTGTCATGATGTCATTCACCTCCGAAATGCCCCGTCATAAACATCCCCTAACAGCTGAGGTTTTGAATCTTATTCGGTAGACATCCACAACTGAAGCAGGATCATTTAAACAGATGTTGCGGAAGTCTTTCAGAAACAATGCAAACCCGTATTCTGACCTCAACATCCTGTTTGTTGTAAAATCAACAAATATTTGGTTCAAGTCATAAAAGGTCTCTTTTCAGGAGAATTGTCCTTTCTTTCATATTTATCATTTAGCACATTTTCCTATTACAGCCTCCATGTTTACTTGTGTTTAATTTGCCGTTTTTAGGCCCTGAATGAGATTTCAGAGCGAGAGGAATCTGCTGCCTCCCCGGAGGAGGAGATGAGAGAAGGAGGGAGTCTGCTTAGGTAATTTCTTTGAAAAGCTGAACTGAGTTCAAACGCATGTCAGCGAAAAATGTGTCACAAGAAGGAGCTGCAATTTGGTGGCTCACACAAACACTAGTCTCCGGAGAGATTGACTGCTGATTCTCTTCAGTGTTATTTTAAGTGATGGGGGGTGACTGTACTTTGTAGCTTTCATTAAAGGCAGGAAAAAGATGGAGATCTCTTTGCTGATAAATAATTCAGACGGTTTTAAAGCACCACAAAGCTCTGGGTTGTATTGGGAAAAAAAGACACATTTTAGTAGTTTTCTTCTCTCTTGTTGCAGTAAAAATGACATTTTTTAGTTTGTTGTAATGTTTGCTGCCATCTAACATCAACATGGGTGTTGTGTCCAGGGCCAAGTCTGTGTGCTCCATGAGCGACTTTCAACGGTTGATGGACAGTTCGCCGTTCCTCCCTGACAAGACGCACCAGGGGGATCACGGCCAAGACGACGCCACTCCTCCCCTTTCTCCAGACGACCTGAAGTACATCGAGGAGTTCAACAACAAGGGCTGGGAATTCCCTTTGTCTACTCCGGGCACACGTCCAGTCAGAGAAGTGTGGACAGATAAGTCTGCAGTGGTCAAAGAAGGGGAACCCAATCCATTCCAGCCGCCGTCTTGGTTCCTCACCACCAGCGCCACCTTAACCACCAGCACCCTGAGCAGTCCTGAGCACTGCCACAAGTCCCCACTCAGGGGCAACGGAACTGGGACAGCAGATGTAGGTGTGGAGCACTATGGGCTTCACATGCTGCACAGTCCCACCAGACATGGGCCAGCAGAGCGCGGCACTGCCCAAGACCCCGATTCTTTATTCACCAAGGGGAGCAAAGGCAGGGCTGAAGATGAGGCCGGGGTGGGAGCAGGCACATCAGATGAGGTGTTCACCGGCGTGCGGTGGCCTTGCATCCTAGAGGGCGGTGGGCTAAGGACTCCTCAAAGTCAGACCCCTGTGTGCCCCACAGTGGGTTATGCATCTTCTCTGGAGCTTGAGCTCTCCAGAAATTTGAGCGATGACATGAAGGAGGTGGCCATCTCCGTCAGGAACGCCATCCGCTCTCCTCAGGGACCTGCAGTCCGCGACATCGCCTGCCAGACAAACGGGTTGACCACACGGGGTACTCAGACCACCCAGACCTTCAATGTTGGTCTGCAGACAGACCTGCTCCGGAACTTGAACAGCAGCCCCCACTGCTGCCTTACACCAAAAGGAGGAAGCACGCCCATCTCCTCTCCGTCACGTGGCACAAGGAAGGTTCAGTACTCCCCTGTGGTGCAGAGCAAGTTTGATCGTCCCTGCTGCTCGCCAAAGTACGGCTCGCCCAAGCTTCAGCGGAAATCCTCCATACCCAGTAAAGCTGACCTCCAAAACAACACCCGAACCCCAACCCCCACCACGCCTCAAAAGGGCAACAGTGAATCAGCATGGGCGCGCTCCACCACAACCCGGGACAGCCCCGTGCACACCACTATCAACGATGGCCTCTCCAGCCTTTTCAACATCATCGACCACACCCCCGTGTCCTACGACTCCATGCAGAAGTTTAACAAGTCTCCCAGTCGCTCCCGCCCCCCACCACCCCCCACCACAGAGCTCAGCCCTGCTCACGGGGCCCTCGCTGCCGACACCAGGAGCGGGCAAGAGTGCCTGCGAGCTGCTCGGGGGCGCTCCCCCAGCCCTGTTCAGCTGATCGTGGAGACACAGGGTGACAAAAACCCAGAGGTGGTAAGCATCAGGCAGGATCTATCAGCCCCCCCAGGCTACACACTTGCTGAAAACACAGCTCGCATCCTCAACAAGAAACTGCAGGAGCAGAACTTTAGGGAGGAGAGGCGGCTGCAGGCCGGGCAGAGCAGCCACAGCAGACAGTCGGACTCTGACAGAGGACAGTCTGGATGTATGGAGGTAAATATACAGACTCACTGGATTCTTTCCTTCATCATTCATTTGATCTGGCCTCCATGTTGGATTTCCCTTTAATGAGCAAAGACAAACATTGTTGCATCTGTGTCTCATGATAAAATGATGACTTGTACTGAAATCTTAATGCTTTTTTCCCAGATCGAAAGCACTGACTGATTCAATGGTAATGCTGAAATATTTACCTCTTCTCTCCAGCTCTCATCTTCCTTCCTCTGCTGTGCAGAGACACTCTCTACAGTTCCTTATTGACTGCATTTTTCTTTTCTTATTTATGCGCTTCAATCATTGCTGAAGCCTGACTGAAATCAGATTTACATGTCTAATAACAGAAAGGAAGTGACATCATGCATCTGTTACAAACATCCAATGTTGATCGCCACAGAAATTTTTGCTTTTAAGAAAGAAAATTAACCCTTTAAAGCAGGAACTGTTAGAAGCAAACCTGAAAGTTGCTGCAGTTCCTTATATGACCAATGGAGGCTATTGTCAATAACAAGCAATTTGCCTTTGGTTCCCAATGTTAAAAAGTCCAACTTGACACCAGAAATAAACATATCTTTAGTCTGGTTATAAAAACCTGTCAGGGCTGCACGGTGGCGCAGTGGTTAGCGCTCCTGCCTCACAGCAAGAAGGTTCCTGGTTCAAGTCCTGGCTGGGGGACCTTTCTGTGTGGAGTTTGCATGTTCTCCCCGTGCCTGCGTGGGTTTTCTCCGGGTATTCCGGCTTCCTCCCACCGTCCAAAAACATGCTTCACAGGTTAATTGGTCACTCTAAATTGTCCCTAGGTGTGAGTGTGCATGGGTGTGTGTTTGTGGCCCCTGCGACAGACTGGCAACCAGTCCAGGGGTGTACCCTGCCTTTGCCCATGAGTAGCCGGGTTGGGCTCCGGCAGCCCCGTGACCCCGAAAGGGATAAAGCGGATTGGAAAATGAATGAATGAATAAAAACCTGTTAGATGTCTATTGCTTTATTTTTTATTCTTGATAACTGCGATGGGTTTGATTTTAACAGCCACTTTATTGGGTCCACCTTGCTAGGACCCCCTTTTGCCTTTAGAACTCCAAAGATTCAACAAGGTACTGGAAATATTCCTTAGAGTTTGCTCCATACTGACCAGATCATCTTGATGATGTCTACAGGCCTAAATGTACTGAGCTGCTGTCATGTAATTGGCTGATAAGAAATTTGTGTAAATGAGCAGTTGGACAGATGTGACTAATAAAGTGGCCCGTGAGTGAATATCAACTGTTTGGATTTTTAGAGCTCAAATGTGTTCATTATTAGAGGCGTGTTTCTTTGATTGGCAAGGAGGTGGACTCAACAAAAACTCATTTTACTTTGACCCACCAAATTGTCCATGTTTGGATTGTTGTTGAGTTTACCCTTTACTCACTTCAGGCTTTGTTTGCAGAATCATGTGGGTGACAACAGAAATATACACACTTAGTCATGCTAGTTTTACTTTAAATTTGGGATCAAAGTTGTTCTCCCAAAGGGGGCGGGGCTTTTGCCTGACATGTAACCATCAAGTCCTCAGCTCAAGGACTGGATTACTGAGCGCGCTCTGACTACTGTCAGTCATGTTTATTTGTTCACAGTATTGTCTCAGTTAGCTGTCCTGTAGAAATCTGTAGAACTGGAAGGAAATAATTAGTTTAGATACATCTGATGTATTTTTTTCTGATCTTAGTGATTCTTGGTTAAACAAAAAATATGAACAAAATGTAATAGTATGTGAACGTGAACCCAGCAGGTTGGAAAAAGGGTTAAAATTCACAAATAGATCTTGTTGAACATATTCAAGAACGTGTATTTAGCATATGGTGTTCACACTGGGCAAACGGAGGAGAATCTTCTTCCTTTTTTTTTTCCTACTGTTTACTAGTGCATTTCCGCCACCTACAATTGGAAGAAGCGTGGTGTGAAATGTCCTGAATCTTGCTCCAAGTTTTTTTTCAAAGCTGTATTCTGATAAATGAAAGGCTGTGACATATGAATCCAGCCGGGCACAAACCGAAATTTCTTAATTTCTGCTCCATGATCAGTTTTCAAATGGTTGGCACTTGCATTAATTAAATAGGAGGCCATTCATTCGTTACTACCTAATCAAAGTCACTCATTGGTCAAAGTTCAGCCTACTCTGACTTTCAACGCGTGTTCAGTGGCTGCACGTTTTGTATGGAGCGCCTAAAAAAGGTCGTAAAATCTTGTGTAGCAACACGTTGTTGTGAGAGGTCTGAACGCGGAAGCCAGAAACGCGTTTATGCTTGTCTATGTAGACTTCTTATAGAAAGTGGCTGCTTGAATACTTGTTGCAGAGGGCAGTTTGAATGTAGCTTCAAAGTGACTGCAGCTGATCATATAAAATAAAAGGCAGAAGTGCTGAAAAACATCAATCTTCTGACTCAAAATCACAAAAATAATGTGAAATAACCAAATACAATCTGCGTTATTTAGCTGCATGTTTGCTATAAATTCAAGTTTACCTCAAAACACTGTTTTCTGCATGTCATTCAATAGTCCTATAGTTCCCAGCCATGTTTAGAAGCTTCAGATCGCTAATTTCATGTAGAATTTCAGTATTTTCCACCCAAAACCATAATAATTTCAAATGAAAATTTGACACCTGTTCAGCTGAGTTTTAATTTATTGTTTGAAAAGAGGTTCATGACAAACGAACGCCTGTGATGGAAGAGTCCTAAGAAACGTGTATGAACACAAGCCTTTATTATAATAGGTTGCTTATTTAATCTTTAATTGAAACAGAATCAACAGTTCTCCCTAGAAAAACGGGTATCATGTTAATTGATCAATGGCATTCGGGTCAAAGGATAAATTATGTTAAAGCCCTCAGAGTAACATGGATGATTGACAATATCAGGAAATCTGAATATTTTAAATTAAGGTTAAATTAAGCTTTGTCGTTTCCTCACCAAACCCTGTCCTGGCCTCTCATCCTGATGGCTAGATTATCTCTTATGCTCTTCAGCCCACAGCTGAGCTTCTACATGAAAGTTCTGCTTTTATCTGGATGTGAATGAACAGCTGTTTGCTGCTACCTGTGCTTATCAGGCTGAATGTTTTATTTCTGCTTTCAGTGGAAAAAACGTACCACGTATCTCCGGTTGGCTTCTGCTCGCCTGTTAACCTTTCCCGCTTTATATTTTTCCTCCCCTCTCCCCCCTCCTCTGGGCTTCATGTCTCCGTCCTCCTCCTCCCTGCTCTGCTCTGATCCAGAACCACACTGTCATACTAACTACTCCCTGGGGGCTCTAACTCTGCCCGTCTCCACGATGTAAGTTCCTCTTCCTCCTTATTCTCCTTTGGTGGTGGGTTAACCAACCACAGGGATCTTTCACCACCCACCCTGCAGACCTCCTCCACACCTCCTCTCCTCTTCATCAATGCATGGTCCGTAGGTCAGGACATTGGCGTAGTGTCAGAAGTGACTGAGCTGTCCCACTTCTGTTCCTTGGTGTGAATAGATGCATGCTCACTTCTTTAACTGTATCATTTATTATTTTCTAAGGGGCCAGATCAGTGGTTTTGCATGCAGTAGTTGTTATTAGTCATCACTCACATGTTGTAATAGATACTACAATACCAGACTTCCAAAAAACACCAATCCAGAAATGGTGGTACAGTGTAGAAATGCTAAAAGAAAAGGACATGGTTTTGTTTCCAAAATCTCAATTTATTGTTTCACATAAAACATTATTTTTTCACTGTTATAGCTGATTTCAAATAGAGTTGGGACAACAGAGTTATATTAATGTACGACGATCATCTGATAACAGCAGATTTTTATGAATGAAAGGCCTGCGACCTGAATGGCCTGAATTGGGTTTTATATTAGTAAATTTAAGTTAAGTATAGCTCTTTTGCAAAAACAAATCACGTCGACACGACAAATGATTCTCTTACTAACGACCTGTCATGGATTTTTTTTCTTTTGCCTTGTAATGTAAAAGATATGGGGCTGTTTTTGGAAGTGGACTTTTTTTGGATGAAAAAGTATTTCACAGTGTCTGATGACGAACAAACTTGTAGAGTTTTGCATAACAAGTTTGCTGCACTGTGAAAAGTAAAGCTAAGTGTGATCAGCATAGCAGCAAACATCTGTGCCTTCTTTACCTTGCAGTGTGAACTAATATATAAAGTGTTATAAAAGTGGGACCAATCACAGAGCTCTGTGCTACACCATGACTATGGCACGTAGGGAGGACAACATTTTTAACCTTTGAGTTTGCTGCACAGTCCCTCTGCATAAAAAAAGCAATGATTATCTGCCTATTGGTAATATTTTATGTATTAGCCAACAATTAATTGTTAAACAAAAAAAATACATTTAGAAATCAGTGTAGGCTAAAAGCTCTGATAGCAAATATTGTATTCATTTCTGGCTTTGTTTGATATAAATCCCTATTCCTCTAAGTTAAAATTAAGTCTATAAATACAGAATACAGAATATAGATGTGTGTGTGTGTGTATAAAAACATTGTGTCAATATGTTAAATAGTATAGTCATAAAAATCAGTAAACTGTCAATAGTATTTACAGATTATGATTGGAGAAAATCCCTGCTAAGGTACCAACAGCTCCTGTGACTCATCAGGTTGTGTCTTTTTTTTTTTTTCTTATGCTGCATTTTGACGTCACAGCGTTGAGACGACTTGGCGTCACTAACATTCACGTTTGGCGTTGCAGATTCCTCTAACACTCTGTTTCAGGTTTACATCTCTGTCACAATTTTTGCAACTGGATGGGATGTAATGTTTTCCTCTGTTTGTTCCTTTAAACAGAGCTGTTTGTCAGTAGACAGCTGCCTTTCTTTCTACAGTTTGTCCCCATTCTTTCATTTTTCTGAACATTAACGTGTGAAGTCAATTCCAACACTCATCCCTCACCTCACACTTGTTTGCAGTTTTTCATCACATTTAACTGATTCTTCAGATACACTTTGCATGTTCAAATGAGAATTTCACCTTTGGATAAACTCATGTCATTTCTGACAGGGTTCTTGATGTTGAAAAATAAAGGCACTCAAAAAAAATATGACCCAGCCAGAAATTTAGAAGAAAAACACAATGCGATTTTATCAACAGTTTCTGGGAGAGCTTGTTGCTGCCACTGCAACCAAGACTGCTCTCCCAGAAACTGTTGATGTATTTGTTTTGTTTGGGACCAATAAAATCCCATTTAGTTTTCTTCTAAATTTTCTAACTCAGCTCTAAAGCTGAATACACATCCATAAAACAGTTTTTTGTGTGTGTGTCAAACTCACACCAAGTAGACAAACTGAGGAAAAAGCACTATTTAAGCCTTTATAGCTGTGTTTGCATGTTGTGTTTTTTTGAACATTAGTGGGACATATGAAGAATCATAGAACATGGAAACTACTTTTAAGTATCCTTTCCATCTTTTGTTGAAAAAATTAAGAATTAAGATAAGTTTGTTAAATTTGACCATAACATTCTACGGACAGATCTGTCAGATTTAAATTTGAATTTTTGCCTTCAACAAGAGAATGATGATCATTTTTTTAGCTCAGCTTCTTATCAGAAACTATTTTCCAGACAGTGAATGCTCTGTTTGATGACTTCTGCATCCTTTGTTCCTGTTCTCTCGCTAGTCATCTTTGGCAAAAACAACAATAAAAACTCAGAAAAACTTGGAGAAAGGAGAATGATTTTAAAAAAAACACCTTTATATAACATCAGTTTAACTACGGAATGAACTACAACTGTATCAAAATAATAAGTTCCATGCTGGACATCTTTGTTGGCCCACCATGTTGTTTATGTGTTGGGATATTTTGAAATAAAGCATGTAATAATGTTTAAAAAGAAGAGAAAGTGTAAACATGTTGCAAACATGAACAAAGTATCGTGCTTATGCTAAATTTATGATTTATAAACAAACGAAAAGATCCTGCTGCAATCTGAGGAATTATCCTTTTCAGGCAGAATAAGTTTCCTTTGGGTTCAATGCACAGAAACTGAATGCAGATTCTTGTCTTTGTTTGTTTTTTTGTCTCATGCATGATGTTCCAGTTGCCACACAGAACTAATTTTGACCTGAAGAAAGTCCAGACTCTCATGGTTCTGTCTGTGGATGCGGGAGAGATCAACACAAAGTTGTCTCAACCAGTTTATTGTCATTTTAATTATTTTGATTTTGTCTTGTGTTTTGTTCCTTAAGTGTTGCGGCTGCAAGAATGCTTGTCAGTTTCTTCTAATAAAAGATGGTTTGGTGTATCCTACGTTAAATAAGACAAATGAATAAAAGTTAGACCCCCTTCATTATAATTGCCACTGTAATACCTCCAGACTTCCAGAAAGAATTGGGCTTGAAGAGAAAACTACAGCAATATAAGTCAAAAAAGCACAAGCAGCTGGGTGTATCCCTCTTGGTGATGAGCATTTGCAGATTGTTTGGTTGTAGAGCAAATCCAGGACAGGCTCTTGTTCTTGTTATTTTCATACTTACAGTTGGTTTTGTGCTTCTGTAAAAGTTTATAACTTATTTTTGTTAGCATCTAAATGTTTGATGGTGGCTTCCTCCATTATAGCCACCCTACAAATGAAATGCAGTTTTCTGTAGCAGCTTCTTTGTGCCACCTTGCTGCTCTGATCATTGCTGTTGTCCGGTTAGACGTGTTTAAGCAAATCCTTTATAGCTCAACAGCCTCCATGAGAGAGGCTTTTGTCTGTTTCATCTGTGAATGAAATCCATCATCTGTGTCTATGAACACCTGATCAGGGCTTGCTGCAGGTAAAGCATGCTTTGTCCTGCTCCCTCCCTGCAGCCCAGCTGCTGGGTATTTTTTTTTTTTAGCAGAGCTGGGGTGTTGCATTGCCATGTCGGTCCCCATCCATCAGCTAAAATATGACGACCACATGAGAGGCGTTTATAAATCAGGCTGGCGGTGGGATTTTTCCCTGTGTCACGTCTGAAAGTACCAGATCTTCCCCATCTTTTAAAGTTTTTCCTTCTGTTGAGAAGGCGGACACAACTCAGATATCTGCATCATTCTGTGTTTAGAAGTGATATTGCATCTCTCTCTTTCTAAATCTTTATTTAGATAAGCTGCAGCAGGTTAAGTAAACTCAAATGAACTTTGAACATTAAAGAGGAATCGCTTCACATTTCACAGGAACCTATATACTCCTGCTGCAGCAAAATGTGATTTGTTTGAAGATATGAATAAAGCATGTCCCATTTAAAAATGGTAAAGATTACGTCCTCTGATTGTTTTTTTACTGGATGTGCGTCATGACATTGGCTGCAGCTTAAACATCTGCCTTAGTGCAGTTCCATACATAAAGTCATTAGGAAGGATAAATCCGCTATTTTCCTATTTTTTTTACGTTCTTTAGCAGATGATAAGTTCATTTTAGGTGCCTTTAACTCATCAGCTACAATAATTGAAGTAATCCGTGGAGAATGCAAATTTTGTTTACTCTGATGCAACTCCGTGGCTAAATTTAAACTCCAAAGGTTTAATCTGCGATAAAAAAAAAGTAAAAAGTATTAACTGAAAAATGTGCATACGTTTGAGTGTAAGGCTCAGTTTTTAAAACTCTTTGGCTTCTCCTGTGTTTATCATTCATTTAATTTGAATTCTAAATAATGGAAACTGAGTTAGAATAAAAATTAAATACTATTTTATATGTTTAAACATTTATGAACCTGTCATTGTTTGTTCCATCGAACTAAGTTTGTGGTCCGTTGTGGTGAAGAAAGAGCTAAGTCAGAAAGCAAACTCTCAATTTACCAGTTGATCTTCACTTCAATACTCACCTATAGTCATGAGCTTTGGGTCATGACCCAAAGAACCAGGTCCCGGAAACAAGCAGCCAAAATCAGCTTCCTGGCAGTCTTTCTGAGTATTTATCTATTCCAATCGTTGTGAATCAGGAGCAGCAAATGTAAAATGTGTTCAAGCTTCAGCTTAACATTCTTTATAGTTTTATCAAAATGTTTACTTTATGAATCTTCAAATGTTCAGTCTCTAATATGTGAAGATATATTCTTCCTCTTTAACATCCTAAATCTGGGCTTGTTACTTCTCCTGCGCCTCTTCGGTCATCTTTTCTGTCTTTGCTGTCCCTCCTGTGGCGACATGGCCTCCTCCTTCTCTGACAGCTCCTTGTCTTCAGCAGGACCTCCCTCGCTCTCCAGTGGCTCCACCTCTGGACTCCTGCTTCATGAGACCGGCCCTCCCCGCCAACCGCCGACCCCCCTCTCGCTGGGCCATCCGCTCCCCCTCCTCTTCCTTGAAGTGGAGCGGGGGCATGAAAAGGAGGTTCACCTTCCCACCACCAGGACACCGGAAACCCATCCTGGAGGGTGAGGAGCCGGCCTGAGGACACGTCCACCTCCTCCACCTCGGTCTGAAAAGACCCAATACCTCAGAAAATCCACTGAATGAAGGGGTTAGAATGGGCTTCAAATAGAGGGAGGGAGTGTTGGACCTTTCAAGTAGCACCAGCGGATCGTTGGGAAACCAGAACTTCTAGAAGAACCTGGAATGTACTGTAAACAACCCACTGATACCAGAACACAAAGCGTACATTTCCACAAGAGGTGCCTCTGCATTTAAGTTTGTTTTCCTTCTTTTGTTTGTACACAAATATGAGTAAAATGCATTCATGAAAATCAGCCACAAGTCTGGACTTTCTTCAGGTCAAAGCTGGAAGTCAGCCACAGCACATGTACTATTTCTCTCATTTGTTGAAAGGTTGCAGCTCATTTCTTCTTGGTTTGTCTTGCAGTGCTTCATTCCAGCTCTTTCTTAAGGAGTCTGTTCATGGCTTAGGATTCAGTGTTTAAAGATTCTTTTTTTTACGCTTAAGAAGAGGAACAGCCACACTCACAAGCAAATAATGAAATGAAAAAAAAAAAAAAACGGTTCTGCTTTGGCAGAGTCACATGATGTCATTAATGAGGTCTATTTCTACGTTCTGATGAATGTTGGGCTCAGTTCACGTGTAGACAACAACCTAAAGAACCTCGTGCATATTTTCCAGGCAGTGGTTCAATATCAGAAACGTATTTGCATGTCTTTTCTGCAGTAGCACTTTAGTGCATGTACATACGGGCTCTAGTCTTTTGTAGCCACTCAGCGTGGCTGTGAGAGGAAACTCCTCCTAAGGGAACTATGTTTACTTGTTTTCTTTGTTGTTGTTGTCAAATTATTTGCATCTACAGATATGAGAACCATTTTGAGTAACTATTGTACTTTCAAGGCTGTTTTTGTTACTGTTGATGAAAAACTTTTTTGGGGGCAAGAAAATCGCGGAATTCAAACTATGAATGTTTTAAGAAAAAGTCTATATAAAAAAAGTCTATCAATCTATAGTCACCTGTAAATTGTAAATAGTAATAAAAACAACTGTGTGTTTCCATTATTGTCTGGCGGTGCTTTCATGTCTAACAGCCCTGATGAAGACAGATCCCTGAGAGTGGGGATCACAGACTGCAGGATTACGGCGAGTCATGAAAGTCAGCTCCTTCTTCATCAGTAACTCAGGTGCTACCCTCTTCATGTTCCAAAGCTCCTTGCACAATACAGAGGTTAGTTAGATCACTGTTGACTTTATTTAAAGATCAGAAAGACACCATTAATGGCAAAGGTTGTGTTTTGCAAACTCAACAAAGGATTAAAATTGATAACAGGTCCTAAACCCATGAATGTTTCCAAACCAGCTGTGACTTAGAATCAAGGTTTGCTGTGATTTTAGCACAAAGATATATTAGAAGCAGGGCATTTAAGTTCTGAAAGCTTTGGCTTCAATGAACTTAGTCCTTGATTCAGTTTGGAGTCTAAGCCGAGGCCTGACATTCTCCTAAAAAGTTCCTGCACCATCTTTGCCTTATCCAGAGACAGCAGCCACCAGAAACACTGATTCCATGAATGGTGGGGTAGTTCTCTCACATCCTCTATTCAGCAGCTCACAATTAGTTATTGAATTGAAATATTCCAGGCTACCATTCACCTTTACTCTGACATGCAGGTATGAAACTGAATGGCCAATGTTTGATAACCCCGTTAAGAGGAGTCAATCTGGACAGCCTGAGAGGGTCTGTGGTGAAGCAGCTCTTCTTTAAAGATCATTTTAAAAATGTCAGGGATCTTTGGTTAAAATACTCCTTAAACTTTCACAGCTGATCTTGGTTTGAGCGTTTAAAAACGTTTGAGCACACATGTTCAGCTGTTTTGTATTTCCACTACACCACACACTGCTTTCTAGCAATGCCATTAAAACCGTGAATCAACCTCAACCTGTTCTGGCTGGGCGTTCACACCAAAACAGTAAATGGTCCTGAGGGCAGCATGAGACATCGATGTCTCAGCCCTGATGAATTACTAAGACAAAACATTTATCTGACTTCAACTCCATTTCATTCATGTGCCTGACAGTGGCTGCACTGCACGTCTAAGAACACACTGAAAGGTGATCATTCTGAATGACTGATGGGCAGTTTTATAAACTTTTATCTCTGATCATATTGATTTTAGCGATCAAATGTTGAAAAATGTTTGGAGTAAAAATATAAAAAATGTGGTAAAAAAATAATGGTTGACTGGACTCGTTTTTCTTATTTCATCTTATTTATTAAAGACGTTTTTCTAAAGTCCATTTTTTCATTCTGAAGCTTCAACTGAATCAAACTGGATGACTGCGAATGATACAGACAGTAAAGGTTTGCTTTTGTGTTCTCTGTGACCAGTTTAGAGCAGAGTTTACAAGGAAAAGGATTTTCAAAGAACCACAAATCTCTCAAACAGAATGAATAAAGATTAAACAACAATGTCAGGGTTCGAAATGTCCAAAAAAATGAATAGATTATATCTAGATTTTACAGGGAAGTGTTTGAAAAGTGTCTTGCTTAACAATAGTTTCAGCTGCTCAGTAACTTCTAGCTGTTAAAGTCTTCAGATTGTGGCTCATCTGCACAAAGTTTCAGAAATAAACATTTGTCAGCGTATGTCACACTAAAGCTTGTTCATTTTGTTCCTCATCAACTGACTAGCACGGTGTCCAAAAAGAACTTCAAATAAGTATAAAGTAGTTTAAGCAGCAATTAACCCCTGCAAGTGCTGCTCTCATAAAGAAAGCTGGTGTTACTCTGTTTTATGTTTTTGCATTTTTGATTCTTTAAATTAAAAGGCATAACTATGGGACAACTGGATTTTATGGAGGGGGGCATCTGACTGGAGTGAAGAAGTGATGATGAGGTTGAAGCAGCAAGTCGAGGGACCCTGATGCATCACAGAGTCATGACGATGAATGAATAATGCAGACTGGCTGCACTCTGGGAGCTGCTGATGGCACATTGAGGGTCAGTGGAGGAAGGCAAGAGTGAAGGCTTTTACCTCCATCTGCCCTGAGAGGAACCCACCACTGCTGAATAATTAACATGGTCCCAGAAGTCCTGGCTCTCACACACAGCACTGCTCTCTGAACGCTGGCCACTGCTTTAATGTTTGATGTCCACAGCAGCTTGAAGGGTGTAACCTCCTCGTGCAGCTCTGAAGCTCTGGAGGAGGTGAAAAAAAAGCATATAGCCTGATTTAAAGCTAATGATGTTTAGGGGGGGAAAAAAAACTTTTTCTCTCACTATTTTTGTTCTAACAAATACTCAAAAAAGACAAAAATACTGCAGCTTCATTTGAGTGCAAATGAAACAAACCAGACATAACCTCCTTAACTTCCCAGAATGCATTATGTGACATGATTCGTGGTGCATATCTGAAATGTTCTGGTAGATGTGCCTTACATAACACCAAGTAGAGCAGTCCTTGATGTAGCCAGACAGATGTTTTTGTATTTTTTACCAATGTCTGTGGTAGTGATGGGTGTGGTTTTATGACTTCAAAGACTTAATGCAGTTTTTGGTCTTTTTACCATGTCTTTGTGGCATTTCCCTGATGGTGGAGGACAAATCTAAATAAGTATTTGAGTATTTCTTTATTCAAATTGTTGTGAATCAAGAGCAGACACAAAGAGATCCTATTTGTGATGTAGAAAATACATTGGGTGGGCCACAAGCTCCCTGTTCTGCTCCATTCTGATGCATCCTCTTGAGGACAAACAGCTCCATAATGTCTTTGTTTTCCTCGTCTGAGCTGGTATCTGGATCAAAACTGTACAGCTGGATAGCTCCAATTTTGCTCAACATTTTTGTTACACTGGAAATGTTAGACTGGGGGTGTGAGCGGCTGGGCGCTAGCAGGAGAGCATTTAAACAGAGAGCTCTCAGTTGTGGGTGAAGGGAAAGGGGGCAGGATTGTTCCACGTCAATGCTCCCGCCCACAACTCATAGGTCTACTTCTAATGAACTCCTGCTGCGCTGCAAAAACTATGTCCTTGAAAACAACACTGTTTTTTTTTATTAAAAAATTCATAGTCAGAATTAAAAGACCACTGGGAACAATCAAAAAAACGATCAAAAATGATCGGAGTCTGCCTTGAATCCCTCCTTTCTCTGTGTGTCCTGCTGACAGTTTATCTCCCCCAGATCTCCTCACTGAGAGGTCGTCCTGCCAACAATAGAAACAGTTTGGACCTTGCATCCCCAGACTTTTTTCTGCTCCCCACTCACAAAGGTCATTCTTCTCCCGGTGGGGGCAGAAGATGGAGGGGAAGGTCAAGCTGAACGTCCAATTCTTTGGGTTTTAGTTTCACGCACGAAAAATTGACAAGAGATTAAAATTAAAATCTGTTAAAGCATTAAAGGAAGTTTTGTAAACACTAAAGATTAAAGGATCCGTATGAAACTGTTTACTCCATCAGTTCAACAGCTTCATTCACTCAGTTGACTGAGCTGCTTCAACAAAGCTTTTTTTAATGACATTGTTTTACATTTTGTCAGAAATTCAGCATTTTTTTTTTTTTTGTGAAAAACAGTCAAACTTAAATGTCTTGATGTATGGCCAGGTAGAGCCCCACTTTAACCAAGAGCTAGAAACATCAGCCCTGTGGATAATGTACATTTCAATCATTTAGAATTTACTTGAAACACAAAGAATTTAGCCTTTTGTGTTAAATGAAATCTCTCTCTCTAAAATTTACTTCAGCAGAACTTCACTAGCAATCACTACCCAGGAACATCTCCAAGCATTTCCAAAACTTTACAGCTGCTCAAACAATTCACCAATAAATCCTGGAGAGAGTGAAAATTTTTTACAGCAAAGCACTTTAGACACTCTCAGTTTTCTCTTTAAAAAACAGTTTGACCAAAAAACCGTCCAAATGTAAATTTTACTAAAAAAAAACTCTATAACACATAGACATGATGTATATTGAAGTAAAAATTACGTTAAAACCAAAGTTTTTTTTTTTAGGCCAGGTTCTCCTGGTCACATGGTCTTTCCTGGTTACCATGTTCAACCCTTCAGGGTCAGTGAGTTCTTACTCAGTTCTCATAGATTCTTCTGCCCTTTTCCTGCTGTCAGAGGGAGGTTTCTCTCACATTTCTAATCTTCATTGCTGCTCTTTTAGTTCAGGATTCTTTTCTCGATGTTTTTGTTTATGTTTTTAGCTGCTTTGTTTTGTTCTCCCTGGTTTCTAGCATTTGGGTTTTTGCTGTTTTGACTGTTTCAGGTTGACTTTCATGTCATTTGGATGAAAAGCTGCTGTGTTGCTGAAGCAAATTTTGATCCCCTGTAAAAGTTCTATGTTTCCTATTTTGTTGCACAAATGATTAAAAACAAAAAAAGTTATTTTCAAGCATATTTAGCAGAGTGTATGTTTAAAGTCTAATGACGTTTTAGATTATGGAATGGATTCTGTAAAATAATCTTCTCATTTCTTTGCTCATTTAGATCATCTGTTTGAGTTTCTTATTCCATAAACTTACAAAAACTACAACATTTGTCAGTAAAAAGCACAAAATGATTCAAATGTACTTTATTTTCCGATGTGCTTTTGCAAATGCAGCATTTGTTTGATCATCATCATCATAAAAATGTTGCAGTTTTTGTAAAGACACTCAAACAGTCTGTTTTTAACAATACTGTTGCAGGATCTGCTTTAATCTTCACAAGTTCTTTTGTAAATTCACATACAGTCCTTTTATAATCCAAATGTTTACTGAGAAATTTCATATTTGGAATTTCAAATCCGTTTCTGAAAAACAAGTACTTCTGGTTATAATTTTAGTGTTTTTAATTATTATTGTTGTTGTTGTATGCCTTCGTGCTATAGCAGTTTCTAAAGTTTCTTTCACTTTTTTCTTTTTTTCATCTTTAAAAGGAAATCTTTGAAAAAGAGGAAATGCGTCAAGTTACAAAACATCTGCAGATTCCTGCTGGAATCATCTGGAAAAGAAAAAGTGGGCAGACCAGGAGGAAAAGTGGAGAGGGTGGGGCAGTGCTGGAGAAGACGTTGTCATGGTTACTAGTGTTCGTGATGCTGTGGAGGGGGGTTGATGATGTAACATCAGCTCTCTTGTCCTTGTCCTCCTCAACCAGGCGCTCTGATTGCTGCAGAGACACAAAGGAGTTGTCCACTGTCTGAGCGTGACCCAACACAACACCCTAGTAAGAAATCGGGATGGCATTTAGAACAACCCAAGGCAAAAATAAATAAAAACACACTTTTACCTTTTATTTTACCCTCTTTTTGGTCAAACAATTTCTGTTGTTTTACAAAAATCCCACCTTACTCCAATCCAAAAGAATCCCCTCATGTTTGTGTCCAATGAGCTGTTCTGATGTCCTAATCAGAGCAGTGGGTTGCTTGAGCAAAACAAGAAGGCTAAATATCTTTGGCAGGAAGAACCAGACTTTCCAGTGAGTCATCAGGTTCACTGCAGAGGAGCTGTCTGCCCACAAGGGGGCGACATTCTGCTGCTGTGCTTGGAGCCAGATGAACAAAAGCAGCAAAATGTCATCTTTTATTCTCAGGCTACAGAAATATATAACAAGTCAAAAATGTACACTATAGATTGAGCAGGAAAGCGCTGCACAAAGCTGACTGTTATAATTAAACTTAATCAAAAACATAAACTAGATATTTGCAATTCAAAACAGCTATAATCTTTTACCAAAATCCCTCTGTCATCTCATTTACACAGATTTGTTCTTCTGAACACCTTCCTATCTGCACCCCCATTCAGTCCAAAACCAGAAAGCGCTAATGCAGATCCAGCCCTTTGTGATCGTCTTCATCAGTGTTGTTGCAGCAGGACAGAACAGAGAGGTGGAGCTGTTGGCTCAGGCTGCAGCCTCGCTCCTCTGGCTGAACAACACCTCCACCACATTAGGGTCTGCCAGGGTGGAGAGGTCCCCAAGGTCTGTCTCGTTGCGAGCGATCTGGCGGAGGATTCGCCTCATGATCTTCCCTGAGGAAAAAAAAGAAGCAGGTGTTTCAGAGAAGCAAGAGGAAGAGGAGGAAGAAGAGGACGGGTTCCTGCTCTTACCTGAGCGGGTCTTGGGCAGAGCTGGGGCATTTTGAATGAAGTCAGGTGTGGCGATTGGTCCGATCCTTTCTCTCACTGTGGAGACCACACAGGAGAGGAGTTATTGGAGATGGACACAACTCATAAATGATTAGAGAAGACAAAAAGCTGCTGCTTTCGTGTAAAGACATCTTCAGATATGTCTCTTTCTACTTCTTCACTTAATGCAACACAACCCTAAAAGTCTTTCATTCTTCAAAGTGAAAAATAAAAGGTTTTTTCTTGTTAAAACAGAAGCCGCTGTGCTTTCGGAACAGATTGTTGAACAACTTGTGGTATTAAAATCACTGTTATAGCTCCCTGTGAGATTCAGGATTGATTTAAAGTTCTTCTATTGGTTAACAAATGTTTTTATGGTCTGGGCTGTCATATCTATCTTATAGAACTTTACAGTATAAGTCCTTGTGGACCTGGTACAGACCTTTTAGTAATTCCTAAAATTAGAGCCAAAACTTGAGGCAAGGCTTCATTCCATTTTAATGGATCTCGCCTGTGGAAGAGCCTTCCACAGAGCCTCAGGGCTGCAGAGACTGTTCATGTTTTTAAAGGAAGGCTCAATGTTCACCTTTTTAATCTGCCTTTTAGCTAAAATCAAGGAATGTATTAATTTGATGTTTATTTTTTGTACTGATTTGTTTTTTTAATTAAATTTTTGTCATTCTATCTGTCCATCCATCCATCTTCTTAACCTGCTGCTTCCCTTTCAGGGTCATGAGGCTGCTATGGGCAAGGGTGGGGTTCACCCTGGACAGGTCCCCATCCTGTCGCAGGCCACACAATCACACACCCATACACACTGCCAGTTACACCTAGGGACTATTTAGAATCAAAAATACAAAAGTATGAAAGACTGAACCGGATAATGATAATTTAGGTAAATAAAATGAAAAATAAATTTTAAGTAAGCAGAGCAGGGGTGGGATTATATAACTTTGCTTCCTCTCGCTCCCTTTCAAGGAATCTTTTGAACTTCTTGTGACATTTTTAATAGTTAATAGCTTCAGTGTTTCATGTTCTATATACAAAAGAGCAAATATGTTCATTATGAGTAAGAGTAATATTTGAATAAATAACTTGGTGAGCCTATGAGTATTTTCCCATCAATTTCATGATTATTTTCTTGTGTTTTATATCATTGTATGAATATAAACCTCTGTTGGTTGTCTTGATAATGCATTATTTTTGCTTTGATTGCTTGAAAAAAACATTTCCAAATCATCACTTAACCTATGAAGCATGTTTTTAGACTGTGGGAGGAAGCTGTAGTTCCTGGAGAAAACCTGAACATGCACAAAGACAACATGCAGACTCCACACAGAAAGGTCCCAGCCAGGATTTCTAGGACAGAATCTATCTCAGTTTTTCCTTTTCAGTATTTTATTCCTTTTACATTTCGTTTTAACTCCAGTGTTTTCCTCAGAGGGATCCTCCACGTCAGTGATTGGGCGTCCTCAGTAAACTGTGGGATCTCCCGGGTCTGGCTTCTTGCTTTAATTGTGGTAGCGTCCTCTGTGAATTGGGGGTGGGGGTTCACTCATGTGGACTGGTCCCCAGAATATTGTTTCCCTGCTTAAGCATCAAGCCAAATCTCTATTTTGCATTGTATTCATATATTATTTTATGTTTGATTATATGTGTTTATGGGGGGTTAGCAAATACATATATATGTGTATATATATATATATATGTATATATATATGTTTTAAACGAAGGTCTTTGTTTTGCTTTTAGTTCTTTAAATGTTTTTATTATATAAAGCACTTGGTGTTGCAAATGTCTGTAAAATGCTTTATAAATAAAGTTTGATTTGATTTGACTGAGATCTTGAATAAAGTTTTTCCAAACGGGGGATAACAGTCTTTAAAGCAACACTCAGACTGTTAGTGAATGAATCAATGCTCTTGGAGATGCCCTCTTGAACATAAACAACGTGATGAAAAACCTTCCCTCATTTTAGACATTTGTTTTCATATTTTCAGAATCACCTTGTCTATAAAAAAACATAAATTTGCCAAAACTATTTAATCCTGCTTGAGATCACAGAGACATTAAAATCTACAAGATGTAAGTTCCTCATGAATTAGGAAACACTTCAGAAAAACTAAGTGTTCTTTGAAATTAGATTTTTAGTTATGTTTCCATTTTTAAACGACTTATATTAATTAACAAAGAAGGAGACTCCAAATATAATTGCCGTTTTTCTTAACATCAAATTGTATTCATTTAAAGTAAAGAAGATCTTGAGTTACATTTTTATTGATTTTGAGCTCTGAAGTTCTGAAGTTTTGTTTTTGCAGATATAGGGACGGCATCTTTTTTGGAGAGACTTCTATAAACTTGCATTAAAATAGAAAAGTCTGTTTTAACAAATTGTCTTGAGTCAGAGCCTTACCCTGCTTCTTCAGCTCCTCCACCAGCTTTTGGTTGAACTCCTTGTTGTCTTTGAGGGTAACAAAGCAGTGAAGACACTCCCCCTTCACCTTGTGAGGTCGACCCACCACCGCAGCCTCCGACACAGCAGGGTGCTGCGCCAGGGCTGCCTCCACCTCTGCGGTGCTCATCAGGTGGCCTGAGACACAAAAAACAACCATTTCATATCAAAGATTACCACAAAAGGTGGAACGCTAAAGATGTCCAACCTCACCCCCGACAGTTCCTCAGAGTTAGCAGAAAAACAGCCTGACAGCTCTCTACCTGACACATTCAGCATGTCGTCTATCCTCCCAGTTATCCAGTAGTAACCGTCTTTGTCGCGCCTGCAGCCTGAGGGCAGAGTCAGAAGTTACATAACTCTGAAAGAGTCTGCTTGTCCTCAAAGCAGAAACATCACGAATCTGATGCTTACCATCACCTGTCACATAAAAGCCCGGGAATTTCCTAAAGTAGGTGCTTTCAAAGCGCTCGTGGTTTTTATACACAGTTCTCATAATTCCAGGCCACGGCCTCCTGAAAACCTTCAACACAAAGACAATTTACCGTGTTGATTTGAGCTTTAAGCGTCTGGAAAAGCGTAGAAAAATCCAATCCAATATTATTATTATTATTAATATTATTTGGGCTATGTTGAATTTTCCATATTGGTTTCAACCATTTGAAATCAATAAAATGTTCAAATTAGGCTTTTAAAGAAGAACTACATATAACGGCAACTAAGAAAAAAGAATCAAGATTGTGTGCTTTCCACCGTCATATAAACGGCAGTAATGCTGAGTGTGTTTAAACTAACCAGATAACCTTCAGCTTCTCCCTCCAGCTCCTCTCCATGTTCATTCAGGATTGTCGGATCCACACCAAAGAAAGGAAAAGTCTGAAAGAACAAACACTTTTTAGAAAACTTAAAGTCTTTGAATTTGGTTTGATATTCAAAAACAGATATGATTGTGATGGCCAACAAATATTTTTTTATATTTTGCAGTAAAAAGAATCTAGATCAGTGAAATGCAGTGGCAGTATCATGGGTTGAGAGTGTTTTACACATTCAATCCCATGAAAAAATAATGTTTTGAATGTAATATATGACTACTTTATTAAAATTTCAAACTTTAAACACAATAAAACATCTTTAACTAAGGACTATTGCTCCGGGAAAAAATGCAGCAGCGTATTACTTTTTGATGTTAGAAAAACTTAAAAACTTGAAACCAGGCACTGAAAGAAACCTGGATTCCTTTAAAAAAATAAACAGACTATGAGATCAAATGTTTCCAGAACAGGTTCTTTTTGATAACACACAATAAAAAGTGCAGTATTTGCGGTGAAATCCAAAAAAAGTGTGACATTTTTGCTATGAAGACACTGTTACTTACAGCAGAGCCTGGTTTCAGAGGTGTAGCAGCAGGTAGAGGAGTCAGCACGTGTCCTCCCTACAGAGGTTCACCAGAATCATGACACCGCTGTCTGGCTAAAAACACTCATAATCTTATTGATCATTTTTATTACCGTCTCTGTCTGCCAGAAAGTGTCAACCACAGGACATCTGCCCTGACCGACCACCTTATAGTACCACTGCCACGCCTCAGGGTTGATGGGCTCGCCCACCGTGCCAAGGATCCTCAGGGTGGACAGGTCATACCTGACGGATCAACACATTTTTCTTACACTTCATCCTCCATCGATCATCTGGACAAAGATCCATAATCAGGCTTTCTCCTTTAACTCCCAATCTAGTTTCAAACATGAACTTTCAAATGCAGATGCAAATAAAGTCAGATGAATCTAAGGCCAGCTTAAATACTGTATGATTTAGATCATTTGCACAAATAAAAAAAGAACACACTTCAGTTCAAACTGCTGTCAAAACTGTGTTTTGCACCACAGAACTGTAGAGTGTGCATTCATCAAAGCGTCTGTCAGAAGTGAGAGCTATGAAATATCAAAGTTTGTAAAATACAAGAGCACCCCTTTTGAGAAGCTCTTTGAAAGTCTTTCTTCTTGAATCCCATTTTCTTGGATGGTGTTTTCAAAGCAGCCTTCCAGCAGACGGCCTGACTTACTTCTGCAGCGGTTCCTGACCGTACTTCATGAGCATGCGGATGGCCGTGGGGGCTGTGTAAAACTTGGTCACTCTGTACTTCTCAATGATCTCCCAGAAGCGGCCGACGTGAGGGTAGACAGGAACACCTTCAAACTGGACCACAGACCCACACCGTTGAATGCAGTTAGGACTCTATGCAGTCTCAGTAATCTCCGTCATATTTTAATGAGACTTTTAACTCACGAGGACACTTGTGGCACCGTTTGCAAGAGGGCCGTAAGTGATGTAGGAGTGGCCCGTGATCCAGCCGACATCTGCTGTGCACCAGTACACATCGTCATGGTGATGATCAAAAACATATTTGAAGGTCAGAGAAGTGTAGAGCAGATATCCAGCAGTGGTGTGAAGAACACCCTGTGAAGAAGACCAAGGTTGGTCATCAATACAGATGGTGAAAGCAAAAATACGGGCTGCAGGAGCATGCGTTCAGGTGTAAAGTGTGTGGCAACATCAACAAAAACACTGAAACACGTGTCTCACTTTAGGTTTTCCAGTGGAGCCACTTGTGTAGAGGATAAACAGAGGATCTTCAGCATCCACCCACTCAGGTTCACACTCTTCAGGAGAGTAGGCCATGGCCTCGTCCCACCACGTGTCTCGCATCATGTCCCAGGGAGTCTGAAAGCATCAGGGTACAGATTCCACACGTTCAATGCTCCTGCTATTGTTATGAGTCAAAACACACGCAGATCCATGATCAGCTCAAACCTTAAACTCCTCTGAATTCAACAAGAAGCCAGAACACTTCAAAAACCTGCTGCTGTTTCTTCTATCAGTTGTAACCACATCATGGTGTGGAATCATCACGGGAAAGCCTGTCATGAGTGCATGCAGAGTATCTTCTGATGTCTTCTTAGTTACAACACAAAGACATTTTCAAATGTTGAAAATCTGAAAAACAGCTATGGTGGCTGGCAGATATGACTGCCAACTACCATAGCTCCATGTTAGCGTACTTGTTTTTGTTTTCTTATTCTCCCATTGTTGACCTGTGTTTGATGTACATGGACTTTTTTCTACATGCAATGAGAACAATGGCATGCCTGCAACTACTTTTTGGACTATTTTACACCACTTTTGGGTCTGAAGTGGTCTGCGGGTGCATCATACACTATCAGTAACAAAATGCCACCAGAGAAGCATCCGGAGATCACGGCAGAGGCTGAGGAGACAGAGATTTTCAGAGTTTTCTGGTCTCTTGAATACTTTTTTATGATGTTGTTGCATCTGCTTTCTTCTACGGAGCGAGCTGCTGAGGGATGGATGACAGGAGCAGGAAAAGGATTAACAAACTGCCTGTGTTCTGGGACGTGCCCTGGTGTCTGTGACTTTGGTGGGTGAGAGGAGGATGGAATAGAAACTGAAGTCCATCATGAACAATCCTTTTCATCATATCATCCTCTTCATAAGACTGTGGGTGCACTGAGGAGCTCCTTCAGTCAGAGACTCGGGGCAGGAAGAAGATCTTCTTGTCAGATTAAACTATTTGACACTAGACAATAACTGGTGTTGCTAATAACTTTTTAAGTGCATTTTTAATGTTATGTATTATCTATCTGCTGTTTTTCATAGACCTATGGTAGCAAGGCCATTTCCACTTTATGGGATCAATAAAGTTTTATTCTATTCAATTCACTTGTATTTATTTAGCCAAATATTACAGCACAGTTGTGTCAATGGGCTTCACGCCTTTATTTGTACAGAAGAACATAAAGTCAGTGATAAAATACAAACAATAGCTGGTTGCTAAACTAAATAGACTAAGCTAAGCTGGGCATCCCTGCCCTTAGACCCTCCTTCTCAGTAGAGAAAAACTCCTAAAAATAAAAATTGGGGGGAAAAGAAACAAAACAAAAAAACCTCAGGGAAGTTAACATGAAGAAGGGGTCCTCTTCCAGGACGGACAGGCGATGTACCGGAACTGTTAAGGAAGAATTAGCTTATCTTACTTATCCAACTAGCGGATGAGCTTCATCCAGAAGGAACCATTCTATTCTATATTATTCTATTCGAATCTAATTATTAGCAATTATGAAGTTTATTCAACTTAAGGCAGAAATTAAGATTTGAAATATAAAACAATGGATGTTTTGTGCTCTTTTATTTGCTATTGGCTTAAGGAATATGTGACAAATTATTCAAATGATAAACTCAATTTATTCTTGCTTTCTCTGTGGCTGTAAACTGCTGGTGTGGTTCTGGATGGATGGATGGATGGATGGATGGATGGATGGATGGATGGATGG
>BSAI01000012.1:24324705-24359740 GCA_036245035.1 Adrianichthys oophorus | reverse complement strand
GATGGATGGATGGATGGATGGATGGATGGATGGATGGATGGATGGATAGAGTAAAGAAAACAAGCGTGCCACGTAGACGGCTGTAAACTGTGAAGAGCTCACCTGAAGTTTATTGCATGAAGTTCCACCTTTCGTCCACAGAGCGTGGTGGTTGACTACCAGACATTTAGTGACACTGCATGGTGCTCTGTTAGGAAAAGGGAAAAAAGTTATGCACGGACAAGGCTTTACGGTAACTTTAAAATTTCAACTGTCAATTGTTGTCTTGTAATAAGTCACATTTTCATATGAGTGTTTTTATACATTTTCATTAAATCTCATGTATTTAAAAGCACAGATACTGAGTGTTCTCCTTCCAGACAGCATGCTTCTCAGCACGCTCTGCCTCTCAGCTACTGTCCTCGCAGGCTCCAGTTGCCATGGGAGACGAGCAGCTTGGGCTTCCCTGATGATTCTAAGTGCTCCATGTTGCCTGGAAACCTTAGTAATCTAAAATCCCAGAGATGTGTTCCTTTATCCTTTCCGATAACAGTTGACTGAACTGAGTGTGTGTTGTGACTCGTGCTCAAAAGGCTGGATCCTCTGCCAGTCAGTGTAAACACGGCTGGTTGCTGGGAAATTGACTTACTTTTCTCCACACTTCTCCAAAGCATCATCTGAAATCTGCTTCAGGTTGATCAGCTTCTCTCCTCTGTAAACACCATCTGTGTGTGATGTAGGTGTAAAGTCGAGGCGCAGTCAAAGATGAATGCATATGAACAAACATAAAAACACTCATTCATAGGTGCCTTTCGCCTACATCAGATCACATCCAGGTGCTGCTGTTTTTATCAAGTCTGACGGTACAACGATGAAACTTCACAAAATATACTGTACCCGCTGTCACCAGAACACTGCTTTGAGCATCCATTATCCTTTCACACAGAGACTCGGAGGAGAAACCTGCAAACTGAGCACACAGTGAAAGACAAGACATAAACACAAGGAAAGGGGAATCATAAAAGCAATTACAGTCAGTTTCAGTAGAAGATGCTTAATTTTCAGCCTGTCTTTCTGAAAACTGCTGTTAGCTCTCATGGCCAACTCTAATGCAAATGGTATTTTCCAAGAGACGACTAAGACAAAGCCTTGGAACCTTTTTCATACTAACCTCCAGCAGACCCTTCAACTTCTGTGCCTTTACTCTCACAGGCCTGGGACTGACATTTGTTCTGTGGAGAGCTTTCTTTGTACCCACACATAAAGTAACATCCTGGGCTGCTTACTGATAAAGCAAAGGAATGAGTGAAGGCTCAGTGCTGTGATTTCACATTTATTCCTAACATCTGTACACAGAACCAGGCATTCAGAAATCAGAGTTTTACACTTAAAACTCTTACTTATCCTGACCTGTTCCCATTTTACTTCCTGTTGCTGATGGAAAGTAACTCTCTGAACCAGCTAGAGACCACAGCATCACCTCAGCCTCATACACTGGATTTTGAGCTGTTGTTTAAAGCCTTAAGTTGACAATGACACCTAAAGCTAACTTTTCAAATATATTGTATGTCACCTACCTACAGAAATATGAAATATGGAATTACGGGTCGCTTTGATAACATTATTTTCACCACATTTACCGCTTATAATAATCATAACTTAAGGTTCACAAACTATGTGTAGACTCACTGTTTGCATACAAAAGTTGAACATAATTCAGATGGGATTCAGCTTCAACTGGCCATCAGTCCAACTGGAGTGTATATCATTCCTTCATTGTTGTCTGTGTGTGATTTGTTCACACAGACACAGTTCTGGTTCTGTTCTGGAGTCAGATGATTCTTCCTCTGTTGACTCTACAAAGCCAACTGTTTTGGACCCAGAAAAGAAGGGCGGGTCTTCCTGGATACCAACAACATTATAAAAAAACTTGACATAATTTCAGTTCGAATAACAAGCTTTGGATCTACTGGGAATGTTCTGTGGTTCTAGAAACCACCAAGATTCTGAGGGTCCAGAATGGAACCAGAATGTAATCAGAAAGATTTAAAAGTAGCAAGAATTTTGATGTTCAGTCAGTCTATGTAATACCCCCCTTTTTAATGAGACCATGAATGCCAAGCACTGCTAACTTTTTAAATTCCAGGCAGAAACAAACTTCAGGTTCTGAGGATGTTTTTTACCGTGTGAACACACCAGCTGAGTAAAAGGTAGGTTCTGAAAGCAGAATGAAATCCAGTTTATCAGCTCCACTGTCATTTTGGACAGATATGATGTCAGTAAACCCTAACCTTTCTAAAGACGAGTAAAGAAGGACAAACAAGCCTGATAGTTGTTGGTAAATGCCCAGTCAGGATGTAGAGCTGAGGATTCAACTGTTTAAAGAGCACAATATTTGTATTTAAAAGAATGCAATTTGACCTAAATTAAAGTGTCAAATGATTGAAATTCCGCTAATTCATGAATAGGTTTATTTCTGCTGACAGATTTTTACATTGAAGTGAATGGAACCAGACTAGCTTATGTAACAATATACAAGGTGACCCGAACAAACTCAGCTACTTTCATTCCCAACCAGCCTCCAGCAGAACATGCAGGTGTTATTCTGCTCAGACTATGAGAGTCATTCTTAGAGTGCTATCATCCAGGTGACGGGCCCTCTTTGTGTTGTTAAAGCTATGCTGACAGTGCAGCAATGACAAAATTCTGTATCGAAGCTGTCATAAGCCAGGCTGGGGTTCCTCTGGTTTGACATGTAACAATAAAAGCAGCTGACACAGCTCCCTCTGCTTCCTTATATGGACGAGTAACCTTATTCATCTTACATAGGCCAGCTATTACATGCCATTTCATTCTATTGCAGTGTGCTGTGCACCATGCCAGATGCTTGATCTGAGGCCAAGGTTAATAGTTCACGTAGCACACAGTTCCTGTGCCGGTGGCGGCAGCCGAAATAAGGTCAGTCTGAATTCAGACAGACGTTACTGGACTGGAAGAGATCTACCTGCACTTCTTCATCTGTGACTTTTTATTCCAGCAAGACTTTTGATCACTGTCTAAAGTAGCAAGTGAGTCCTGCAGACTGCCGTTATCCCTAAAGGCTTTAAAATGCTAACAAGCCAAAAGTGGAAAACAGACTACAATGAGCAAAAACAGGCTCATTTACGTTTAAGATCTTTGCTACCCGTAGAGCTCCTTGCACTGTAGAGACCGCAGATATTTTTAACACAGCTGCTGACCTTTGCATGGAAGAGGAAGGTTAGATATCTAAAACAGTGCAGGGCTTATTGTGTTGACAGACTGAGAGCAGCCTGTAAAATTCTGACCAACATAGTGAATACAGGTGGTGTAAATTCTGGGTTGACACAGGCGACAGCTGATAATTGTTGGAGTGAAGCAGTCTGCACTAACAAACACAAGAGTCAGGTTCAGCTGGAAATGAGGTCAGAGCATCAAACACAAACAACCTGCATGCTGAACATCTGCAGAAAAACAAGAGAAGCTTTTCTGCTACTTAAGGAGGAACAGCAACCAGGGGCAAAATCCTGACAGAAAGCAAGACAGAGCAAAGAAACAATGAGGGGTTCCTAATGGCTGACGGAAAAATGAAATGTAAAAATGAAAACATGTACAGACATTGAGCTTAGTGCTCCTTTAACCCTGTCCTCTTACCACTATGGAGTGAACAGCACCTATCCTGGCACAGGCCAGCATGGTATAGATGAGCTCTGGGATCATGGGCAGGTAGATGGAAACCCGGTCTCCCTTTTTCACACCTTAAAAACGCAAACAGGGTCAAAGGGTTTCATACCACAAGAGTGAACATGATCTTAAAAAAAAAAAGATATTTAACAACTAAACTTAAGTTAATTTGTCCTTTTTTTCCTTCCTCCTTTAATTTTTTACATTTAAGTGTGGTTGCTCAAATTTTGTGTTTGACAAAAAGTTAAAATGTAATGAAGCACAATCCTGATGTTTATGTGGACTTTGGATTCTCACCCATTTTCTTGAGCACATTTGCACAGCGACAGACACGGCTCAGCAGCTGCTGGTAGGTGATGGTCAGATGATGCTCTGGAGAGTTTCCCTCCCTGAAAGTAAATCATCAATGATCCGGTTTATGTTGGTGCTTTTTTTTTCTGCTTTCAGAAGAAATTCACACTCAAGTGTCTTGATTTTTGGTAGCAATGAATTGGACATAGAGAGAGTTGTAATGTGTGAATTAATGAATGGACCCAGGAATATTCCTGGAAATCGGTCTTTGAACAAACAAGCATTGAAGTTGTCAAACAGACAAAACTGCTAAATGACATGGGATAGATAAACCACCAGAAACAAATCATTTGGCTTTTTTTTAGTGAGATTTTGAATGAAGGAGAAAAGGACCAACTTCCTCACACCTAAGAAATATTAGCAAAAATGACCAGCTTTTGAAAAAGCATTTATTGACCCAACATGACAATCCTAACCATCATTCTGAAAATGTTATCACTGTTCAGATGCTGAAATCCAGCTCTTGCTTCTTAATGTCAACATTTTCAGTGAACTGCTCTTTTTCATGAGTCTCACCATCACAGCTGATAGCCTTTGCAGTTTCCTCTGAAGCTTCATTTCTTGAGCAAAGCTCGAATAACAAGGAAGAACAGAAAACCTGTTCTACTTCTTTGCTCGGTTCGGTGGTTCTTTTAAAAAGCAATATGTTGCACACACCACCATACAGGTGAAGAAAGAGACTGCAAACTTCAGATGAAGCATCAAAGCCAAAACACCAAGATCCAAACATGACATTCATTCAGACTTATGTGTAGGTTTTTGTTTCTGATTTGGAGTGTACCTGCTGCTGTAAACAAAGAATCCAGTAACACAATAAGAACCACACTTAAACTGCTGTAATACTGTTATGAATTCTTTAATAATTCTCTAAAATAATTTTTGCACGTACACAAAAACATTTTGTTGGTCACATCAATAACATATAGGAATATTGGAACAACACATTTAAAATGATGATTTGTGCACATCATCTTAAATCAAAGCTGCTTAAAATATAAAAGCACTGCTTTTCCTTTTAACAAGTGAAAGCTGGCTGACATTTCCTTTCTAATGAGCTCTGTTTTAATTCGCTTGATTTGCAAATTGAGAATAATCAGTGAACAGCTGTGTTTTTAGTTCATGTTTTGCATTTCCACTCTTTCTTGAGAATTTTTGCACAAACATCTGCTAATCTTTTCATATTCTATTTTTCATATGAAATACAGGAACGAACCAACAAAACAGACTTTTTCTTTATAACGTTTACTTTAGAACTGTTTTGCTTTATAATCCTATGATGACTTTCATGTGACACCACTGAGCATGACATGCTGGGTTGATGTTTGAACTGGAACCATAACTGTTTAAATAGGGGTCATAACAACTTCCAGCTTAAGACAAATTTTCCAGTCTGCACAGAATACTCAAACAATTTACTGCAAATGGTTACTATACGAATGAATATCAATGAAGTTGTATCAAAACCCTGGTAGGAAGGACCTCACAAGCAATCAGGTTCCACCAAACTACTATACTGCTGAGATTACTGAGCAATTTTTTGCTAGCTAAACTGCTGCTGTCGGCAGGACAAATATGAACTGTATCATCAAGACAAAACATTGCATTTTCTCAAGCATCTGCCTCTGTGGCTCTCAAAAATTGGGAAACAGGAAGATGAAAGCTCTGACATTATGCAGCCACCTGTGATTTGGCTGGTGTTGCTTTGCTAGCACAAATGACAACACGATTATTGCTCTCTGAAATTCTCTCTGCAATGTTCATCACCAAAACCACAGGCATGTGCTGTTTCTTACCAGTGAAAGGCAACCTTTTCACCAAGGTTCCTGTCCTTCACATGCCTATCCAAGACGTTGTAACACATGTTGGTTTTGGCTCCTTCCATACACTTGATGTATATGCTGCCTTTTGTAACATCAAAGTTGTACTGCAGCACTGGTCCCGTGGCCGGCTTCTTCCAAAAGAACTCATCAGAAACCTCCTTCCAGAAACCTGCAACAAAGCGAATGTTAGTCAGGTTAGATCGGCTACTGTGAGCAGGGGAAGATAGTTTTCTAAAAATGCAAACATATTTAACCAACCTTCTGGATCCTTCAAAGACTTCTCATAGATTTCCAGGTATGAGTTAAAATCAGGGACATGAGCATCCCTCTGTAGGTCATCAGGAGGATTAAACAACTTGTCCTGAGATTCGGGAACAACCATGGTGAAGGATCAAATGTGGAGACGTCTGTGTCATCAGAGGATAAAGCAGAAAATTGGTCAACTTGGAGTCACTGCTGTGTGTCTAATCCTACAAGGTGAAACAGTAACAAGGCCTCCAGTCCTAAAGTAGCAGAATTCAGCATGCACAAAGGCCCACCCCTAATCCTTGATCTGCAGTCTTCCCTGGATCTGCTTAGTGTCAGGGCAGCCAATCACCTCACAGAAAAGAGCACTCCCACTTTGGTATTGGCGGAGTCTCCTCTGGCATGCTGGTCACATTATGTTTGATGGCAAATGGGTGGTGGAGGAAGAGGTGGTGTGTGGCAAAATAAATGCTGGGGATTTAGGAGGGCGGACATGGGCTTGCTTTGAGAGAGCGGGTTAAGGGGGGGTCTAGAGTAACATGGATGGGAAGAAATAGATATTTACAAAGGAAAATGTATTGTTTTCTCATGCATTTCTATTAAATTAGTTTTTAATAAACTCATGATTCTGAGGGAAGATTCTGATGGATGATTCTGAATCTCTATTTGGGTATTATCCTGATCAGGGTCAGCTGCTCGCTTTATATCCAAATGCTATGAAATAATATTGATAATAATAATTTAAACTTAGTCTTTTGTCAACAGTTTAGTCAAATTTATGATTTTTGCACATTTCTCTAAATGAAAATCATTTGTTTTTAGGGTATTTACTCTTTTCATTCGCTTAAAAATCAAAACAAGTCAAGACTACAGGATATTGAACGTTTTATTTCGACACAATATTTAGAAACAAATAATTTAAGTGTTACCGCGGTCTCCAAAAGTTTGCCTCTGGGATCGATTCAGTTGCGCAGGCGCAGATGGAGCGTCAAACGTCAGACCCTCTCAATCGAGCCAAAGAGCGTTTGTGTTGATGCCACCCGTGTCCCGTTTCTGCTAAACCGTCGGGACCAACTTTGACGTTACAAAATGTTCTTGTCTGCAGCTGCTCGCTCTGTTGTATCGCAGGCGGTATGTATGCGGTATTTTAAATATTTAGGGATTTGTTACAAATTATTTTTTTTTGGAGAAATTAGAGGAATACCCATGACTCCTCACAAGGACATGTAGCCGAGGCGGCTAAGCTAAGCACGGTTGGATAACATTAGCATGCTAGTTTATGTAGCTTCCTACTGTCAAACTACAGTGCGCTGACTGACTTCAAAATTAGACTTACTTTAAACAAAAATATATAAATAGCACAGAATCAATTCACTCATCAAAAACTGTTTTTTACTCTAAATTTTGCGCAAATGATTGGTAGAGTTTTGTGTCAACCTGGTATGCAGTTTTTAAGTCAATAAAATATTTTAATCTCGATATTTTCTCCAATAATATTATTTTCTGATGGCCAGCGGTGGTTTATGGTGTATTTTCTTCAATATATGACATGAAAGTAGACGTTTTATTACTGACATTTGAGATTCCACTCTTATTTTTTCACAAGTGTATTTATTTTTCACTAAAAATATGTTTCTTGCTGTGAATGAAACAACACACACGTTTCAATAAATGAGGTAGTGTCACTGCAAGGGGTGTTGGATAATGTGTTTGTAACAATGGTAAGGTTAACAACTTTTATCTCAATGTTAACGATAAAACGTGTTTATTTTGAGAAACACTCACAAGTGGTGTAAAACTAATTGAAGTTAATATATTTTACTTTTTCTATGTGGAATTCGTTTTTTGTTTTATATACCAGAGGAAGTCCACTTACCTTGGCTTTTGAGATAAGCAATAGCTTTTTTCTGTCAAGTGTAGATTTACTTTGTCCCCTGAACCAGGAGTTTGACCTTTTCTTTTTGCAGGCCAGGCAGGTCAGAAGTCTGCATCGGTCTGCTGCACGTGCTGGAGCTGGTGGCATCTTTGTGGTCAGTGTCTGTTTATGCTAGACTAAAGCTTTCCTTAAAAAAGGGTGCGGAAAAAACAACATCTTAAAGAATTGTTGTTAAATTATACATTTATTTGTTCAAATAAATGTTGGAGTAATTCTAATTAGGACTCAGTACTATCAATGTTATTACAAATCTTATTCTCTGCTTAGTTTTTACCAATAATTGCCTTTTGAATGGCTCATCTTTGAGTTAAAGTTCTTTACTTAACAGTGTTTGGCACCATGATTAAAAAAGACAACTATTTCTACAATTTAGTTAATATTATCAGTAAGTTTTGCCCAGTTTGTGATGTAAATTGTAAAACATTCATGTTAAACCTAATTCTAAACATGAATTCTGATTTTGAAGATAAAAAGTCTGTCAAAATGTTACACAAAAAACACAGTCACAAAGAATATATCAAAGAACATAAATTTTTTATGTTGTAATCCCAAAAGTATTTATTTTCCAAGGTTCTCTATCTAGAAAGCTACTTTTAGCAAACTCAAAATCAAAGCGTATTCATTTGTGATGATAACCTTTTTGTGTTTTAGAATCACTGGCAAAGAAAGTATGTTAAAAAATACTTTTCTGAAACTCTTGTCACATTTATCTACAAATGCCTTCACACTTTAATTATAACAATAATAATTTCTTTAAGAATATTTCTTGTTCACAAGGGGGCAGTGTGCCCAGAGACCCCAAGTGATTGCTGCTGTGAGGCCTGGTGTCAGAATGTGTTTACTCTGTAGGGTTTTCACTTATTTTATAAGTTTTCCTTGGTTTTATTAGACAATGTTAAACACCTATAATTATGTTATTCACACATGAAAGTGGTTGCTGAATAATTAATAGCAGTTTTTTTTCTAAATGGTTCTTACAAATAAGTAAAGTACTACATTAGATTTGTATTTAATGATGACACTTTTTTTTTTCTTTTTAGCACAGAGATACTCCGGACAACAATCCTGACACTCCGTTTGAGTTCACTGAACAAAACAAAAAGGTGAGAAAAGTTCCTTTGAGTTAGTTTTTCCACAGCTGCACTTATAGTTTTCATCCACTAGAAATGTCTGATCTTTACCTTCTGGCATAAAATGACCTCAGTAAAAATGTATGTATAATTAGAGAAAATTGTTTATCTTGGCCTTTTATTGCTTTTTAATCTTTGTATTATCTTAGTAATTTCAGGCAAACACCATAATGATGTGGTTTGACTGTCAAGAATTAGAATATTTTTCTCCTTTGCAGAGAATAGAAGCAATTCTGTCTATGTACCCTGAAGGACACAAACAAGCAGCCACAATCCCAGTCTTGGATTTGGCCCAGAGGCAACATGGATGGCTTCCCATCTCCGCTATGAACAAGGCACAGTCATTTTTCTTCAGACTCCTGTAGACGTGTACTGCTTGCCATTACTCAGACAGCAATTCATCCTGTTAACTTTGAATTGGAAAGAACATCTTTAGAGATTTTTCTCATCCAGTTTGTGATGGTAGTATCACTCAGAAACCAAGAACCCAACACATGCAACACAGCTGAAGTTCTACCTGCTGCCCTTGCATCAAAAGAAATAGAGATAATTGTTTGTTTACAGTTTAGGGCTTAAACACAACTCATTGATATCTACTATTTTACCATTCATCTTTTAAAAAGAAAATCATCTCAGTTTTTCTCATGCAGCACCTAGACGTTTTTTTTTTTCTTTTTTGCCATTATTTATTTATTTTTTTTTTTGTTGCTTCATGTGAATATTTCTTCCAGGTTGCTGAGGTTCTGGGTGTTGCACCAATGAGAGTGTATGAAGTAGCGACATTCTATACCATGTTCCTGCGTCAGCCTGTGGGAAAATACTTCATTCAGATCTGCACAACAACACCATGCATGCTCTGCAACTCAGACAGTATTCTGGAAGCCATCCAAGACAAACTGGGTAAGAGGGTAATTTTCCATTTTATGCTGAGAAACCAGTGAAGAGATGAAAACACAGATGACAACAAAGTCTGTCTTTATTGTGCAACTTGGAGATAAACGTAGAATAAGAACAAACGTAAATATACAGTTGTCAGTGGTATCCAAACAGTTTGCAACAACAGCATCAAACAAGATGGTAAATGGCGTATACTTATATAGCGCTTTTCCACCTTCGTTGAAGGCCCAAAGCGCTTTACAGTCACAGTCCCATTCACGCACACAAGAACATGAAATAAAAGATTTTTATTTATCTTAATTACTAGAATGCAGCCTTATATTCCTTTTTCGTGTTCCCCAGCTGTTGAAGTCATATTGTAACTGAGGTAGTTTTGTAGCTGTGAAATATCAGGCAGTTTTGCTTAAAGTACAATTGCAATTGCTTGTCAGGTAAATAAGCTGGACATGTCCACAGGTATCAAGGCTGGAGAGACGACTCCAGACAAGATGTTCACTCTAATAGAGGTGGAATGCCTGGGTGCTTGTGTAAATGCTCCAATGGTCCAGATCAATGACAACTATTATGTAAGTTCTTGACTTCCCTTGGCAAATGTTTTCCTCTGGCCATAACTTCATTTAATAAATTGGATTCAAACCCAAAATAAGTTTAAAAGACATTTGGCAGAAAATAAGCTTAATTTCATCAAGCATCCTATTATTCCATTTAATGACAATGTTGCCTCTGTTTATGTAAGCAAACATTTGAGAGAAGTAAACTATATTCATCTCCACCATCAAAGGAGTCGTTACCTGTCACTTTTTAGGTTGGCGGTATGGTTGACTTTTACCTAAATTACCTATTTCCTATCCAACCTATAATCTTCTTAAACCCCCACAACCTCTCAATATCAGGCTGCTGAGCAGGAGTAAATGTTAGACCTCTTTAGAAAAATAACAAATGAATATTCTAGTTGCTACAATATAATCTCACTTGTATACTGGACTTTAAAATAAGTTAACTAAAGAAAGATGCACCAGATTCATTCAGGAAAACTCCCAAGGACCATTGTTTGCCTTCTTGAACTGCTCCATTATGTCAAGGAAAACAGGAGTCTGAACATTGACGTGAACCGGAAACCCACTCACACTGACCAGGATCTCATGGTTGACTCCCACCACCCACTTCAAAATCACCTAGGAGTAATCAGAACATTACAGCACCGAGCAACAATCAGGATTTCTACAAGTTTTTAAGTTAAAGTTAAATCTCTTTCAAGACCTTTTTCAGACCATGCATATCAAAATTGAAGGCAAATTTCTTTTCTATTGACAAAGACAAATAATTTTTTTAACAAAACTTTTGACCAATAATTTCTTAAATAAACAAAATCTCAGTGTAATCCTGAATGTGAAATGCTAATAAACAATATAGTTAAAACGCAACACAGTTTTTAAGGCTCAGATATCAAAATTCAAGACTTTTTTAAAAGGCTTTTTACAGTATTATTTCCAACTTAATAAATTCAACGCTTTTACGACTCTGCGGAAACCCTGAACATTACATGCCATCTCTGTTAACTTCATACCCAGCAACACAAAAACTGATCCAATATATGGACAAAACAGAGGGAAAGGCAGAGCAATGAGGTCAATGCTATCCAGTACAGACAAAGGTATTCTGATCTGTTTCTAGTATAATGATTCATTTTAACAACGATTCAATTCACATTATGTTTTGTAGATGCTGATCAGATTCATAGTCGATATTAGTTCATATTAAACGATCCAATTGGATCCAAATAACTGACCTATGATGGATCCAGGACATCTTTAGCCAAAACTTCATCCACCGTGATTTGGAGATAAATACCTGGATAGTGAACAGTGCAGGTGAAGTTTTCCAGATTCCTTGTGTTTCTTGTAAGATAATTAACAAACAAGTAAACAAGAATTAAAGCCAAATCCGTTCACATTGTAGTTAATCAAGTTCAGCCCACTGTTTTTTTTCCATTTCAAAATAATACAAAAGAAACATTATTAGAACATTTTACCACACTCTATGGTCACATGTCTTTGTAAAATTTAAAGTGTTTCCACACATTGGACTGTAATTAAGGTTTGATCAGTTTTTGCTGCATCACATGTGAGTCCACTATGATGGCACTTGGTCCTTTTTATGTTGTAGTAAAATAAACCTACCATGTCTAAATCCAAATGGTATTTTCCAAGATCAATATAATTGATTTGTTTAGTTTTGAAATGATTTTATAATGATTTAGTTTGATTCTATTAATGACTTGCCTCAGACAGATTGATCTGGTTGGATCACAGGAATAATTATTGATTAACTCGATTTATGGTTAAACCCCTGTGATCTGCACTTTGGGGAAACTAACCCCCTCCCACACACAAAAAGACAGCACAGTTGAATAACCACAACTTCAAATCAGGACTCATCAGTTCCCTGCCATCTGAAGGATAGCGAACAGTGCTTTGTAAGACCATAGTCTCATTCTGATCAGAGATGCAATGGTTTGAAAGAGTCAAAGAGGAGTCCTCCCCTCACCAAAGTCTGAAAATGTTTCCTTTCTCACATGCCTTGTCCTGTTTTTACACGTTTGCCTAGATTAAGAGTCCCATTCACACCAACCACACACAGTGTCTAAACCCTCAAGGTACATCAAGACCCCCCACCAAGTAACAGGACACTGACTGACCATTCCAATAAGCACTGGATTGTTGACACATCTGTTCACGACCTCAGGATATTTAACTTTTTTTTTTGCCTCTGAAGGAGTCAACACATAAATAACCAGACTTCTTCATCAGCGGTTAAAACTGAAGCAGCTACAGTACATGGATGGGTAGTTCTATAGACCTTTAAAGTCCAGTCAACTGGAAGAACAGAATCCTGTGATAAGCTGACCTGATAAATGAGATTCTTCTCAGACAACACCAAAACAGGTTTCTCTTTAAGGTTAAACTATGAATCAAACTATTTTTGCACTCAGTTGTCACAGTAAACCCTGTTATTGCAAGGTGGGCAAAACTAGATGACCCAGATAAAGCACTCCAGAACTTTCCCTTAAAAGTGCAAAATGCAGAGATAAGATCATTAAAGTGAGAACATTAAGTTTGTTTAAAAGTTGTAGGTAATGCTGAGTTGAGAAGTTTTGTATACATTTTATAAAAAGTCCATAGAACATGTTTTAAGTTGCCTAATAGATGTGGTCTGTTAAAATTTAAGTCTTGAAATCTTAACTACGGTGGCAGGTTTACTGTCAAATAATGACAAAATGGGAACAAATTAGGTTAAAATAATCCAGATCTCTTGTATATACATTGTCAGTGAACAAAGTTGAGATTCAAAAACATTTAATTTAATTATATTAAGTTAAAATTATTACAATTTAAAGTTATGTTTTTAATGTGATGATCATAGAATTAGCCTAATCATTTTTATTAGCAATTCAGTCATTATTTTTACAAAAAACAAATGACAGTGCTTTTTCTTCCTCATCTCCAGGAGGACCTTACACCAAAGGATATTGAGAATATTATTGATGAACTTAAAGCAGGAAGAGTCCCACCACCGGGACCCAGGTATGATCAAATAAAAACATAAAAATGTGATTTTAATGTTCTTTAGGGAAATATATCATCATGTAAAATTTTTTTATTTTTTTTGAAGGAGTGGCCGTTTCTCCTGTGAGCCTGCAGGAGGACTGACTTCTCTGACAGCACCTCCTAATGGACCAGGATTTGGTGTACGATCTGACCTATAAACGTCTTTAAGGTGTTTTTTTTTCCTGCTTCATCTGGAAGTGGTCCTTGCAGATGTTAAAACAAAAATTACTGTGTAAATAAAATGTCCCATGCCTTGTGTTGAGGTGTGAGTGTGTTACTATAATGGATTTAAGAACCTACATTTTTATTAGTACTATGAGTTGTTTATTATACATACAATCACATTTCCAGCCTTATTAATTACAAACAAAAAGTATCTTCACATTTTTATATTGTGGATCAATTACTATTTTCCTTAATTTTTCTCCATTTTAAACAATTAAAGACAGGTTACTTTATGTTTACATCCTTAATTTTAAAATGTTACTAGGATGACTTGTGGCGAAATCTGTTTTTGATATGGCTGAGATATGTTTAACATGTGCTACCTTTTTAAATACTTTCAATTTTTAAAATTGCATGTTATTTAAAATAAATTAATTTTAAAAAGTAAAGTTTTACTAGAGAAACACATTCACATTATCTGTGCTTTGTAGGATCTTCCGATACATTTGCATGCTATATTTAGCTATCCAGATATACATCGCTTTCAAAACAAATGTTGACAAATTTTTTTTAGATGATTTTCCATTAAAAATTTGATTGAAATATTTAAATACCAATAAGCAAAGACTCAAAATTGACCCTGCTATAGATTATATTAGCACTATCCAATGTACGGTATTTAGAATATTGTGCCAAACCATTGTGCTTGATGATAAAAGAACAAATGATTTTATTTTTGCTATATTGTCTTTCACAGTTAGACATGAATGTGCTTATAGGTGTTTGACAGGTATAGGGTCATAGTTTTATTTAATATAATCCAAACCAACAAAGTTTTTATCTTTTATTCTTTGGGAATTTATATATGTAAGATACTTTCAGGTGCATTCCTTTTTAACGTGGTTTTTACCCAAAATTTTAATGTTTGTAAGCCAATTGTTCAAGATTTTAAGTTTCAATTGTAACGTTAACCTTTATGCAGTGTTAAAACCAAAATGACAGTTGTCCAAAAACTCCCGGTCATTTAGTTTCCTTCCATTCAGCCCCGTTGGCGTTTTCGTCTCCTGCCAGCGCCCCTCCCCCTCGTTTTCCACTCGCCACTTTCTTTAATCTTGCTCTGCAACACCGTCACGCATGCGCGGGATGTGCTCGATGATGCAAATGTTACTGCGCAACCAGTTCTAAAAGCTGACTCATTGAAGGAATTAGCTGACATTTCGGATGAATAGTTACCACCGGTTTATTAATAGTTAAGGAGACAAAATACCCTCCCATATCTTTACAAGTATAACTTTAGTAAGTCCAACCTTTGAAGCTATGTTCGAGAACGTTCCCACCGACCGCAACGGCGGAAAAGATGACGTCAAGTGGCCATTCCTGCTCTCCTTCTCCATTCTCTTCAATCCAAATTCTTACGCTAAATACACCCTGTTATCTTAAAATATGCCAGTAACTCGCTAGTAAAGATACCATAAAGTATACCGTTGCCGTTAGAGTGAGATTTTACTCACAGTTTCGAAAGCCTATCAGTTAAATCGTTAAACACGTACCCATCTACAGTCTATCCACCAGACGGAGACCTTATAAGCTCGGTGGGGCTCAAGCTGTCACGTGACTCTCGTTGGCCAATGAAAACTGCGTTTGCATGTTTGCTAGGCTTTTCGCAGAGAGATCGACAGACGAACGGCTGGAATGTTTTCAAACCCAGCGATGAACGTCACACAGCCGTAGGCTACGGTTAACGTCCATAATTTTAAGAAATAACGTTTAATATTGCGCAAGAGTTTTATTGAGAGGAAGGTGAATGACTCGGAGGGAACGTGTACCCTAATTTAAAGGTAAGCACCCAAAAATACTTGCTTTTGAAATAGCTTCGGTCCATGATGGGTAGAAATCATGCTTAGCCAAATGGCTAAGTTCTACAACGAACAAGCTAATGTTGGCCGAACTTGACGTAAAATACGTGCGAAAATGAATGTTTTGTGTTTGCGTGGGCTTAGTATAGATGTCTACCACGTGCGTTACACACGGTGAGTTGTATCTCTTCGTTAACATAATTTTCACTTGCGTGCGCGCTCAGTAAGTCGCCGCATTTCATGCAAGAGTGCATAGAGGCGTTAAGGAAAATGTCGGAGCGCAGCTCAGTGATCTGGGTGAGCCCTCGCGAGCCTGTGACAGGCTGGGAACGAGCTTGCTAGCTAGCTAGAAAGGCTGGGGAGGGGGATCGTTGTAAGGGCAGCGAGGGGCTGCAGTGGGCTTTTGTCTCGTTCTGTCTTGCTTTGGGTTTATTTAACCAGTTAACATGGATTACGAAGTATTTTTCTAACGCGCTTTAGAAATAATAACAGTAACATTATTTTATATAAAGCACATTTTCAGGAACCTAAATACACTGTTTATAATTTTACCATCGTAGAATTGAGCTAAGTGTTTTAACCTTAAACGTGTCTGTTTTTTTATGTGTGTGTTGTAAGAAAGCATGAACGACATGAAGCTGCCGTTAAGTGGGTGGTGGTGTCTGCAATGGTTTAGTCACCGTTTATTTACAATCGGCGCTCTTTTGTTAGAAGTGACCATCAAAAAATGTTTAAAAGCACATTTATGGTCTGATGATTCATTTCAAGAATTAACGTAGCCCACATAAACAGCAGCTTGAATCCCTGTCATTGAATGTGACATATTGGGGGTGTGTTTCCTGATACAAAAGCAGCCTGTCTTTAGATGGCAGGCTGTGAAACGACAAGTCTGAATCCAATTTAAGCAAAAAATACTGCAAATCTAAGTTATTCTGAACGAGTGATTTCGCACACTCCCACAAATCCTTTTAGATTTTGGTTGATTGACCTTTGTGCTTGTTTATGAGTCATTATTATATTTTGGTAATTGGGTGAAAATTCCCTTAGAGCTTTTATAGTGATGAACGTTTTGCAGAAGGAAAAACAATTTAGGCTGCATTTTAACGTAGCAGTTCAAGTAAAATGTATTTTACATTTTCTTTTAAGGCAAAAAAAAAAAAAAAGTCCAGACTTCTGTTAATATAGCTGCATTAAAAATTAGTTTTCTTTTACACATCTTAAAAATTATTCACTAGTAATTTTTCATAAATTAAAAAGGTCAATATATAGTTTTCACTTGATCTTAATCCTGATTTTTAGATTAATTAGTAAAGCACTATAATGTGCTTTCAACAGAAAACAAATTAGTCCATACATGTACTAGGAGAGTGTTATTATTTTATTTTATGTAAACTTTTTTTCCTTCTAAATTTGTCCAACGACATTTTTAATTGTTGTTTTCAAAAGTAGAAAATTTAGTCATGTCCTGGCATTATTTTGTGTTTGCACTTGACATTTCACACATTCCTGTTTTCAACACCCGTTTTAATGTATCAGTGGACGTCATGAATTTTGATTATACCAGAACAATAGCTTTATGTGTATTTTTAATTAGGAGGAAGGTAAGAATTTAATGTAAAATCAAACACTGTAAAAGGAGACTTAAAATAAATCAGAAACAAGACTTCTGGTTTTTACATTAGTGAGCACAAATCAAGTTTTTTTTTTTTTGCAATTTGAAGGGATTGAATGTTACTGTCAGACTAATCTAAATCAGAAGTGTTCTATAGCCGAGGAACAATACATTTTAGTATAACCAAAGGCTCAAGTCAACTGGTCTTTTCTGGGTCTTGCTGACCTTTTTGTCATACAATTAAAAGATTGGAGTGACGGAGTGATGCATAGACTAATGATAAAATGATTTTCTGATTTTACAGTTATACGCATTCAACATAATATGCCATTATTATTATTTTTGTTTGTCCCATAGTGTTGGTAAATTGCTGAAACATATTTTATTACTTTTACTTTGGAATTTAGTCTTTATATATCTATGACAATTCTCTTTTTATTCAGCTGATAAGTGAACATTTTAATAAGTAAAAGCAAATAACTGGAATACCATCTTTTGACTTATTTAAGATAAATGTCATACCATAATTTTAGGAATAAAAAAAAGCAAAAGCATTTTCATGTTAGGTGATAACAAAGAGACCACCTTGTTTTATATTTCCATTAAAACACTGCTCCTTATATAAAAGGAAGTGTTCATAACTCTTATTTGTTATGTTCACACCCGGCTCACAATTACTATCTATTCAGATTTATTCACACTAGATGCATGCATACACACAAACCAAATCTGACTGGTTATTTTTTAAATCACAAGAGCAATCGACTTCATTTTCAGAAACTAGTTAGACAATAATCCTCTGCATATTTCAGGAAAAAAAATATGGATAATTTCCTTTTACTTTTTTTATACGGCAAAAGTCACTCAAAAAGGATAGGCAATACACTGTTAGACATCAGTTTATAAACTTGGACAACTGGCAAGTGAACTAAATGACCCAGCTCCACATCAGCAACTCATTGTTTACAACTTTTCTGTTGTTGGGCCTTTAGTTCACTGATGACTTTCTCCCTCAAAGTTATGAGTAGCTTTAACTGTTGCATCATACATGGTGGTTGTTTGCTGCATATTGGCTTAGCTCAAGTTTTATGTCTATATATATTGTCTGGATGTTGGTGACATGCTACCCATCATCATTACTCATCTTTCTGAATTTTACCTAAAAATGGAAAATTCTGTAAACCAGGGAAGATGTCTCGTCGTGTTAGTTGGGTATTTTCTTGGCTGAGGCTTAATAAATCTATAACAACACAGATGCATGCTGAACCTCCTCACCACCTTCTCTCAAAGCATATCCTAAAAATGCAGATGAGAAAAACCCTAAGATTCTAGTAAACTATTCCATGAGAATAGATGTTTTTTTTAGGTGCATTTATTTGATTTTCTTTAACCCAAGTTAATGTGGTGTGAAACTAATTTGCCAACTCCTCAGTATATGTTTATATTTTTGGTCTTTTTGCTAATTTTTACCATAATATAATTCTAACTAAGGTTTTTACTTGGCTTTAACTACTACTAGCTTAGGCCATGTCATTGACTTTGTATGAGAACTGGACTGAGTGACCCCCTTCCCCCTGTGATTCCAAATAGGAAGTTACCGCTGGCTGCACCCAAAAAGCTGAAACCCCATAGACTTCTATAAAGAAATAAACAACTATTACTCATTCTATTAGTCAGAATAACTATTCTTGCTTTGTTGCCTTTTATTAACTTGTTAATATTAATACTCGTTAATTGTCACACTCTTAGGTGTGTGAAATTGGTACTCTGCATTTGACCCATACCTTGGGAGAGCAGTGGCCTGCAGACAGAGCTGTGCTCATGAACTATTTGGTGGTTTAACCCCCCAATCCAACCCCTTAATGCTGAGTGTCCAGCAGGGAGGCACTGGGTCCCATTTTTAGAGTCTTTAGTTTGACCCGGCCTGGATTTGAACTCTCAACCTTCCATCCTCAGGGCCGGCACTCTATCACAGGGCCACAGAGCTGGTATTTCTTGCTAATCCTTTTTTTTCCATGAAATTTTTGCTGTAGTGCAAGTTATTCAAGTTATTAACTGGCTGACCAGATGCCTCAATAGAAGTTGGTGTTCTCGTGTTGAACGTTTGAAGCGTTTGACAGTTTCTCCCAAGCCTGCTTTCAAGTGGTAGAGGGGTGGACTTCCAACAAGGTCACTCTTGATTGGCAACAGTGGTTGCCATAGAAATGTTGACTCAGACCGACTTGGACCAGTCACTGCTTACTGACAAATTTCTGGTTCCAACATGGGGACAGGCGTATTACAAAAAAATTGATGACTGAATTGACTTCATTTGGTTGGAATCGGGAGCAAGTTGTCTTCTTTGGGTGACATTACGCCCACGTAGTCCCGTTCTCTTATACAGTGAAAGATCTATGTCAGGGGTGGACCTCGAGGGCCACATTCCATCTTGCTTCCAACAAATTCTTACAATATCTGGTTGAAAACCCCTAATCCAGGTAATCATCAGTAGGTGGAACAAAGATATCGGGAAAGCATGCATTTATACTGACCTTCAAGACACCTGTCTTTGGCCTTTAAGGCTCATCATGTCTGTATTGACAGAAAACTCGTCTACCGTATTTTTAGTGTTCTTGCACAAGCTTCTAATTTTTTTTACCTTTGTTTTTTGCTTTTTTTAATTTTAAAAGTTTGTTAAAACTAGCTATTCTTTGTATTTTTAAAGGCTTTTTATGATGTTTAATTTGCTATTCATTCTACCTTTTTTTTATTTGGTGTGGGATGTTTTTACAGATTTAGTGAATACAACGGTCTGAATCCTGACATTGGTCAAATGCTGAGTTCAACACACTCCAACCTCTAATGAAGTGAGTGATCTTAATGGTTACATGACAGTCAGATTCTTTTCTCAGAGAAAAAGCAAGTAAAGCAACATTTATGATATTTTCAAAGAAAATGTTGTTTTCATCTTTTTCTTTTGTTATTGAAGGTGTTTTTAGAATGAGTTCTTTCCCATTTTTGTAAGGCAGCTGTCACGTTATCATAAGAAATGAGCATTATTCGTGGGTTGGTTTTGTCCCAGCTGCATCCAGCTCAGAAGTTTCAGATTTGATTTTCAGCACGTTTAAAAAAAAAACAAAAAAAACCTCAAATTCTTTTTTTTTTTTTTTTTTTTTTTGGATAAAATAGGCTTTGGAGGGTTTAATTTGTCTAAATTTTGACCTTTTAGATGTCGTTTTTGGTGCTCCCACCTTTTTTCTAACTACCCATTTTTTCTTCTTTGACTTGTTTTTGATTCTAGTTTTTTCATAATGTGCCTTATGAACAGCTGTTTGTTCCTTGGCATTATGGCTAAATGAGAGTAGTAATTGTGTTGATGATAGACATCTATGTATTTATATGAACCTTAGTAATTTAAAAATTATATATAAATATAATAAAAATATTGGTTCTTTCATCAGTTTTTTAATGTACTCTCCATATAGTCAAAATACACTTAAAGTAGAGCTGGGCGATAAAATGATAGCTATCGATATTGCAATAGTACTTTTTCTTGATAGTAAAATAAGCCTATCGCAATAGACTTTGATTTTAAAGGGTCCAAAATTAACACTCGCCATTTTCTACCTGGCGAGTTAGTTAGATGGTTGGTCATCACATGAAGAGTATATGTTTTTGTAAACTTAGTCACATTTATTAGCTTTTTTTCTGGTGAATTTCTTTTGTCCTCTCCTTCTCTACGCCTGCGCGTGAGGTAAATAAAACACGCATGATATGAGACAGCACACCACCCCTGTGTTTACTTCACTTGTGCAGCGTTTTGTTTGGCTGATAAAACAGCTGAATGTGTGGTGATTTATAACAGGATCCAGTCAGAACTGGAGGATAAAGCTGCTTAAAGCATCAACAGAAAGTTTAATAAAATGTTGATTTGGAAACGACGCTGTTGTTAGACACTAATGCTATGATGCTAACTAGCTGTTCTGTGAGTCCTGTGTGAACACAGACCGGTTTAAAGTCGGACAGTATTTTTACTGACTTGCCTTTAAGATGCTGCGTATAAATGCAACAAGATTAAGTCATAGGACATTCATAAATACTGCATTTTCTAAATAACAGAATTGAATCCACTGTTTTAGCAGTGTCTGTGTAGCATAACAGTCTGTGTTAAACTGAAAACTGTGACCTGTCAGATGTTGTGCTCAATCCTTCCGCCTCCTTAAAGCTGCCGTTTTAATTTCAATAATGATATATAATGACAATAACCCAAAGCATTATACTGTTTTCAGGCGTTTTTTGTTATGATTTAATGTAAAATGTGATCACCTGGAAGCAGAATTAGGAAATCTCTACTAAATCTGTCCTTGTTTTCTCAGCATGTTTTAATTTGAGTTTACAGTTAGATATTTATAGGCATTTATAAATGACTTTTATGCCATTTCAATTTACAAAAAAAAAAATTTTGAAATTTTCCATAGTGTTAGAATTTGGCTGATAAAATATATGTTTGTTGGCCCATGGATTTTTTTCATCAACCGACCAACTTGGCTGGTGTTTTAAAAATTACATTTCGGCCCCTGTGTGGAGGTATTTTAGTTATTTAAAATCCGACAAAAAACAGAGTAAAGTGCTCAGAGAATTGTGCAGAATGCATGTTCCTCCTAAAACTGGAAATGCCACCAAGTTATTTTGTCACTTGAAGCAGTGTGTGCTCAATCTTAGACTGAAATAAAAGATAACTCTCCAGCAACAACAACTGAGTTTTAACATTCACAGCAGCAAGAGTCTAAATTATGAGAAGACATTTAGAGAATTTGTTTTTAGTTCCTAGCTTATTCACAGGATATTGACAAAAATGTTTGTCAATTTTATGTGTTCTGTAAAACTAGAAAAAATACCATTTATTTTTAGAATTAATGGTTTATTTTGAAATGGAACTGATCAAGCAGTTTAATGGTCTTTATTATTTATGTTATCTTTTGAAACTTGAAAGTTTTTGCTTTAATTTTCAGTTTAGTTTGTAATATTTATATATTTTTTTAGTTTTCTGGGGGGAAAAACTTTTGCATCATCTTCCTTCAGTTATGTTTAAAGTATGATAGAAAATAAATATTTAAATTTAAACAACCTGCTGATAATAACACATTTCTCTAATGAGCCACAGAACGTCCAGATTGGACAAAGATATAGTTATTTGGTTTATATCGTGATATAAATTGTTATCGGCTGATAAAAGAAAAAAAAAATGCAATATTGTGACATAAAAAATTCACTATCGCCCCATCCTAACTTGAAGTAGTGGATAATGTTATTTCATACCTGAGCTGAAAAACCACTGCATGGCTTTCACATGCAATAATAATAGGGTTTGCGTGCAGACTATTTAGCTTCTTAGTGAATAGGACATTGAACAACCGGTTGTAGTACAGGAAATAGTATGCAAGTACTTTTTCCTGCTTCATAAATTGAGTTTTCATCTCTAGGTTTTTAATTTAGTTCTAGTTTTGATCATATGGCTAAGACATAACTCAATTTTCTTTGTTCATTTTGTGTGTGCAATATAACAGGTTTGATTGAGAGACTTGTAGCCTAATATACTGTAAGCACATTACTTGACTTAGTTTTTAGTTCTTGACTGTTTTTTTCTGCTGGCGGGCTTGTGAAAAAATCTCAACTTGAAAAAGCAAAGAAATGGTTTTAGGTGACCTTTTTTTTAACTTCACAGTAGGAAAAAAAGTTCTCTTTTGTTTTTCTTTAAATATTTAATCTTTTTTTGCTTTGCTAGTTATAATGCAAAAAGAGAAATTAAAACCATCCATCTATCTTCTTCCACTCATCCAAGACTGGGTCGCGGGAGCAGCAGTCTAAGCAAAGATACCCAGACTTCCCTCTCCCCGGCCACTTCCTCCAACTCCTCTGGGGGGGACCCCAAGGCGTTCAAAGGGCAGCTGAGAGACATAGTCACTCTTGCATGTCCTGGGTCTTCCCCGAGACAGACTATTTATTATTTTCATTTTTGCAGTTTATGGTAAAAATATTTGTATAAGAGGACAAGTAATAGCGTAGTAAGGTAGACATTCATTTCTTTTCATTTTTACTGTGTTGTAGCTAAAGTTAGATTTTTGAGTTTCCTAAACTAAATTTGAGTTTCCTAAACTGTTATACGTCTGCTACTGACTGAGTTAATGACAGTTGATGAGTTTTGTTTTTGCAACAGCTTCTCTGTAATAGCATGCAGATATGACCTATGGCCATAACAAAACTACTTTCCCCTGATAACACATTAAGTGCAGTTCCTCTTTTTTTGTTTTGAGTGATCACAAAACTGAAGGGGAAACCCCTTAATAGTTCTGAGTTTTTGTCTTACTATCATCCTCAAAGTGAGCAACATCTTGACTGTGACTTGACTTTGTAAGTGTTATGGTAACATCACAAGTTGAGGCTTTGGCATCGTTCTCAGTTACTAATGTAGATCAGCCTCCAAAGAAAGCAAAGTATTTGATAAGAGCAGTTTCCTTCTGCGCAGATAAAATCTCTGCTCAGTCAGTCACTTTCACTTTAACGTGTCATGCTTTTTTAGAGTTGTGGTTCTGAGAAGACCGAGAAATGACAGATGCCCTTTATATAGCTGAGTATCCTCAGTCAGTAAAGAAGCTTCCTGCAATGTGCTCTGATGGTACTTGCAGTTTTTTGTTTGTGTATGTGTGGACTGAGGGCAGAGCCTCCTGATTACTCAACATGTGAAGACTTTTACATGTGTTGTTGAATCTTATCTTGTGTTATACTCCTGAATAAAGCAATTTGATCATCTGCCCATTTTTTTTTTATTGAGGACATGTGGCCAGTAAATATTATAATGTTGGTAGTTGAATGAACTATCTTCTGTTGTTGTCTTTAAGACATTTAAATAATTTTGTTTAGATAATATTCTTGTTTCTGTATTCTTTGTTTTTTAAAACTAACAAAGAAGTAGAAAACTTGTAACCAAGAAGACAACTTCTTCAATTTCCTTTTACGCACATCTGGAAAGTAATGAATCATAAGATTAGTAAATGCTGGTGTGAAAATGTACTACTGACATTAAAAGTGGAAACAAACTTTATGATTTATGTTAGAAGTATCCTTCATTTTTGCATTCTGCATTTTATAATAAATGATAATTTTATTGCATGTTAGTTATCTCCCTACAATTCTTAGTCAAATCTTTATAAGTTTGATCATCAATAGTTTCCCATGGCATGCTTTTTTTTTTTTTAGATCCCCCCCACAAGACTTACTTCAGTCCCAATTTGTAAACCTTGTTTATATCAAACGATTTAAACTAATGTGAAGTTTTTATATCAAATGAGCCCAAATTCAAGGCTGTGATAAACCAAATCAAGTTCCTTTGCATCTCATTCAGCAAAAGTTTCTTTGAATGAAAAGATGCCCAAATGAAAAATGAGTTCACAGAGCATGGAAAACAATAATGTGAAATAATTAACAGTTTACAGCTTAAGAAACTACCTGGGCATGGAAATAAATGTTACCACCATTAAATAATTATGGTTTCTTCTATGGTTGCTTCTATGGTTTGTTAATACCAATGTCCAGTATGACCACAAGAAAAGGTGCTCTGTTTCCCATGACTTTGCATTTTGTTGTGGGTGGGATCTGTTGGTGTGTAATGTGGTCTTCTCAGAGTAGACATCTCTCCAAAAACAAAAGTTTCAGAATCTCTGGCAGTAAAAAAAGTCATCTCTTCAGCTGTTTTTAATTCTGGTACTAAAATTAAAGAAAAACATTTTTACATCATTTTATTCTGTAGTTATTTGTTATGCTTTCACCTTTATTTTCTTCCTGTAGTTGGGAAAATGAAAGATCATAAAACACTTTTTTATTTTGTATTTATTTCTATTCAAGACACTTTGATAAGAATGACTGTACAACAATTTTGCTGCAACTTTAGCCAATTGCTATCATTTTTGGAAAAAGTTATACCCCTTAAACTGTCTCCACCAATCATTCTTAGAGGCTTAGTTATACCGTTCATCAATCTAAGGTCCAAGGTTTATTTGTAAATTTTGCTCAAATTCACTGGAATTGTAATAAAAAATTGTTGGGAACATTGACCAGATTTGGCTGTTGTAATCATGCTCTTAAGAAAATAAATCTTTCAGAATCTTTTTTGTTTTTGGAAGGTGTAAGTTTTTCTCATTGATTTTGTTTTTTTAAGTCTTTTTTAACTTCAGACTGAGACTTATTCCCACACAAAGCTGGGTTTGCACACTGTAGCAGATAACGTGTTGTGCCTGTGATCGGATCGACAGCTTATCATGCTTAAATGGATTTGACAGGTGTAGATGGAATCACATCTTAAATGTCATAATGAAAACTGAAAACTTTTTCATTTCTCAGACTGCGGTCAGCTAGTTGCTCATATTCAGCGGTGCTCACCGAATTCTTTCTGCTTCTACTATCGTGTTAACTGCAGGCCTGTTTTATTTTATAGTCGTACTCTAGGGTGTCTTGCAGGCTGTCTTCTGTAGGGTGAATTTGTGTGATGTCCTTGGAAATGTCATGGTACTACAAGACACTTATTAAAGTGTCTTGATTTCAAATCTTCTCACCTAGATGGGGGGAAAAAACATTTAAAGATGGCAAAGCGTGTTGTTGTTTGCTGCACTAAAAGTATTTTTTTTCTATCTAAAATTTTTTAAATTTTAATTTAAAAAGAGTATAACAAGATTAAAACGGTAAGGAATTTGATTTCAAATGCCATTTCTACATACTTTGTGAAAGCAGTAGTTCACCTCAATATTGCTAAGTCATGTGGTTCTGTGGTTGTAGTGAAGTAAGAACTGGACCCATGGCCCAGTCCTAACCTTTGCTCTAATCCTTCCCACATTCCCTCCCCCTTCTTTTAACCCATAATCAGAAATAAAAGCTTCATTGTTCCTGTCCTCTGCTTGGGTATCTCATCATTAACCTACATTCAGGGCAGTGGCAGCAGGCCTCTTAAAGCTTTCAGGTTCTCCTCGACCAGTAAAATGGGCGTGTTTTAGTGTGTCCACAGCTGAACCTTTGTCTCCTGCCAATGAAGTTAACCCCATGAATGCCTCTGCCATGCAAACATTAGGCTGTTTTATGAAGCTTTTGATTCGTTTTGGAGCGAGTCGTTGACACACACACATATACACCCCAAATTTAGTGGTGTTCCTCTTTTTATGGAAGCTTCTATGAGATGGATTGAACTGTGGGAATGTTTGGCATCTGGCTCTTTCATGAGAGTAAACATTTAGGACTCAGACTATTTCTTTCTCGTAAACTTGCTTATTGCTTGGATATTGGATTGCAAAACAGAATTTGGTGTTTGTGACTGTTTCTATGTCATTTTTCACTGTGGAAAAGATGCTTTTCAAGCTGAAAATGCATCATTGATTATTATGTTTTTAGAAAAGCAGACAACAACTGAATGCTTTGAACACTAAACTTTTAATGAGGTTGTTTTGTAAAGTTGATTTTTTTTTTTTTACATGATTTTACAGATTGCTGGTGAATGTAAAATTCATGAATTATCTTGAATGTAAAAGCTTTATCCATCTTTTTAGTAAAGATGGAAAGCTCATACTTTTCCTTGTCTTTTCCTTTTAGCCGGAGCTTTCTGCAACATGTCTTTTTAAAATCCCAAATCCTGGATTGGCGCTTGATTGTTTGGTGATGGGGGTTAAGAAGAGGTAAACAGATGCCTGTAGACATCCACTGTCTTCTGTCATTTGCTTGTCCATGTCAAAATATGCCAGAAGCTCGCGTTTGCTATGACACGACATGAAGGAAAAGTTGCGTTTCATTCATTTGGTGCATCTTTATTCATGTAAATATTCAAGCTTTGAAGTTCATGCCCAGTTTAAGCTTAAAAATGACATGACAGTAAGAACACAAAAAATGTTAATGTTTGTTTAGTTTAGCCATTTAAAACTGCATTCAAATGCTCTCATGCAAGCAGAGTATGGCTCTAGATAACTCTTCTTCTTGTCAGCTATGTTTCTGGATATGTATTTATTTACTACTTAAAATGTTATAGTTTGATAAAGAGGAATTAAAGTAGTGTATTTGGTCACAAATAAATCTTTATTTTTAGATGTGGTTTTTTGTCAAAAATGACTGGTTTAAAGGAGGACTATCACCATCCGACAAAAAAAATCCCATTAAAAATTGGCTAGTACTAGCTAAGATCATGCCATATTTTGTCGATTCATTCATGACATTTGCTGTATAAAAATAATTTTGAATTTTATTGCAACAATCATGGAAGCCGCCATTTTCCTGCAATTAGTAGCCGATGATGTTGTACACGTACGTCATTCGGGGACAGCAGCCTGGACTGTTCACGCTTTACTGTGTACAATCAACGAGGATTGCTACCAGTTGTGTTGGACTAGAAAAGTAATTGCTTTATTTTAGAGTATTGTCAGCCTTATTTGACGTAAAATACGATTTAAGAGTGTTACCAGGAAGTATACCAAGCTGCTGTGGTAAGAAGAATATTATGTTTTGAGCTTGTTTATGACTGTCCAAAGAAGGTCCAAGACGACGCGCTGATTGTAACACCTTTAAAGAGAGAGCGATAATAGCTGATAATTGAGATTGTTGTGCGTACCAAGTATACTGCAACACTTTGTATGAATTCTTTTGTATTTTTCTTTTGGTTTGTGATGGATGCTATGAAGATTCTTACCTCCGTTTTCTCTTTTTTCTTCTAAAACATCCACCTCTCAACAATGCAACAATGGCTCTCGCAACCGGTCGGCATCGCCATCACTTTGATCGTTACTTTCACTTTCTTCTCCCAATGGTCTATCTTCTCCCAATGGTCTATCTTCCCCCTCGAAATATTCCGGTTTATACATAAATGGTTGAACCCCAAACCCTTCAATATCATCGAAAACTCCTCTTCTTCGAAAAATTGACTCCTGTCTCCTTCTGTGGCAGTCGTTGTTGCTGATGCTTTATCCCAGAGTGACGTCACGCATCAATGACTTTTGGTTCTTACAGACTAGAGTTTAGTCATTCAATCACACTCCTAATACAGTGGTTGTTTACACCTTCTTCCTTTGGCCAGGTAACCCAATTCCCAGTATTTCAAACAAACTACCTGCAGTGGTTCTTCGCTCAAGCCTAGCAAAGACGCAGTCAGTTTAAGCACCGGCACTGAGATCCATTAGGCCTTAAGGGCCCACTGCAATGAAAATTGTGTTTTTGGTGTTTTTAACATGCTTTTGTAGCATCTTTCCTTCTTTGAAATTATTTTTACGCCAGAGAGGATTCCAAAAAGAGTGGTAATTTTTTATAGTCTCACAATTTTATCCAAATGACCTTAAAACTGAATTTCCCCCCTGACTGTAAGAGGTCAAATCTATGCTGGTGAAAGCCTCATCCTTTTTTTCTTTCTTTTTTTATCTCTCAAAGGTCATTCATGCTATGGCTCTGCTAATTCCTATTTCTTTATGCTTGAGAAGAAAAAGGTTCTAAATTTTAAAGCATCTGAATCAAAAATCCACAATACACAGAAGAGGATCCTTTTTATTCTTTTGTTCTCTGAATTTTTTTCTGCAATGGGTGTACAGCGGATCCAATGCTTTTACTCCACTTTGTGGTTTATTGTCAGCATAAGCTTCAATTTAAATATAACCTCTAAATTTTTATCAAACAGTGGACATCAAAAATAAGGTCATCCTTTTAAGGTCAAAGGTAGTCGGAGTAAAATGAGTTGTCTGAAGACATGCTTGTCTAAAGCAAAGAAGAGGCAAATTACTTGGGTTAAAAAAGAAGATTTTCTGTAGTAAGTGTTTCTAGTGCTGTTTTAAATTTTTTTTTATTTCAATATTTATTTTAAAGTAAGGTTTGAAGATGAATTGAAACATTGCTGATTTATAGATTTTAGATCATTGTTCTTTCCTGCCATATAAAATTCTATAGTTCTGTCTGTAAATGCTTATTCAGATTTGCATGTCTGCTAATGTTTCTTATTTTTTTGCGAGGGATGGCTGGTCCATCTCTGCGTATGTTGCTCATGCTAACATTTCCATGTAGTCTCAGTAATTGTGTCTGTGTCTGGCTTTGTCCTGCATCTCATTATGCAGCCAGAAGAGGTGGAGGAGGAGAGCTGGGAGTGCATGAGCAGAGGAGAGATACCTCCCCCATCATTTAGCCTGATGGCAGAAGGACCGCAACCACGTGACCAGCTGTTTACCATTGCAGCAGGCGTAGTGGGCCTGCCTGAGTGTGCTACAGATTTGCCGTCTTCCATTGCTCAAAAAAACAGTCTCAATCGTGCAATATTCTTTAGAGTAATTTGGTGTTTTTCATAGCAACGAACAACATTTTGAACCTGGAACTAATTTATTTAGTAGCTTCATTTTATATTCATTTTTATATATCGTGAGTGGAACCACATGAGGGAACAAGGAAAGATGACATGTATTTCCTACATGGCGTTTGTGAGTGCACAGCAGGCGGTGCTTTGGGAGGTGTATAGTTGAATATTCCTGCTGGTGGTGGTGGTGGTGACAGCGTGCTCTACAAGCCACATGTCAGACTTAGTGCTATTGTTAGACCTCCTACCTCCCTGTCCCACGCTGCAGTCAGTGGATCAGGTTTCTGTAATATGTGTGTGCTCCTCTTCCATCCCAGCTACAGCACCATACACTCTCCAACCCCCCTCAAGTTACACCAGCACCCCCACCTCTTCTACAACCCGCAAACTGCCACACTCACGCAAGGACACACAAAGCTGGTCCCTACTCCAAGGACCAACATGATCCAGCTCTGGAGGGAAATGGCTGTTGTTGTTGTTAGTGGGGAACCAGTGGAGGTAGACTGCAGGAACATCGGGTTATAAATAAATACAGAGACATCTGCTTCTCTGGAGATGCAGCACTACTTTTTAGCTCTGAAGGAGATGTCAGTGACTTCTGTCACTGCACCTTCATCCTATAAAGTTGTGGCTCAACTTTTATCTCTAATTTTCTTTAAAAAATGATAAATTAAGAATTTTGAGTAAACTGTGATGAAAAATGTCTTATATGAAGAAATCTAGAATACATTTGGAATGAATGTTTTCCTACAGTCAACCCTACATTCTACAACCTTTTATGGTCCAGTCTTTGCTAAATTCAAAGGGTTTCCACACATTGGACTGTAATGATGGTTGATCATTTTTTGCTGCCCTCGCACGTGTTGTCCGCTGTGATGGAACTTACCCGTTTTTACGTCATAGTAAAATAAGCCTACTGTGCCTCAAGATAAGTCAATTAGTTAAAGATTAACACAACAGGGACAGTTGGAGGCTGACTCCACTCTCAGCCCAGGTTTGGAAAAATGCAACCCAAAAAAAAGGGCAGGACTAGGGCGGGGGGAGGTGTGGTCTCAATTTGTGATTGACAGTGACAGAGAGGTTAGCTTGCGGTAACGTACGCTGGTTCTTCAATAATGGAGAGTGTTACAGAGCAAAGTGATGTCAGTTTCACCACAGAACTTTCAGTGAAGGTTGAGGATTTTTCTCCTCCACCTTCTCCCAAGGAAGGCGCTCATGGTTCAGAACCTTATCGTTTCGAGCCGCTGGCTCAAGACGCTGCCTCAGCAATGCTCAACTGCGGGTCTGCAATACCATAGGCAGTAGAAAACACTGGACTGCTCCCCCCTTCAACCCCTCCCCTCTCATCTTCCAAATAGGAAGTACATGCTGGTTGCAAGAAGGCCAAAATCCCTTAGACCTCCATTGAAAAATAGACTGTTGTTACTCAGTCATGTTAGTTGTCAGAATAACCATTCTTACTTTGATGCCTCTTCTTTAACACATTCTTTATAATCCTAATTTTTTTTAAAGATATTTTTCTATATCGTAAGTTGTTCAACTTAAAAACTGACCAGTCAGATGCCTCAGTAAAAGCATGTGGAGTCTGCTGGCTTCACTTCGAACGTTTGACAGATTATTCGAGTTCAACTTCAACAGTTAAGAGTTCGGAGAAGCTGGAACAAGTGCATTCGTGATTGGCGACAATAGTTCCAGCATTTTTCTTAGCTGTAGAAATTGTGCACTTGTCTATGACTGAAATGTGATTATGAATTGATATACCAGTATTTTATCTGTCTTTAACATTGTTTCCTTGGTGACTGAATTATTTTAGACATGCTTGATGTTTGAAAGCTAATCATCCTGATTCTGTGTTGTCACATTCCCTTTTTATTCTATTTCCATATTTGTACAACTGCTGTTTGTGTTAATAAAGCTCTGTGTTTCAGGTAGTGCTTGGCATCAGTTGGTTTTGGCCGTGTTAACTGCGAACTAAAGTAATCATTAAGGCAGACTTTAATTTAGACTTGAAATGGCCCAAGGTTAACGGCAAAGCTTGCGAGGTCCTATTCATCCCATAGCAGCTCATGAAACTCTCAATGTGAATGCCAACTGGCGGGTACCCAAATACCTCTGTAATTATAGTCACACCCTCTTCGCCTGTCTCTGGGCCAGATCAGAGTTCTGTCAGTGTTTGTTTTCTGGTCTGGTCCCGACGCGTCCACACCGCTTTAATGCCCAGATAGAAGAGTTTGAACTTTGCTGCCTGTGGGCAGCTCGGCTCCTCTTTTCCCTGAATGGCATTTGTAACTGCATTCTGCTTATCTGCTGACTAATGACAGACCTCTCACTGACCTTAATGGAGCAGCAAGTTCTGTGTAGGGGAGAATTACCCCTTTTAACACATTTCTGTTTTAGGTAAAACAAATCCAGTTGACTGCATTTTACCCCATACATCTATGGAATCTACCTGGATGAATGAGAATCATACATTTCTCTTTTGTTGGCAGTTTAAAACCAAATCTTAAGTGAAAGAAGAAAGAGCTGCAGTTTTATTTATAATTAATAATGAAGTAAAATATTCAAAATTTTCAACAGAATCTAAAAAGCATTTCTATTAAAAACTTAAATTCTAAATCAACTTGATAGTTGAAAAAATGTTTTCTTCATTAAATGAAGAAAATAAGCTTTGAGATAACATATTTTTGGTTTACCCTGCAGTTTACTACTTCTTAAAGTCACACTCCAACTGTACATTTATATACTGTACAATTGTTTCCAGTGTTGTCTTAATTATGACCATGCTATTTTTTTTCCCAAATTCAAAAAGCTTGTCATTTTTTTAAGACACGTTTTTTGCAGCACAGCAGGAGCTTGTTAGAAATTTGCCTTTGGGTTGTGGGCCGAACATTGATGTCCCAGCATACAGAGCTCAGCATAAATGAGTACACCTTCTTAAAAAGTACTAATTTAATCAGTATGAACAACGCGATGAACAAAAGAATGGATGGAGAGTGATGCTCAACTTGTTGTTTCAGTATTCCCCACAGATTGGAATCAGATCAGGAGACATACTTGGTCATTCAATCACCTTCACCCTGTTCTTCGTCAGGAATGCAGCAGTATCTTTCCATGTGTGTTTTGGATCATTGTCATGTTAGGAAAGTGCACGGAGTGATGGCAGCATCCTCTCCTTCAGTATAGAGCAGTATATAACTGAGTTCATGATACCATCAATGAAATGCAGCTCCCCAACACCAGCAGCACTCATGCAGCCCCACATAAAGACACAAAACCGGGGCCATAACAGTTCCAAAAACAGGGATCTTTGTCTCATCACTCCAGAGTATAGAGTCCCTGTAGTCTTCCTCTTTTTCAGCATGGGCCCTAGCAAATTCTAGGTGGGATTTTTTTTTCTTTCTTTAATGCATGGGCTTTAGGAGAGGCTTCCTTCATGGACAAAACCCATGCACGCCATTCTTATGCTGTGTGGTTTCACGGGAAGCGTTCACTCTAGTTTGGCTTTCTACTGCTTTAGCTAACTGCAGTGAACATGTACAGTGATTTTTCTTCAACCATTTTCATCAAAAGATGCTCCTGTCGAGATGTTAACTTCCGTGGACAACTTGGAGGTCTCTGTAAGATGGTTGCACTTCCACCTTTCTTACATTTTAAGATCATTTTTGCTACAGTATTTTGTCTGATGTGTAAAGCTTTGCTGATCTTCTAGTAGTCCTCACCTTTTTGTGTAAAGAAATGATTTCTTTTCTCAGATTTTGTGACCTTTCTCTTCCACAAGGAGTTATTTCTGACAGCATGAAATGGGAAGGGTTTTTTAGTTAAATAATGCTCTTTTAGAGACTTCTGTGTTCTGGACACATCTTAAGTGAATCCTTAGACTCACCTGTGGTTGAATCCCTGTTCATTAGAATTTTGTAGTCTTTTCCTAAGACTATACTTGGGTTGTATTCATTTGCTCAACACAATCCTGAGCTTTTTCAAACTGTGGTCTTTCATCTCCTCCCAATTTATTACAATTTGAATAAAGTAATACTCAGAAACACAGATCTTAAATTAGAAAAATGACAGAAGAACATGTTAAAAGCGCGATTGTCAGCGGGTCTTTAGATTTCTTTAGAAGTCCCACTCCAATAAAATTTGTGTTTTGGGTGTTTTTAACATGTTCTTGTAGCATTTTTCTTATGATGGTGGATATACATTTCAAAAATTATCTCAAAACTGCATTTCTGAATATTTCTGTATTCAAATTGTTTTGAATCAGGAGTGGACTAAAAATGTCATTTGTAGAAGAGCTTATTTGTCACAGAAAATACGCTGGGAAGGCCACAAGCTCCCAGCTCCACTTCATTCTGATCCACCCACTTGCAGACAAATAGATACATGTACATCTTTTCTTTCCTTGTCTGAACTGGAATCTGACTCAAAACTGTAGGCTGGAAAGCCCCAGCAAACATTTGTTGCACCGCTAATGTTGGCTTGGGGTTGTAAGGGGCTGTGTTCTAGCGGGAGTGAGTGTAAACTATGGAGATAAATTAGTATCAGTCCGATTTGTGCGTGCGTAATTTTGATTTGTGTCCTTTAAAAATAAAAACATTTTCAAGAATTAAACAGTTCATCTCTGGAGCCCCGCCCCCTACAGCGTCTCAGACACGGGGCTCTCTCCCGAGCAGGTAACCCTCCCCGCGTGGAGACGTCCCCGCTCTGGTCTGGTCTCACGGCGGAGGTTCTCCGCGGCGAACGTGAACCCACAGAGCGGAGATGGTTGATCAGCCCACCGGCCCGTTTGGTCTGCGACTTTATAGAATGATCCAGCGGGCAGCGGCACCTGCTATCCCCGTGACTGGTGACCTGCGGTCGGGAGAGAGCCCCGTGTCTGAGGCGCTGTCGGGGGCGGGGCTGCAGAGATGAACTGTTTAATTCTTGAAAATGTTTTTATTTTTAAAGGACAAGTGTAATAAGAACCCATATTCAGACTTTTTTATATTAATTAGCCGGCACATCTGTTTTAGAAAGCTGGAAAATGTCAAGTTTCACCAGATATTATCCACCGTCTAAGTTCAGAGCGGCTGATCAGAAAACTCTGATGAACCAGCATTCCAGTAGCATTTAAACGCATCACTTACGCACGAATCTGGGAGACGTGAAAAGAGTCTCAAATCAGATTCGTGTGTAAATGTGGTTTTGTGTGTGCGTAACAAGTGATTCATGCATATTTTTTAAAGATTTGTGCGTGTAGTTAGTTTCAAGCTGTCGTAATTTGAAGTTGTGCATGTGTAAATTGTACTTTGTATTTTTTAATATTTTGTAATTTTTGAACTCATGCACAAAATGTTTTTTGAGTTACAAATCAAGAATTACGCACGCACAAATCCAAAGTTACGCACAAATCAAGGATTATG
>BSAI01000012.1:24312337-24324695 GCA_036245035.1 Adrianichthys oophorus | reverse complement strand
CACAAACCTAAAGTTATGCACGAATCAAAATTACGCACGCACAAATCAAAATTACGCATGCACAAATCGGACTGATACTAATTTATTTCCATAGTAAACAAGGGGTAGATAAGATATCAGTGCAGGTATATTCCATGCTAATGGTCCTGCCCACAATTCAGAGGTGAATTTTTGGAACTCCTGCTGCTCTGCAGAAACTGTGTTCTAAAAAACGACACAGGTGTTTGGATATGCCTAAAAACTGCACAATCTTGATTAAAGACCACTAGGAACACTTTGAAAATGGACCATATCGGAATGGGACTTTAAGAAATAAGATTAAACCAACAGAAGTTGTGGTTTAAACAGAAATTCTTGGTTCTTACTCCTGAAATGTTTGCACATTCTAGTTCCTCTTTGACTTTTTTTTAGCTACCTTTTATTTAGATAAATTTACCCACAGTAGTATGTGTTTCGGGCTGCTGTTATTGTTTTGGTTCTAAAACCAAAGTATTCATTATTTTTACGATTAGTCGTGACTACTTTGAAAATAATTTATTTCCAATGTCATCCAACCAGATCCATTTTAATTATGCAGTAGAAAGCATTTGAGGTTTAGAGTAATGATCAAGTTCTTAAATAAATCTTTAAAAAATATATCTTGATCCATTGTTGGTTTATTGGGAAAATTTGTAGCAATATTTTTAATTTTTTCACCAGTTTTTCCTCCATCAATACTATGCACTGAGGAAATGTCTCCTTTTTGGACAAATAATGAATGTTTGGACTCCAAATCCCAGTCTTATAAATTCAACTTCACACTTTACTATTCTTCACTATTTTTGCATTTAATAATTAAGGGAAATACGTTTTTAACCTTTATTAGTAACCACAGAGGTTTCTTGTAGTTGATGAGCAGGTTTCTGCACATATCAGGAGAAATTTTGGTCCACTCTTCTTTGCAAGTGACTTCTAAATCATTCATATTTAGTGGCTGTTGCTTGGTAACTCTGATCTTCAGTTCTCTCTATAGGTTTTTTATCGGACTGAGGACCAGAGACTTGCTGGGCTACTTCATGACTTTGAAATGCTTCTTCTTCAGCCATTACTTTGTTGCTTTAGCTGTATGTTTTTGGTCATCATCTTTTTGGAAGACCCATCCACCACCTATTTTAAGCCTCCTGGTGGAGGGAAGAAGGTTCTTAGTCAGGATTTGACAGTACGTGGCTCCGTCCATCCTCCCATCCACACAGTAGTAGTTCTCTGCAGAAAAACACCCCCAAATCGTAATATTTCCACCTCCATGCCTGACAATGGGGATGGTGTTCTTAGGGTCATAGGCAGCATTTCTTTGCCTTCAAACACAACGGGTTGAGGAGATGCCAAAGAGCTCCATTTTGGTCTGATCTGACCACAGCACCTTCTCTCAATCACTCTCTGAATCATGAAATTGTTCATTTGTAAACTTCAGATAGACTTGCACGTTTCTTCTTAAGCAGGGCTACTTTGAGAGCACTGCAGGATGTTAAACCATTGCGACATAATGTCTTACCAATGGTTTTCTTGGTGACTGTGGTTCCAGCTGCTTTGAGATCATCAACCAACTCCTGCTGTGTTGTTTTAGGCTGATTTCTCAATCTTATCATGATCATGGAAACTCCACTAAGTCAGATATGGTTTGGAGCTCCAGACCTAAAGGTGGATTGATGGTCATGTTGTTGTGTTTAGGCAACAGTTGTCCTTTAACCCCCAGCTTTTGCTGATGGTTTTGTAGTCCATTCCAGTCTTGTTCAGGTCTACAATCTGCTCCCTTTAAATCCACCGAAAGCTCCTTAGTCTTTCCCATGTTGAAGACTTTGAAGTTTGACTGATGGACTGATTCTGTGGACGGGTGTCTTTTCTACAGGTGATCAGTTCAAACAGGTGAGAATGAAACTCATACCTGTTTGAACTAATCACTAATCACCTTTTCAAATCTTGAGCCACAAAGGGTTCTAAAATCCGATAATGGGGCCTGACCAGGAGCAGATGCGTGAAGTGTTTTGGTAATCCACGGTTGTTAAGAATATAGAAAGGAATAACTTTGAATCTGGACAAAAACATTTTTTATTTGTAATTAAAAATTAATATAAAAATATTTTAAAACAGAACATATGAGTTTTTATTTAAAAACTGGGGCTTTTGTTCTAATTTTATAGCCAATTGCGCCAGTGGCTTGATGTACCTCATGTAAAATGCAAACTTTGAGAAAAGCATATAAGTAGTTTAGCAAATGGCCCCCAGACTGTAGTTTGTCCCCAAACTTTTTCTTGTCAGGGCCATATGATGTTTTAATTCTCTCTCATGTGTCCAATTTGTCTAATTTAAATCTTCTTTGTGAAGTCCTTTGGTACCTCGAAGGAGTTGCAAAGTACTATATGAAATAAGTTTCATTCATTCATAATCCTTTTAATAAAATAAACAACACTGTTTATGAAATGAAAAAATAGCCAAATAAATCTCTGTGATCTTCAAAGAAGTAAGTCAGGCAAATTCTAAAATATAGCTAATATATCGGCTGTCCTCTCCAGTCATAGTCCCATTGAGACTTTGGAGGACTGCAGCTCCTCGTACATCTCACAATTTGTGCTAAACTTCACGAATAAAAAATGAGCAGCTGCGCTGTGTCCTTCCTTCTATGCTCTTATCTAGTGGTAATAAAGTCCAGTTCTTATGTCTTCTGCTGCAGTTTGGCAGATATATGGATTACATTTTCACCAGTAAAATGTTCCCTCGTTTTTTGGTGCACTTATGCTCTAAAAGTAACCCGTAATAGGTGAACTTTGAAAGTAGGATTGAGGCAATAAAACTCTTCACTACGCACTTTTCCTCTTTTCTCAAACAGACATGAACATTTTCACACTTTTATCTCTTGTTTAAACTCTCAAAGTTCAAACCTTCATAGAAAAAGAAGTCCAGGATTATAGAAAAAAAAATCTGATCGCAATCACAGATTTATGCAGAGCTGAACAGATGGAGACACTGCACGGGGGACTTTGATTGACAAGGTCTCCAGCCAATTTTTTTTTAAAATCATCCGTCTCTGATATTGTTCAGGGGGCCGGACCAAACGTGGAGGTGGGCTTTAGTTTGTCGTCGTTGCTGGTCTTACTGGTCTCTGTGAACTAGAACTCTTAATAGTTACTAGGGGGATCAAATACTTATTTCCCTCGATGAAATCCAAATACATTTATATACATTTTTAAAGTTTTTTTTGTGATTTTCCGTCTCTCACTGTTCAAATGAACCTACCATTAAGATGACAGACTGTCATCTTTTTAGGTGGGCAAACACAAGATCAGCAAGAAATATATTACTGATTTCCTCCACTGTAGGTATTGATGAAACGGTGTTTACCTAAATTTGAGGAACTGATGTGATATTGGTTCATCAGAAATGATTACTGAACTATGGGTTTAAAATTGACCTTGATTGTTCACTACTTTTAAATTCCTGCATTTTTATATGAAATCTCAAAAAATGTCTGTTCCTTGAATAATCTTAATTTAGGTGTATTCATGAAACTGTGCCTTAGTCTTTGTTAGTCTAGAGACAAAGCTGTTTCTTCTCAATCAAGGGCCATTGAAGGGAACGGGGGAAGTCCATTCAAACTACTGCTGAGGGCTCAATGACTGAAAACATCAGCCCCATGTGACATCATAAGGGATTCATGTCAGGTTGTCTTTGTGGGGAGATGATCACACTTTATCCAGACTCTGCAGACACCCACATTGTTCCTACTCACTCGACTGTCAGTCACAAACCACATCAGAGAAGAGAATGGTTCAAGTGATGACTAGGCTGGAGTGACAACTGTTCTGGGGGATGTTTTCCCTTCAAACACAGAGTCCTTAAAGCTTTGGTTCATGCTGTGCCTCATTGATTTATTACCTGACTCTGCTTTAATTTCAGCCTGTAGAATTGCAATGGAAGTTTGAATGAAAATCCCTAATTACAGATTTTTCCTCTTTTAGTGAAATCTCTTTTTAATAGACTGAAAGTTTCACTCTGCTCATAGCTATGGTGGAGAAATTGTTTTATTTTGATTCCTTAAAACCACTTTCTGTCTTGTTCTAGTGTCTGCACCAAAAATTGTGAGGTTAGTCATCGGTTGACAGAGATGTGACCGAGCCTAGATCTTTATCTTTGTTGTTTTCTCTTTTCAGGTGCATGATGAGCCAACTGTGCTGTAGCCGTCTAAGCTAGTCAGGTGTCGCACCATGGCCAAACCTGGGAGCGACCGAGATGGAGCCATGGTGGATAAGCAGGCGGGGAAGAAGGTACTCAAGCAAACTCATCCAGATGCATTAAATATATTATTACTACTCTGAATTACTTTTATTCTTCTTTTTATCTTTGATAAAACCTTTCAAATACTTCACATAGATACACAGTAATGTATTCATTCTTATTTAGCGGGATTAATAAACTTGTTTTTTATTAAACAATATTTTTATTTAGTTAGATTAATCTTGTCTTTCCCCTAATCATCTGTCATAGAAAATCATTTATGCTTCTTGCTGGTTTCCTTTCAAAATGTTGCACATTTTCACAAAGATGATTCAAAGGACTTTTCTCTGAGAAGCTCCTTGTTATTGTTGCACCAACACCGTTATTCTTCAAAGACAGATAGTCGGGGTAGGTTTGTCATTTCTGAATCAGAAGGACTTCACGTCCAAGCTTCGGTCTACTTTGAACAGTTCCAGATCCTTCAGCTTTGCACAGCTGGCTCTTTGCTTTGCTGAGATCAAAGAAGCAGCACATTGCAGACATTTTCCTCCTGCCAAAATGGATTTTACTGCACCGAAGTGCAGCTCACTAAAAGTAAAGGTGCTGACAGCGCTTTGTCTGCAGATCAGCATGTAAAACCCAAGTAAATAATAAACATTAAGGGAAAAAAACACAGATGCTGTTATTTTTGTTTTGATTTTTTATGGTTGCCTTGAGCTGTTGCTTTGAAGTTTTTTGCTTTACTCTCATGCAACATGTATTTCTCAGTATTTGAAACCCTCTAAAGTTTGGCTTTTAAGATTTAATAGTAGATTTGTTATTTTATCTCCTGAGAGTTCAGGATTTAAAGGTTTTTGGAAGTATTTATACATCCTAACAGAACTCTCACACTGCATTACCTCAATAATCAACTGTTGCTTCTAGTGCTTTCCTCTTGGCAGACCAGTGACAAAAAGCCTGCTTCTAATGTAATCTGTGCATAGTGTAAGATTAGTGTCATGTTTAAGCAGGCTCTGGTTCCACCCAGGAAAAATGTGTTTGTTTGCTTTGCTCAGCCCATTTTGTTTCTTGCCAGACTAGTTACCTGAGCTTTCAGAATGGGGCTGCTTACAGTTTATGTAAGGTCATGATGTCTGTAATGTTCACACACAGACACACATTTCAAGATACTTACTAACATTGTTCTGTTTTTGACATCATCCTTTCTAACAGAACAAAGACAAGTTGTCTCCATTCACCAAAACTCCAAAATTGGATCGGAGTGAATTACTGGGGAAGGAAGGAAAAGCCAAGTCTTCCATGAAGCGCAAGCTCTCCTTCACTGCAAGTCCGCCCCGGACAGAGGAGCGGGACTCAGACACTGGTAAGGATTGTTAGGTTCCTCCTTGCTCCTCCTCAAGCTGCCATACAGCTGGCTCTCTGCCATGCCCTTACACTGCCCCCTGGTGACTGCTAAGCTGTTGGTTTGCAGACTTTTCAGTAGGTCAAACTCACAACAGGATAAACAGTGTGTTCAAATCCCACACTGTGGGTTAAGTTTACTGCAACTTTCCTTATAAGCCCTAGTCCATTAAAGCTGTTGATTTAAAGTGTTGAGTCACTTTAAATGAACTAGTGAATGAACACCAATTCATTCACCAGTTTTTTTAGTCTTTAAACCAGACCTTTCAGGAGATCTTAAACTCATCAGGTGGAAAAAATATCATTTTTATCAAAGATTTCATATTGAATAACAGCAACAACAGAAGGAAAAATCAGTGAACAAACATGCATAAAGTTGAGAAGAAGAAGAGTTGAGAGATACTTCTGGGAGCTGCTGTGTGAACTTCAAATCATATCACTTTGATCATAAGTTTTCTTAGTCCTCTTATTTTGAAATCATTCTTGTAGTATGACTGGCTGCTGTTGTCAGATACAGGAAAGAAGAGTTTAAACCTTTTTTTGCTGCTTTACTTGTATTGGTTTAGATGTTCATAGCACCTGTTGAATAGATTAAGACTCATTGAGAAGTTTTTATTACAGTTGTGTGTCAATTCCTTTACTTTTTCAGTCTGTATTTTCACCCACACAAAAGGGTAAAACCTGTTGGGCAGTAGTGCAGAAAAATCCTTCATTGGTAGGGATGTATCATATCATAATTTGTGGTTTCTGATCCGATTCGTAGTCGATATTGGTTCATTTTGAACAATCCAATTGGATCTGATTCTCTGACCTAAAATGAATCCAGGACATCTTTAGCCAAATATCCAACCAGTGTAACTCAGAGATAAATACTTGGATACTGATCATTGCTGGTGAATTTTTCCAGTTTGTTTGTATTTCTTTCAAGATGTAATTTATAGAAATCAAAATCACTGTTGAAAAATGCAGTGAGTTTTCTGCAAAAACTGACCTACATCTTTATCATTAACAAATGCAAACAGTGCAAAAACATAATTTCTTAGGGATGTCCACTGTTTATCAACCGTCAGTTACCAACTGTTTAAAATATAAGGGATTGTGCAGAATTTCATACTTTTAACAAACCTGTTTTGGAATCGTGTGCTGAATGTATATTTCCCCTTTATCCAGCAAGGGGGCAAAACCGCAGTGCTCCCTAGAAACAAAAATAGCTGGTAAAAGCACACCACCTGGGAGTAAACAAATCCTTCTCCATTGGTCAGCTAGCGTCATCACAATGCTAGCAAATCTGAGCTGCAATGCTGAGAGAAAAGAAGTTGCTAACTGATGAGCTGGATGTGCTGGATGTTAGTTAAATGGAATCAGCTCGCTGTTGACGTATTCTCACCAGGTTTTGTAAACGTTACGAAGTGCGTGGAAAAGAACTGTACGAGAAAAAAGACATTGTTTTCTGCTGCTGAACCCACAGTCACAAACCTGCAATATTATCTCACAATCTCCATAATGCTCATTGTGACGCTCATTTTTCCCTACATAACAGATCATAGCAGTTGAAGTTAAAAATCGAAATATCTGATTTAACCGTTCTTTGCTGCTTAATTAATATTTTTGTAAGCATATATATACACACCATTATTTTGTTTCTGTTATTATGAAAAGGTAAATGATGGAAATAAAGCCTTTTTTTTACTTATTAAAAGAATGTCTCATCTGTAAACTGATGCCTTTAGGAGATTTTCCAATCTTTCCTTGGGTTCTTTATGCACAATAATGTAACATTTTACATGAGGTACCAAACTTTCGATCCCCATTGTATTCCTTCACAATGTGAAGAAAAGTTAAAATGAATGTTTTTCTCAATGATTGATATACTAGATTTCTTGAAATGTTCATCCTTTTCTGTGAAGCTTCATTTAGATGGTAGAAGCTTCGTGTTTTAGTTCCTGAGCAGAAGCTGAGATAAATAACTCCCTCAAATATGCAGGTTCAAATTACAGCTGTCTTAATCCCAGTCTTTCATTAGTGTAAACTCTGTAACGGCCATTTAGTTAGGAGTGTAACTGTGTGTTTACACCAGAATAAGATCTAAAAATAGACTTAAATAACCCAAATCACAATAAATGGAGCAGATGTTTACATGAAGGAAAGGGTCTGGTGCTTGATGATGTCTGTGGAGCAGAGCTGATCATAGTTGTCATTGTGTGGCCTTGCTTCATTCCAACAGCAGAGAAACGCTTGTTTTAGCATAATTGATGTTCTAAACTGGCTTCCAGGGTGGCTTTACGTTCCATCAGCTTTCCCCAAAGCTTCCCAGGTCCTCCAGCTTTAGGAGGAAGCAAAATAATGACTCCACAGACCAGCCTAGATTGGAGGTCCCCTCCCGTGTTGCCATGACTCATTACGTGTGGCAGCGAGGATTGCGAGTGTGCTGTTGTGGCTGGCTGTTGTGGAGTATAATGTGCAACAAGGAGGGTGTGAGGGCGTGAGCGTTAATGCAGTGCTTTCCCACCCTTCTTCCGTCCCTCCTCTCCCCCCTTCCCATCCTCTCTGCTTTGCACTGTAGATGACTCAGACCCAGGCCAGTCGAGTGAGACCTGGGGAGAGAGATTAGTGGCTCCCTGCAGGATATACGCAGGTAACTGCTGCAGCCCGATCCTCCGCCCCACGTCACCCACTCTGCGCAACTACTCTGCTGCAAACACACATGCACGTGCGTGTGGACTCGCCTTTTGTGTACCTGCTGCTCTTTCCTCTCAGCATGTCTGTGTTTAGTAATAACTGACCGATCAAAGACTGAGGGTTGGGAGCCGGAGGAGTGCCGTCTGCACTTGGTTGGCTTAAGAGAATGCTGTCTTTTTATTTTTCTCCTGTTGTCTTTCTTTTTTTGTCTCCTTTTTTTCAACCTCATGCTTGTCATCTGTTTCTCTGCGTGCCCAACAGATACAAGAGGAGGAAGAAATTGTGTTTCCTTGGTGATGACGTTTTTGTCATATTTGTTTTAAACCTGATCTCTAAACTCTTTTATCTCTTGGTTGTTTTGCAGATAAAGATGGACCAGATAAGAAGAAGGTGAAGAAAGAGGCTGGAAGCAAGAGGTCCCAGGCATCGAACCTGTTGTTTGGCTATCCTCTGTCAGAGCGCAAACAGATGGCTCTGCTAATGCAGATGACGGCCAACAGTCCAGGTTTGTGGACATACCCCTAATCCAAAGCATGTCCTCAAGCGTGTTTCTTGTCTCATTAGTCACTTCTCCGCAGACTGGACCAAATGATCAGAAGTGTTTCATTGAGTAGCATTTAGGTCTGGACGTCACAGCATGACACCATCGTGAGTCTGGATATGTGAGACATGGTGGTATAAAAGTTCATTCAAACTCTGGTCAGACTCATCTCATTATGTTTTGTGTTTATTTTACATGGAGTTGTTGTTGCTGTGCTTTTGCCACTTCTGTTAAGTTTTTTCTTCATCTGCTCAGCACTCTGAGAGAAATAAAGTTAGTAACACTAAAAACAGAGAAAATCTGTCTGAAACACCTCAGTTTATCAATTGTAAAAGAGATATTTGGACTCGCTGCTGTACTGCTCACAGAAAGCAGGCAATGATTTTGTGACATTTTCTGCTGAGATTTACTGCACCTCTACTAGACAAAGAGCTTTAGTGTGAGACAGAAATAATATCTGAAAATGTAAGAAATAATATTTTAAGTTCAATCATCTATTGATCTATTTTCAAAGTGTTTCCAGTGGACCTTTTAGATTTGAATATGACATTTTTAACCAAAATCAAAAAACCTGTGTCTTTTTCTAAGACATAGATTCTGCAGAGCGGCAGGAGTTCATTAGAAATTTGCCTCAGAGTTGTGGGCGGGACTCTTTGTAAGCCCTTTTTGAGTAAGCCCTGCCCTTGTTTCCCATGATTCCTTTGTTTGCACTCTCCCGTTGGCTTACAGCCCCCCACACCCCCAAGCTAACATTAGTGGTGCAACAAAAATGCCGAGCAAGATTGGATCTATTAAGCCGTGCAGTTTTGAGCAGATACCAGCTATGGACTGGTGGCTTGCCGTTGTAGGTCCTACGTCGCACAAGATTTTTCCAACAACTTATTTTTGTCTGCTCCTGATTCACAATGATTTGAATAAGGAAATGCTGAGAAATGTCATTTTAATCTTTATTTTCTTTATATATATTCTCCATCATCAGAAAAATGCAACAGGGACATGTTTAAAAACACAAATTTCATTGGAATGGATCTTTTAAGTCCTTCATGTTTGTGGACTTTTTAAGTTCGCCAGTGTGGAAAATCAACTTTTTGTTTTTGGAAAGTAATCTTGGATTTGGCTGCAGGTGATTGAATCCCTACAGCTGATTTTTTTCATTGGGTTGAATTGATAACCTTGATTTATCCTGGATTTAATTGTTATTGCAGAGTCATTTTTATTTCAGGATGTATATAGAAAAATATCACTATACTTTTCTATTAATTAGTCAATACAACTTTAACACAGATGCAGGAAATAACATGCTCTTTGACTACTATAAAGTGTTGCATATCAGCTGTTTTTCTCTGCTCCAACATCCGCTGGAATTGCAATAATTTCATGAACAGTTTGAGAGTCACGGTAGTTGATAGAATGCCAACACTTGAGCTAAAGTTACTGTGTAAAAGGATTGATTGTGGGACCCATATATGTTGGGTTATTGTTTTAAACAGAAATGCAAAATCTTTAGATCATGTAAGGAATTTTTTATAAGATACCGTGTTCATAAAGCTTTTTCCTATTTTCTCTAAACCCAATTTCTCCTGTTATAAAAAAGCAGTGCTTTCCTTGGATATGTCTCTAAAAACAACAACAAAGATGACATTTAGTTGCTATTCTTTTTATTTTCAGTCTCTAAGAGAGGGACATCACTGTAACAGAAAGCTCCTCTAAAGCTTCAGTAATGCATCCTTTGGGAAATTAGATCAACTTATCATCACTGAATATAGAACTCAACAATCCAATCTAGATTTAAAGTTGGTTCTCCAGTTTTTACAACCATATTTCAACAAAAACTGCTGTATTGAAGCTACTCCTAATAGGATGAACATTTAAGACCAGAGGAAAGTTTGTGTTTTTATTTTATTTACTTGCTTCTTTTTACCATCAGAGGTCATCTGTTTCTCTGTCTATTCAGATCCATTTGAATAGAGAGCTGCAGATGATACTGCAGAAGATAAGTGGAAGCGATGTCTCATGAAGCCTCTTGTCTGACAGGGTTGTAATAATCTCATTGAAGTGGCAGGTCTTTAAAGCTAAGCCCAGATAATTTCACAAATGAAATACAAAAGGGTTTATTCCAATATAATTATTTTTCTGAATACTATTCTGTTGAAGGTGTTTTCTTCCATCCTCACTTTAGATTCTGTCTTTTTTTTTTTTTCTAGACTCGACACCCAGTCACCCGTCTCAAACCACCCCAGTGCAGAAGAAGGTTCCCAGCAGCACCTCGTCTCGACAGAAGGATAAAGTCAACAAGAGGAACGAACGCGGGGAGACTCCCCTTCATATGGCAGCCATCCGAGGAGACGCAAAGCAAGTTAAAGAACTCATTAGCCTGGGAGCTGATGTCAACGTCAAAGACTTTGCAGGTACTGTGCCACAGTGGATTATCATTTAACACTTCTTTAAGTCACTAATGGCATGAAGCAGAGGAACAGTTGCTGTTTCAAATGGGATTCGAGGGGCTTCGTCACTCTCTGGGCAGATGTGTTGAAAAAATAAAGAAAAGTCTTGGGAACATGGAATAATGACTAGTGTGTATCCTGAAAGTAGTGTGTTCTTTCTATCCTCGTTAGGTTGGACGCCTCTTCATGAAGCCTGTAATCTGGGCTACTATGACGTTGCCAAGGTTTTAATAGCAGCAGGTGCAGAGGTGAACACGCAGGGCCTGGATGACGACACGCCGCTCCATGATGCTTCCAGCAGCGGACACACAGATGTACGAGGATTTTGGTTTAAGTTCACAAGCTTAGTGAAAGCTTTTCACAAATAAACAGTCTGGACTTTTAAAGGTTTTTGAGCACAGTATTTCCTCATTTATCGTGGTTCTAAAATGACCCACAAGAGATGAAATCCACAAAGAAGGATTATAGATGTTTCAAGGCTGTACTCTTTACTACACACTTCATAGACTTTTCTCAGACCAACAATAACATTTTCACACCTTCCATTTTACATCAAGTCCAGAATTATAGAATGAAAATTAAGATCTGATCTCGATCAAAGATTTATGTAAATGTGGTAAAGTGAATGCATTCTGTATAGGATACACTGCATTGATGAGATAGATTGACAAGGTCTACAGCCAATCAGGATGCAGAAAACAGGAACTGTAAAATGCATTTGAATTTGCACTTTAAAAAAAATCCACAAAACATCAAGAATGCAAAAGGTGAACCGCAAAGTAGTGAGGGACCACTGTACACAGCAAAGAGACACCAGAATAGATTAAAAACAAAATGTTTCTGTATTTGAATTAACATGATTGAATGAGAGTCAAGCCACAACAGGAGTCCTGACTCAGTCTTGTGAACGTCAGATTCTAATTCTTAATGTTTCTTTAAATAAAAAATTTCTGGTGTTTTTCTACCTAATTTTAAATAATTTCTTGAAGAGCCTGAGTGTGTGTGTGTGTGTGTGTGTGTGTGTGTGTGTGTGTGTGTGTGTGTG
>BSAI01000012.1:24172077-24312327 GCA_036245035.1 Adrianichthys oophorus | reverse complement strand
GTGTGTGTGTGTGTGTGTGTGTGTGTGTGTGTGTGTGTGTGTGTGTGCACACATACATACATATACACGCACACACACACACTCATATTTTTTAAAATGTTGTTTCAAAGCTTTTCTTCAGCAGAGATTTTAGCATGTTCTGTACTCTCCAAGTCTAATTTTTGTGCTTGTTTTTATAGATTGTGAAGCTTCTCCTACGTCATGGTGGCAACGCCTTCCAAGCAAACAAGCGCGGCGAGCGGCCCGTAGATGTTGCCGACTCTCCGGAGCTGGAGCAGCTATTAAAGGGAGAGGCTTCGCTGTCTGACCAGGATGACAGCTCCTCAGGTATGCTGTATGATTGTAGTGTTTTGTTTTGTTTTTTTAAACACACATGCACAAACTGTTGACATCTCTCTATTAATGAAAGAAAAGATGACTAAGCAAATGAAAACCTTTCTCTCACTATTTTCTTGTTCAACCTTTAAAGAGAGTCTGAGAGTCTGTCTCCTCAGCTGTCATTTAGCCTGTTCACATGCATATCAAATATTTGACTGTTATCTGATTTCTCAAGGTATCAGATTTTCCCAGTAAGCTGTAGGTAAGATGATCAGCAGTTATCCACTCGAGAAATCAGATTAACACACAGATTTCTCCCTGTAAAGACAACACTTTATCTGTATCCAATGTTTTGTAGTTTTACATCTGCGCATGTGTAAATTAAGGTACAGATGGAAGATCCAAAATGGCATGTTTAGGCATACAAACTGCAAGCAGGAGCAACGTCTTTCTGTTGCAAGGATATTGGTTTTCAGGTAAACAGAACCAAAGCTTCGATTGTCTGAGTCGCAAAGTTCACAGAGAGCAGACAGCTGGGGGTTTGAAAGGATCAGGAAGTTTGAAAGTCATCACAGACATAGTTCTCAGAGTGCCTCTGCAGTGCCTGAAGTCCTTAGTTTACACTCATATCATCGGTCTTCTTCATTGTGATCAGTTTTGTTTTTGCAGCTGCCTTCAGGGAGGTCATCCACAGTCCTGTGAAGCTCAAACCTCTGAGTGCAGACACAGGAACATTTGTTAGCTTGGAGATGGTTTCATAGCTTTCATTTTTCTTCCTGAGAACTTCTCTTCTTCTCTTTCTGTGCCTCATCTTTATGTGGAACAAACCAAACGGCACAGAGGCTGATGTCTGCCTTTAAACTGACTGATCTTTGAGGGCACCTGTGATGTTCGAGATTTCCTTATATTCATCTTACTTTGTCTTCTCTAGATGAACCATGATTTCGGATCAGGTCTTTTTTATTAGTATTTTTTTGATCCTATTGAACAATTTAAGATAAACGTCGGATTTTTAAAGGTGGATTTTGAGTCATTTTCTATTTTTTAAAACAATTTTTGTATTATAGTCTTCCATTAAAAGAGAGGAGACTATCATTTTGTCCAAGTGTGTATGTTCAGTTACAGAGAATTTGATTTTTACTTTCTGAACCTGCTGAAAGTCACATGTGTGACAAATGTGTTTGTTTCATGGAAATTTTATAACTATTTAAAACACACAAATGTTAAATTTATATTATGTAAAATGTTTCTGCTTTTGTTTCTTTTAAACAAACTTTCTTAACATACTTTTGTTTCTCTCTAAAGAATCTGAAGACCTTCCATCTGTCAATCCATCCAGCGTGGATGACAACATGGACGACACTGACACAGAGAAGGACTCAGATGGAAAAATGGCAACAAAGGCATCGTCGTCCATGCCAGGACTAGACGAGTACGAGTTCAAGGACGAGGACGAGGAGGAGGACCTGAGCAAAGCCCTGAACGACAGACACATCCTGAGGAGGGAGCTGCGGCAGCGGGAGAAGGAGGAAAAAGACAGGAATCATGTTGCAGGGAAGCACAGCAGCAAAGCAGAGTCTTCCTCAAAGTCTAAAAAGCAGAAGACTCGCATCAACTGCAGCTCTGACACCTCCAGTGACGAAATGGAAAGTCTGTCTGGAAAAAGGAACTCTCCCACCTGCTCGCAGAGCCCTGAGGGCCACAAGCCAGATACAAGATCAAAAAAGGACCATGCGGAGCAGAAGGACAAGAGCAAAGTAAAGAGGAAGAGCAAAAGCCAGAATAAAAACAAGGAAAACCAGGAGGATGGCAAAGAAAACAGTAAAACTTTAGCCCTGTGTCTTTCAACTGTGTGTGAGAGCAGCGAGAAAGGTCGGGAAGAGGACTCCTTTAAGATGTCTTTCAGCCCAAAGGATGACTCCTCCGTCCACCTCTTCCACCTGTCATCCATCAAATCTCCTAATCTGAATCACAGCTTGGCGGATAAACAAACCCCACTCAAACAGGAAAACACTAAGATGAGCGTTTCCCTCAGTGATGGCTCGTGTCCGGTGGACGCTGTAAAATACAACCACTACGCAGACGCAGAGTTCTGCACTGAGGGCTCCAGCACTAAGGGCTGCAAGCACAAGGAGAAGAGCAAACATCAGCAGAAAGACTGCAGTGGGGACGGAGAAGACATGAGCCCCTGCAAAGACAACAGCACGGATATCAGTGAGGGCGCCTTACGGAAGACGGACGTGGACGGCAAAGTAGTAAAAAAGCATAAACTGAAACACAAGGAGAAGGACAAACACAGGAGGGAGTATGAGGCCGAGCGCAGCCGCCACAAGCAGAAGGAGGCCAGGAAAGACGGCCACAGGAATTTGGAGTTTGACAGAGAGTTCTGGAAGGAAAACTTTTTCAAAAGTGATGAGACAGATGAACCTTTGGGAATAAAAAAGGAAGCTGAAGACAACAGCTCGCTTCATAAGGCGCTGGAATCCTCTCCTGTCAAAGAAGAAAAAATCGTGAAGGAGAAGCATTCCAACAGCAAGGAGAAGAGGATAAAAGAGGAACGAGAGAAAGACAAGACTGTGAAGAAAGAGCGGAAAGAGGAGAAGGTGAAGGATTCCAAACCCAGTGAGCACGATGAACGAGTGGAGTGCCCGGCCTCCGGCCGTGAAGACTCACTGCTGAGCGGCATGAAAGAGGAGCTGGAGGAGAAGCCAGTAAGTGGAGTCACAGCTGATCAAGAACAGCTGGAGTCTTCAGAGAGAGCCTCACGCGAGAAAGCAGACAGAAAGCTCCCAGGAAAGGAGAAAGATTCCGAGAAAATGGAGAGAAGGCATCTTGACAAGGAAAAAAAGGTTAAAACCGAACATTCTGACAGAACTGAAAGCCAGAACTCAGTGGAGCGCTGGAAAGAAAAAGAAAGAACAGGAGTCATTTCTTCCTTCTCGCCTGGAGACAAAAGCTACAGAGAAAACGAAAAACCCAAATCCTTCTCCACAACAAAAAAGCATGAAGATGGCCGGAAAAATAAAGAAAAGCCCGACAAACGCTCAGACAGGGAGCGGCAGGACAGAGACTATGGTGCAGGAGATCACAAGGAAAAGGATCGTGCAAACAATGAAAAGAGAGCGAAACCTCTGGAGAAAACCTCTGATCACAGCAAATCTGATCGATCCAAAGAGAAGGACTGTGACAGGAAGAGGAGAGAGAAGGTTAAGGATGGAGCTCTGTCCTCAAGCTCCAATCTGAAAGCAGTTCTAGATGAGAAGAGGGGCTTTCTGTCAGAGAGCACCAAGGTCTTATTCACTAAATCAAAGGAGGAGGTTGTGAGAACGCCAGAGAAGGATCGTGAGAGGCGGGACCGGGACAGAGACCTGGATCGGCATAAGGACAAAGACCGGCACAAGGACCGCTCCCAGCAGGCAAAAGTTAGCAAGCTCAAACCCAGTGAGGTGGAGACAGACAAGAACAAATCCAAAACCTCTCCAGCAACACGAGACGCCAAGCCAAAGGAGAAACGGCTAGTCAACGACGACCTAATGCAAACCAGCTTTGAGCGCATGCTCAGCATGAAGGATCAAGAGATCGAGCTGTGGCACCGGAAGCATTTGGAGAAAATCAAACAGAAAGAGCGGGAACGGCTTAAACAGCGGCCTCTGGCAGATGCTGGGAGGTCCAAACCTAAAGAGCGAACAAAAGCAGAACCGTCTCTGAGTAAAGAGCTGATGCGCTCTAAAAGCTCTGAAGCTTCTGATGCTTCCTGCAGAGACAAGCCTCTGAAAGACGTCACCTGCGCCAGAACGGTTTCTCTGGATGGACGTTGCCTTCCCCCAATCAACACCAAGGTCATGACAGCCGTGGAAAACTGTCTGAGCAGGTCTCCGCGACCCGAGAGCGAACGCAGTGGCCTCATGTCCAGATCCGTATCTTTAGTGTCTGTAGCGAGCTCGGAGGATTCCTGTCAGGCTGCAACGTTAACACCCAGAAATGCTGAGTACGACTCCGACATGAACCTGGAAGCCTCCGACTCCCAACCTGCTTTTCTGCAGTCTTCCCTCGTCATTCAAGCCGCCAGGTCGCCTTCTGTCCACGACAGAGATTGCAACAGTCTTCCAGATGTTCTGCAGAGTAACCGCACTCTGCTGTCGGGTAAACACGAATCTCAGTTCCTCCGGACCGTTCTGGATGAAGATGCTAACTCTGTGGCTGAAGGCAAAGGGGTTGAGCATCCTTCCAAAGGCCTTACTCCAATCACCGAAGAGGAGCTGAGAACAAAGGAGAGCTCAGAACCTGATGAGAGTCTGCAGCATTCCGATTCAGTCGCTGATCTCCTCACAGAGAAGGAAGGGAGCATAGAGAGAGGTTTGCCCACTCCACTCGCAGACAGAGAATTTCCAAATAAAAGCCAGACTCTTCCACACTCCAGCACGCCTCATTCAGGTTCAGCAGAGCATGTGGCTCCTCCTCCACCTCCGCCCGATCCTGTTGTTGTCAGGGACATCCTGTCTTTGACAGAGAACACACAATTAGAAAGTCATGGAGAGTCAGATCAGCCTTCCTCGTCCACTGCTTCTCCAGCTGCTGAGCCTTCAGCACTCACCAAACCCTTCCAGCAGAAAGAACCACCAACATCTGGGAGTGCTGAGAGCCAAGCGCAGGCAGACTTGGAGTGCACACAGATTCCTGATCATAAAGACGAGCTAGAGGAGAACACCGACCTCCCAGAACCAGAGGAGAAAGCGGAGAAAGCGGAGAACGTTCCAGAACGCTCGCTTACAGAAGAAGCAGGAAGGTCCGTGTCATCTGCCATCCTCAGCTCTCCTGCAGAGGAGGCCTCTGCTGGTCTTTCCAAAACTCAGTCCACAGGTCCTCAAGAGGACATACTTGTAAATAATCAAGACTGTGAGAAATCTAGAACTTCCTGTGACGCTGCAGACCCGTGTCTCGATTCACCCATGGAGGAGGAAATGGCCCATGAAAGTTTTGATCTGAAGGCTGAAGAAGTGACCCACACCCCCCAGAGTTCAGAGAGCAGCTCCGCTCCCCTCTCCGCAGAGATACCGTCAGCTGAAGGCAGCACAAGCACTGAAGGCCCGTCTGAGCCCAAAGCCGAGCTCCTGACTGAGCCAATGGAGGTCACGCCCGCCGACGAGAAAACTGAGTCCACTGTGGAGGAGCAGAGTCCGAGCACCGGCCAGCCAGCAGCTCAGAATGACAGCAGCTGCGCCTCAGGGGGCTCGTCCCCACGGTCTGTGGACCACGAGACAGATTCTTCAGGAGCCAAAGTCAAAGTTCGCCCTGCTGAAGAAGACATGGACCTCCACGTGCCTCATCCACGCAAGAGGAAGATGCCCAAGCTGTCGGCTCCCCAGGTGTGGTCCACCTCCCAGCAGGAGAAGGAAAAAGGGCAGCAGTCTCTGGCAGCTATTGTGGACTCAGTGAAGCTGGAGGAGATCGAGCCGTACCAGACGGAGAGAGCCAACCCGTATTATGAATTCCTGCACATTCGCAAGAAGATCGAGGAGAAGCGCAAAGTTCTGTGCAACGTCACTCCACAACCGCCGCAGTATTATGACGAATACGTCACTTTCAACGGATCCTACCTCCTGGATGGGAACCCGCTCAGCAAGCTGTGTATACCCATGGTGAGTCATGTTCCATCATCACTCATGTCTGAAAAATAAAACTTCCTGTGACGCTTTCTAACATCACAACAACAGTTGATGCTGCAGCCAACCCCTTCCTGTTAAGCTTTGGTCTCATCGTTGCTGAGGCGGATTCAAACATGTGTTTTTGTTTTCACTGTGTAGATAACGCCGCCGCCATCGTTACCCGAGCCGCTGAAAGAGCTCTTCAAGCAACAGGAGGTGGTCCGAATGAAGCTCCGACTGCAGCACAGCATAGAAAGGGTGAGCAGCTGCACTCTTCATCATGTTGTACTGCACGGTGGAGTCTCAGACTGCAGACATGTTCACACACACTAACTCTGTGTCTCCATGCAGGAAAAACTGATCGTTTCCAACGAGCAGGAAGTCTTGCGCGTCCATTACCGAGCAGCCAGAACACTAGCCAATCAGACGCTGCCTTTTAGTGCCTGCACCGTCCTGCTGGATGCAGAAGTGTACAACATGCCGCAAGACGTCCAGGTCAGTGACAGCTTCAGGCTTTTTTTCAAAGCCGCTAGAAATGGTTTTGGTGAGTGTTTAAAAAGCAGCCCATCCCAGCCCCCACTTCCCTACCACAGGATGTGACTCCGTGTTCACGATGTTCCCGTTTGTTCCAGAATGATGACGGGAAAACATCAGTGAGAGACAGATTTAACGCCCGGCAGTTCATGTCCTGGTTACAAGATGTCGACGACAAGTTTGACAAACTGAAGGTAAAAGTTAAAACTCCATCCTCCTGGAAACATCTAAACATTTTTATAATTTAGTTTCTCAAAGTTTGGCTCCATAAAGCAGCGGCTGAGTAATATTAGATTCTCAGGACATTCCCTCAGCTTTTATTCTGAGTTCTATCGAATGTTTTCTGTCACAGCCACACACTGCTGAGTGCATTGGGGCGTGGCAGTTAAAAGGTGCATCTCAGTGGGTGAAGCACAACACCTGACATCAATCTCCTGCAGCTCTTTTTCTACACTCGATGTCAGCCAATCAGTTTATGTATCAGTCATTTGAGTTTAAGTATTTGCTGATACAGAGTCTCAATCCTATACTTTTATAACACATTTCAGAACAATTTCAAGAAACAGATGTGTTTAAGACGTGTTAAAAGAGGGATTGAGCTCAGAAGTCTGAATCTTTAAATGTCTTGGTAACATTAACCTTTTTGTACACCTTCTGCTCCAACTGCTGCCATATTCTGCTCTGTTTTACGGTGATAAAATGTGGTGATCCATTCATGATCTGCAGACTAGAGTCTTTATCAGAATAGAGTATTTATCTGTAAAAATAAGCTTGAAAAATATAGCGTTGATCATGTTAAGAGTAAAAATAAACATCCAATCCTGATCAGGATACACCATAGATTCCAATCAAATCTGATGGTATGTGATCTGGCCCAATTTTCTCATCGGATCAGAACATCCTTCCTTGTAAGCTATTGTTAATCGTGGTGTGGGAGCTGGAGGAAACGGGGTGTTTCCAGACAAGGTCTTCAGAGTGAAAGGGAAAAGCCTAAAAAAAGTATTTAGATTTAAGAATAAATCAAATTCCTATTTGTACGATTGTTATGATGATTATCTTTGGGAAACTGGGGTGTTCTATGTCTGCCGTCCAAACGTGATTTTCTTTTTTTTTTTTGGTTGCACAGACGTGTCTCCTCATGAGGCAGCAGCACGAGGCAGCGGCTCTGAACGCTGTGCAGCGGTTGGAGTGGCAGCTGAAACTGCAGGAGCTGGACCCGGCCACCTACAAGTCCACCAGCATCTTCGAGATCCCAGAGTTCTACATTCCACTCGTGGAGGTCAACGATGACTTTGACCTCACTCCAATATGAGCAGGAAGGACGCGTGTGGCCAGATCCCCGTCACGAGCTGCAGCCTGCGCCTCCCGTTAACCGGGAAGAAAGTGAAGCACTTAAGGTGTGGCGCCAAAACAAAGGAGCACTTAGACACATTTGTGCCGCAGAACTCTTCCGGTCCAACGGAGCAGGACAAGAAACCACGACTGAGGACACCAGAAGGTCTGGCCTCAAGCCGCTCCTGGAGTGGAGACCAAGAGCCGTCCCGGTGGAGCGTCCGCCGCTGCGGCCTATCAAGCAGGGTCATACAGCTGAAAGATTTCAATTGTTTTCAAGTGTTCATATATTGTGTACAGACTCTGCTCTTATTTTTTTTAACTTATTTTATACATAAAATTGTGCATTTGTAAATAACCATGTAATTATTGTTTTAAACTTGTAAAAAACAAAAAGTAATAGATATTTTGATTGTAAACTCGTTCTGTCTGATGTTTTAATGGACCAAAGTTGTTTTTTATATCAAGTGTCTTCTTTGTTGGTGATGTTCTCGCTGTTGTTGGCTTAAATTCTTAAGCATGTGTTGGCTTTTGTTGTTCTTTTCTTTCAATCGTTCCTTCCTTCCTCATCTGGAGCTCCACGCCACAGCTGGTGTTTTTGACTTTGGCAAATAAATGCTGTGCATGCGTTGCAATGTTTGTACTTTTTCCCTAAACAAGCTGTACTGTGGTTACTTATTTGTGAAGTTTACTAAAGTGTTCCAGCTTTTCTCTTTGAGTTGTTCCTTTCGTTTTAATTTCAGACATGGTGTTCTGTCTCTTTTGCGGCCTCCTGTGTTGTCCATTGTGTCTTGCACACATTCAAGCCTGTTGTGGCTTCTGAGGAAAAAAGAAAAATACTTTTACAGTTTAAATGTGAAATCACAACAAATCCTATTTTTACAACATAATGCCTTTTGAACAATAGTTCTAAAAATGTCTATTTTAATATTTACTTGTTACATTACTTGTACATATTTGTAATATATAATTGAATAAATTTTATTTGTTGTGAAATTCATTTCTGTGTTGCTTGGAATTGTATCATTTTAGCGGTGCAGAGTTCTGCTCCACCACCAGGTGGCACTGTAGGCAGTTGTCCTTAAATGTGGACCACATGAGTTTGGAGAAACTTTGAAGGTGAAACTTGAAGAGGAAAAGTTCAGGCAGCAACGGGAAACGTTTGGGAGGGTGTAATTACTATGGTGAGGGTGTGTGTGCTGTGAGCAGAAATCCCCAGTGCATTATGGGAAATCCTCATGGCATGAAAAACAAGCTGAGTTAGGCTGGTTCAGGATCATGTTAATGTTGATCCACTTGAATAGAATAGAACTTTATTGACTCAATGCTATCAAAAACAGCAGACCGATGAGGATAGCTATCGCGGCTGACTTTATGATAAAGAAAAAGATGAAAAACACCATAAACGTTTTATTTAGTTCAATCGAATATTCCACAGACTTTGAATTATTCTGCTGATATAATAACAAGATGCCACTAAAACTTACCATCTTCAAATAATCCCATTAAAATTTTAATTAAAACTATTCTTAATTCTAATTAAATATTTCGATTGTTTGCTATTTTAAGTTTAGTGTAAATGATATCATAGTCGCATATTTGAGAGTTAAAAAGACAATATTCTTGTGAATTTAAAAGCTTTTATTTGTCAGAGTTTGAGGGTGTTCTGCTCCTAAATGTTTGGACGGGGAATAGAGATCAGAAACGTTAAGGAGGAGTGAACCACGTGACTCCGCTGTCACGCGTTCCACGATGCGTTTCTCGGCTCATCAGTTCAGATTTCTATTTCAGCGTAAAAACGGAACATCAGAAAACATCTCCAGCTGACATGTGCTTCCAAGCGGGTCCAACCGTTTGTTTTTCTTTCTCAATCTAATTTAAAACGAATAATCCGGACCCTTCTCCTGTGGAGCTCCAGCTCTGGGGCCCATCGGCAGTCATGGGGTGGCGCCTCAGCGGGGAGCCGATCAGCTTTGCAGCCTGCCTCTCACCTGAAGAGCGCTCCCTCAAAGCCCTCTGATTGGAGAGGAGACAAAGCACTCCGTAACGAGGCGGGCTGTGGATGGAGAAGGCTCCTGCAGCGCAGCAGACTCCCTCTCAGCTAGATCAACTTGTGCGCGCTTTTACGCACAGTTTCTGAATTCTTTGACTGGACCTGGCGGGCAGTACCTCTTGGTCTCCCTCAGTACCTTCCGCTGATGTTAGTGTGGCCTCAGGCCGGGCTTTGCCTCCCGCAGACATTCACTGGAAAATGGAGTCTGTGCCTTTAAGGCGCCCGACTGCCTGTCGCTTTGTGCTGCGCAGAGACTGACGCCCTCTGGACACAGTGGACACTTGAGCGGCGGCACCAAACCATCCTGGAGAAGTTCAAAGAGCTAACTGACGCAGTCCTTCTTTTGAAAGAGAAGCCCGGGACTTCCTAAAGCGCCGTGAGGTGAGCTGAAATAATAATAATAATAAACCCCTCTCATATTCCAAACTCCGCGCGCGCTCCTGTCGCAGTTGCGTGCGTTCCAGAGAAAGCTTGGAGCGAAGCGAAGGGAAGGGAGTGAAGAAAAGAAGAGGAGAAGAAACTCGGAGCTCGTGTTCCTCACGAATTTCTCTCCTTCATGTGAAGTGAAACAACACGCTGCAAACGTTGCTGCCGCGAGCACGCAGAGCGCGTTCAGGCGCCACACGTGCGCTAAAAACGGGTCAACTGAGCTGATGTTGCCAGATGTGAGGGTAGCAATGATGGCTTTGAATGACTCCTGTCTCATTCAGGTCTGATCCTATTTCAGTGTACATCTGTAGTGAAAACTACCATGAAAGGTTGACCACAATAGATGCCAGAACCCCTTTCTGAGTGAAAGTTCATGAAGTGAAACAGAATCGCAGTGTTCTTGTCCCTTTGTGTTGCCGTAGGTGTTTCCAGATCTGTGCTGGTGAGCCTTCAAGATGAGGCCTGCTCAGCTGATCCTCCCCACCACTGCAGCTCTCCTCTTCGTCCTGTCAGGACTGTCTCTGACCTCTGGCTGCAACAAAGCCCTCTGTGCCAGCGACGTCAGCAAATGTCTCATCCAGGTGAGCTCTTCCTCCTCCAGACTGTTGTTCCTCCTGCACGAGCCTCAGAAAACGGCCTTAAGAGCTGTGTTCCCATCAGAACTAATGAACCGCAGCCGCCAAAGTCAAGTTTGAGTCTGCCAGGATGAGATGGGGATCTGGAGCCCAGAACAAAGATGGCATCTGTTGGGGAAGAATGCAGATGCATTCTTTGGATAAGCCAGGAGTGGTCTGGATGTTTTCCTTGGAGCAGACGTAGATTTTGTCCAGGCTGATCTGTTGTCAGATGTACTGGTGGTTTTGTGATTTATGACGGGCTCCCTACGGAACGCCTGCCTGGTTTCCAGCACCGTTCCCTCTGTGTCATTCTTTCCTCGCTCATGTGAAGCGTGGTTTGTTTGTATTGAGGGTACCACCCAGCTCAGGGCCCTCCATAGAGCACGGTGAAGGTGCTGGTCTGTCTTTGAGCCGGCCTGCTGCCTGCTCTGTGCGCTGCGTGTCCAGCAGCCCGGCCTCTTCCATTAGCATCTTTAAAGTACAGTCATTAACGTCTGCGCTCCTTTCACCTGAAGGACATCAGCTGGGTTTAACTACAGGGATGTTTTACAGTTAAGTGCTGGAAGTTTGCTGCTTTGCATGCAAACCAGTTCCTTTTGTTCCAAGATGAGAAATGCAAACGACTAAATCCGCTGAGATCAGGATCTGAATTTGGAAGTGTGAATGCATGGGATGTGCTGCTGCAGCCAGACCCCCCATGATGCTCTGAAACGTCTCTGACAGGTAAGCCTCCAAACATACCCCGTGCATGGCTTTATTGTTGTGCACAAACCAAATGTTCCTTGTTTCTAATTTTCAGATCTGACAAAGCCCAATGATTAGCTGTAATAGTCTGTAATTACAATAAGAGGCTTCAGGGCTAACTTTACGACTTACCTGTTTGTTGTGCAAATGTGGTCAAAGCCTGTTTTATGAGACACCATGAAACTGCAGTTTTCTGGTATTATGTCAGCGTCCTTTCAAAGCCATTACCAACCTGTGCTGGGGTGTTTGTGCAGCGCTGCTTGTGCTGTGGCTTCAGGGGTTTTTGGGTTTCTAAAACTGCCATGTAATGTTTGGAGTGAGCATAAACTGCAGCTTGAAGGGACGCGTCATCACCTGTAAACATGCAGGATGTTGAAATCAGACTTGACTCAGCGAGAAACAAAAACAAAGCAGGGGTTTAGGAGTAGCTAAAGGTTTCTTTTGACTTGTCATGACTTATATTTAAATATGTCTTTTTTTTTTTTTTTTTCAGTAAGAAAAGGCCCGGCATTGATGGGTTCTCGCTTTTGCCGTGAATGTTTTTTTTTACCGGTTAAAGCACATTCCTGTCGGGTGGCACATGCGCTGCGGTCAGCTTGTTGGTATGGCGGAGGTGGGTTTGCTTAGAGAAATGTGCAGATTTGCAGTTTGAAACCAAAACTGTGAAATAAATAAAGCTCCTTGTGTGTCGTGCTTTGCTTTATGGTGGTTTGGTGATCTTAATGGTCTGGAGAAGTGGCAAAATGAAGGTTTTTCTGGCCATTTTACCAAAACTAAAGGAGGAAATCCCCCAGACCTTTAAGATATCTTTGTGTCAGCTGCAGCCATGATGAAGCTGTGGAGGTTGCTCTGCCTCTTTGATGGCCTGTTTGTCCTGAACCCCTGTGGTTCTGGTTTCTTCAACACATTGGAGTCCTCCTTGTTCACCGTTACTCCAGGTGGCTTGTTTCTGATGAACCCGCTCTCAGGACAAACTCTGCAGCTCCTGCGACCCGGCTGACACCAACTTGTTAGCTGTCAGAGGTGTGGGTGTGATGGTGTGCGTGCGGTGAAGGAGAAACTTCTCCACCTCCAGCCGGTCTGTAAGACGCTCCGTGTTGCTTTTGATTAGTTGGATCTGCTGTCTGATGCCGGCTTTCACGCTCCGCTGCCATCTCAAGTCGTTTGTCTGAATTCCCCAAAACCCCAGAGAGCAGGAGAACATTAGAGAAGGAGGAGGAGGAGTGGGCTGAGGTCAGGAGGAGGTGTGTTTGTGGTGGGAGGTTGGTTGAGGAGCTGGAGAAGTGTGTGCAGATTTGCAGTAAAGTCTGAGCCGTGCAGCAGGGTGGGGCAGCGGGTTTGAGAGCCAGCGCTCAGCAGCGTTCGCCTGCTTGGCAGAACAAGGCAGCACATATTCCCCTTCCATGCTTCAGTCCCGCTGCAGCTCAGCGCTGCTGACTGATTGCTATGGTTTCCACTTGAGAGCAAGAGAGGCCTAATAGGATCGTTTTCAGATAAGCTCATCCATCTCGGCGGTGAACGTGCGGTTGGAGGCTTGGAAGTTCTGTTTGCTTCCATTACTGCGTCCATTAGATCCAAACTGTTTATTCTCCTCATGTCAGACATCTGAATGAGGAGTTTTCAGCCTGCAGTCACATCCTCTCACATCACACTCTGCACAAACGACACACAAACCATAGTTATAATAAATGTTGGTGAATTTTGGTGCTCGGTGAGCTGACTTTGTGGGTATTTTAGTGTGCAGGGAATCTGTTTTTGTCATCAAGAACAAGACCCAGAACTGCAAATCACATCAACACAAAAACATTTAAAGATCACAACCACAGTTAAAAAACAAAACAGATTTTTAAAAAAACGGCACCATGTTTTAGAAATCAAAACGTAAAAAAGCCATTTCATAAAATAAAATAAATCAAAATGAAATGCTGGTAAAAATATAGGAATTACGGGATGTCACTGATTGGATGAAGACGTTTGAGTTTTGAAGAAGAGGGAGAGCAGAAGGATGTTTTTCCTGAACTTCAGTGAAGAGTTGGTTGACCAGTCACTGACCTTTTGCAGTGGCTGTGGCCCGAAGCTCAAAGGAATATCTTTTTCCAGAAAATATTACAATGCCAAATAACTTCAGGCTGAAATGATGGATAAATGTCATCATCCTTACATCATCAGTGATATCCCATAATACCCACCTTTTCCAGATTCCTATTTTGTTTCGTTTTGGATCTTTTTATTTTTGGAACTGACTAAAACGTTTGCTTTTTTTGTTTTGCTTTTGGAATTGTGTATTGTTTTTTTTTTTTTAGTGTTTTGGTTTCTGGGAATGTAGCCACAAGTGGGCCCAAGCCAGGGTCCCATCGTGCCGGTCCCAAGCCCGGATAAATACAGAGGGTTGGTGAGGAAGGGCAGCTGAGTCCAAATCTTTGTTTTGGTTTCCAAATGTAATGTTGTTTTTTAAAATTATTTATTTATTCATTTATTTGTATTGTTGTAATCTTAAATATGTTTTTATGTTGAGTAATTTGTTGATGTGATTTGCAACTCAGAGGCACTGTAAGTGAGCTCAGAACGTCATGAGAAGTAAAAATTATTCGTAAAAACTTCTCTGACATGAAATTAATGATGGCGGACTCCTCCACATCTGCAGTTAAGAAAAGGTGACACTGTTAAGGGAAATGAGGCTTTTCAGCAAACTGATATGTTTTCTAATGTAAATGAAGATAAGCAACTTAAGGGATTTTATTTATTTTTTAAACTTAAAGAAAGTGTTCTTAGTTTTGTATTTGACAGAAATAAGATCCTTTACATTAAGTAAAGGTTTTCATCAAGAACGTCATAGTTATTTCTCATTTTTGGTTGTTCAAAAGAAATGTTTAAAAATTCAAAAGTGCTTTTAGTTAACTGTAGTTATTGAATGAATTGATATGAGCTTTTCTCTTTAGGCTCAGGTAGATTAAGGCGAGCTATGTAGACAGACTAGAGGAGTATAAAATACAAAGCTGGACTGGATCATAATCAAGATGACAGATTTAATGATATTGGCTTTAGTTCTACAAAACTTTATCAACTCAGGGGAAATCCTGGAGTCCCACAGGGTTTGGTTGTTAGACTACTGATATTCCATAAATGTTGAAAGTTACAGATAATCTGAGGTCTAAAGTAAATTAAAACAGTCATTCAAATTCAGAATCTTGGGGTTTTCTTGTGTTGAACCTGGACATCAAGAGTGGAACCAAACCAGCCTCCTCCTTTCTTTAAAAAAATGGAGAGATTGAGAGGTTTCAGATGCAGAAGAGACTTAGAGAAGCTGGAGGCGATCTCATGCAGAAAGTGACGGTCTTCTGATGTATGTTCTTAATTCTCTACACCACCTACCTGGAGAAGAGATTTTAAAATCTCTTTGTTTATGAATTACTAAATCCCAAAAAATAAAAAGTATCTGATCTCCTGATTCTGAAACCAGCAGCTTCCTGGAGATCTGCAGGATCTGCGGGAACCAAACAGGCAGCCGGAGTCATGCGGATTCACCGAGCTCACATGGATCTTAACCTTTTCCATATTTAAATCCAGTCTTTGCATGTTCTTCTACATTTTGAACTTCAACAGCTGTCTTTTGATCCTTTAAATATAATTGTTCTGTAATTTGAAAGTTTTGTCAGATGTTTTGATGTAAAGCTCAAGCGTAAAGCAAAGTAAAGTTCTGCCCACTGATGTGTTTGTAGACATTGTAGCTTTGCTGCTGATGCTAGGGTAACTCCCCGAGACTCTCCTCTGTGTCTGAAACAGTATTATTTTCTGATTAGTGAAATATGAGACACATGTTTTGTTCCTAAAGCAGCTGTTTAGTTTCTTATAATTCCACCTCTAAGAGTCATAATTAGTCACGGGATCAGATGTTGATCAGAGGTTTGGGGACGGCGTGGCCGGTCATTAAGGGAGCTGTGTGTGGTTTTGCAATCCTTCACTGGTGAGTCACCGGAGAGCCTTTTATCATTGCCGGGACTGTTTACGTGGAGGAGACGGTTTCTGAGGACATATTAAAGGAGGAATGGGGGGGGGACGGCAGGAGAAAGGTAGACAAACTAAAAATGGGAGAAGAGGAGGGGAGGCTCAGAAATGCGGGTGGTTAAGGGGGCGGGGAGAGTGGTTATGGGGGCCGCGGCCCTGTTCTGCTTTCCAGGTGTTTTCCTCTCCCCCTCCTCTTCCTCCCCCATCCTTATGACCTTGACGTTGAGGAATGTGCTCCCTGTTTTGTCAGAGGGGAGCGGAGGGGAGGAAGAGGAGCTGCTCCATCTTTATCTTTGTGGTTTTAGTTTCCTCAATGTTCACCTCAACAATAAAAGCAGCAAAGTAAAACATCTTTTTAACATTTCGAAAAAGAGACAAGGAGAGCTAACATTTCACTGCTTTTCAATAAAAAACCGAAGTGTTGCTCGCCGCCATCCACAGACCTAGAACAGCATTCAAGCGTTTTTGGCTCTCCCATTGAAAGGCAGAGAAGACAGCCGTCCAGCTTTTGTGGTGCAGAACTCCAGCAGCGCTCTGTGGGCGTTCACAGCCTGTTGTAACCTGCTGCCTGATTCAGCCTTAAAGCAGATGATTCCTAACATATTCTGATAAATTGCAATTAAACTTGATGTAAAAAGGCTTATTCACCTTAACACAAATGTTCTCTGGTGCTTCCAAAAGAGAACATCCGATGAAGTTAGACGAGTTGGAACCTGCTGTGGTTATGAGTCCAAATGCTCTTTTCCTGTTAAGAGGGTAAATACCACCAACTGTTGTCCTGCTGTTGACAGTGTTGTCTGAACAGTCTGTCTTCACATTATTGCTTTTTCTAACTCCCAAAAGACAGAACTTTTATATCAGAGAATACGCTTTTAAAGGTAAAATAAAACAGTTCTTTGTTGTCAGAATTCTACACTTGATGTCAAATTTCTAGTTTCGTTTCTTTGCTGAATTCTGACCTGTTTTTGGATATTAGTCGTTTAGACCAGGGCTCAGCAGCATTTATGACATGAAGGGCCAATTTGAAGTTTTCTTCTTAACAACTGTGCCATCATCAACCACAATTCAAACTCTAACACAAAGAAATACAAAAACATTTCCATTAGATCTGAGATGTTATTTAATTCCCAAACAGCAGGTCAAATAGTTGTTTTATTTGTGTGTAACTTAATGTAAGTTAGTTCTGTGAGGCTGCTTTTATTGGATGGAAAATTAAACTTTATTATTTTTTGTTAGTTTGCAAATTATAGTAATATACATTTTCTGCACTTTGACAGCATCATTCTTCATTTTTTCACCCCTCAGTGAATGTAGTGATGATTAGCTGTGGTTTTAATTGTAAAACGTGTTCACTTTTCATATTGAGATTTGGCAGGAGTCACAGTAAGAGCGCTGTGCCGCTGCCTTTCGGTCCGCGCGCCACAGCTTAGGTTTCTGACCCCTGGGTTAGACCTGAGAAAACAGGAAGAGCAGAAATTCATCAATTTATAAGTCTAATGCAGTTTCTCCTGATGTTTTTTTTTTCACATTAGTGAACCATCCTTTCGAAAGACCAAAAAAAAAAAACAGAAAAGAGAAGTCTAGTGTCTAAAAGAAATGTACATGAAACATTCTTTTTTCAACTTAGGCGATCACATCAGAAACATTCATTCATTCATTTTCCAATCCGCTTTATCCCTTTCGGGGTCACGGGGTTGCCGGAGCCTAACCCGGCTACTCATGGGCGAAGGCAGGGTACACCCCTGGACTGGTCGCCAGTCTGTCGCAGGGGCCACAATCACACACCCATACACACTCACATCCACACCTAGGGACAATTTTGGAGTGACCAATTAACCTATGAAGCATGTTTTTGGACGGTGGGAGGAAGCCGGAGAACCCGGAGAACCCGGAGAAAACCCACGCATGCACGGAGAGAACATGCAAAGAACCACACAGAAAGGTCCCCCAGCCAGGACTTGAACCGGGAACCTTCTTGCTGTGAGGCAGGAGCGCTAACCACTGCGCCACCGTGCAGCCTTCATCAGAAACAGAAGTTAAAATAAAGTATTGTCTGTTTAGAGTTTCAAAATGTCATTTTTCTTGTTGTTATTGTGTAATTTTGAAACCTTTATAAACTCATGTTCAAAAGCATTTGTCAGAGGTATGTTTTTAATTAGTGGCTTAGAAATGTTTTACTTGATTGATGAATTTACTAAATATGATATAAAAAGAGCATCTGCTGAATTGTTCCCCCTGCAGTGTTTGGCTTTTTCATTTTTGAGCTGTAAAATTCATTTGGTGTGAGCAGCTCTGCGGTTGGTGTCTGTGCAAATTCAATTTAAAGACGCTTGTGGTCCTTCATGCACATGGTCATGTTTTGGGTGCTGTGTTCAACTCTAACTAATCAGATTAACTGTTAACTATAAGCACAAACAAACAGAATTCACACAAACGTAGAGACTGCTCCTCCCTTTGTGGGAAAAGCTGAAGTGAACACATCCACACATCTAGGATGTTCTGATGTGCGCATCCCACACATGTTTGTTGTGTCTAACAATGCTGTTCTGTTTGTTTGTTTGTTTTACTTATTTTTCTGTCTTTAAAGTGAAAACTTTCTTTATGTTGACTGTCATTGTGATTTAATCAAACCCTGGTCAATTAAAGGAAATGTCAGTAATGTGCAAATAACTTATTGAAATGCAGCTCATTACAATAAAAAAATATTGGTTATGGAGTAAAGTTTACTTATTAGATTCAGTGATGTTTTTCTCCTGAGTGTTCTGTCTCCCATTATCCTTGCCTGTCGTTCACCGCCGGCAGCCATGTTTGATGCCGTTTGGCGTTGGGCTGATGCGGGTTTCCATGTGTTTCCTGCAGGAGCTTTGCCAGTGCCGTCCCTCCGATGAGAACTGCTCCTGCTGCAAAGACTGCATGCTTTGTCTGGGGAACCTCTGGGAAGAGTGCTGCGACTGCGTGGGTGAGTGTCACGGTCACATTAACGAGCAACACAAAGTGAGGGTCAAAGTGCACGTGTGCGTCATTTTTGGTGGAAAAACTTTCCAGCCTGTGCCTCCTTCTGAAGTTAGTTTGGAACTGTTGGACATGTGCCTGATGATCTTTGGAGAACTGAACATCCCAAAGACACCACAGTGCTACTATATTTGATTTAGCATCTTTTGTGCAAGACTTGAAAATTAATACTGATTCATAAAGTAGTTTTCAAGAAACAAACAAAATGTTCTAATCACAAACAAACTATTTCTTTTCTTTTTTGGCCAAATATGGCGTCTAAACATAACACAATGCATTAATATGTTGTGGTTTTCATATTGTGTGCAAGAAACCTTGTGTAGGAAGCCCTAAAGTGTCTGTAGGAAGCTCTGCCTGTTGCCACGGTAACAAGCTTGCATGCATGCATGACACCCACCTCTGCAAGGAGGGGCTTTGATCCTGATCTCAGCACACCAAGGAGTGTTAGAAGTTATGCCTGCAAGGTATTTCACTCTGACTGTCCCCTCAGTGTTTTCAGTAGGAGCCCAGGTCTCCTCTAACATGGTAAATATGTTTGATTGAAACACTCAAAACAAACAAAATTTTCAGCCATTTTTGAAATAGTTTTAAGCTTTCATGAAAGGATGACTAAAGTCACTAATGTGATTCTTTTGACAGTGAAAGCAGAAGCTTCTTAGGAGATTCCTACATGTTTCTTTTTGCTGAACTCTGAGGAAGAAACTATTTTGAAAATCTGTTAAATGTTTAATGAAGTTTCAGATTGTTCAGACCACCAAATGTAAGTATGAAGTGTTGAAAGCCAACCACTGAACAAATGTAAGCTGCAGCCGTTTCTGCATTTTCCCTCTTCTGTCTTGTTTGAACCGGTATGTGGATGACAGGAAGAACACGCAAACATGATGGGAAGTTCTGGACAGCTTCACAGGAGCTCACTGCCCCTTCCTTTCAAGTTCATGTTTTCATCCTTGTTTTATTGAATAGAGTGTGAAAAAACATGCAGTTGACCTTTACCCGATATAAACACCCATTTCATGTTGGATTCATGCATTTCTGAGACCTCTATGTCAGTAGCAAGATCCAAACTTTCCTTAAAAACCCATTGGCTATAACCTGGTCCATGTTTTCTACCCTGTAGTTCATCATCATTCCACTAGAGGCAGTAGAAGGGCTTTCCCTGCTCATTTCAAAATGGCTGCTGCCATGAAATCTCAACAGATCATCATTGGTGCTTTCTATATCTAAGAAATGACATTGTGACATTTTTGTGGATTTAATGAAAGGATTCAAAAACCGTTAAAAGCATCCAAAGTCTGAACCATATCTTATTTGATATTGTCATTAAAAAAATAACCAAAAGACAGCCTAAAGATATGGTTAGAGATTTTTCATCATTTTACAGTTATTGCATTTTTAACTAAAGTTGCATAGACCAACCAGGATGCTTTAAACTCTGGTAATGAAGTTAGTGTCTGCATTTTTAAAGAAAAGCATGTTTCAGTCAACAAAGGCGTGGAGTGATGGCGGTCCAGAATGGTTCCGTCATTTGCTGCGTCTGTCCTTTAGAGGACAAATACCAAACACATTCAAGCGCAGCCACTGCCGTTACTTAGCAGAGTTAGAGAGGAGTGTTAGGTGAGCGAAGGCAGAAACCCCGATCACGTGTCTGTGGATGCAGAGCCTGGAAGCAGCGTTGTCACGCAGATGTTCACATTCGAACCAGAGGTCTTCTGACAGATCAAAGCGGAGACGTTTATGAATAAAGGAGACATACATTGAGGGTGAGTGAGTGGAAAACATATGAGTCACAGGCAGATCTATACCGTTCATGAACGTGGAAGAGTTTATGTCAACATCACACCTGCTGAGGCAGGATTAGAAGCAGATTTAGGGTGGAAATAAATAAGAGGAGGGATGTTTTGATGCAGGCATGATGAAGGCCTCTAACCCATGTTACACATGAGAAATATTTGCAGACTTAAGGATGACTGTGGTCCTTTTTGTCTCTTTGTAGTCATGTTGTATCTTCTTGCGGTCGCTTTGTATGCCTTCTTGATTTTTGTGTCTCTTTGTACTTTTGTGTTTTTCATTAATCACCTCCTCAAGTTCCAGTTTATATCTGTGGTTTTGTTGCTTTTTGTGACTCTTTGAGTCTTTTTTTCTCTTTTTGGTTTTTAATCATTGTCAGGGTAGAAATTCATGTGAATAAAAACGGGATGTTTTAGGTTTATTTCCATGACTTTCAGGCTGAACTTCAGGTTGTTGTGTTTTTTGGGACAACTGAATTCCGCTGTTGTGATTTTAATGTTTACGGCAGTTTTTAGGTTGAAGGCTGTGTCTGTAGTTGTATGAGATCTTCAATGTCTTTACATTTAGTGTTTCACTGGGTTGGAAAGTGGAGTTGTCTCCAATCAGCAAAAAGCTTTCTGAAATGAAGTAACCAGGTGACCACGATAGGCTTGTTTTTAATTTACTTTAGGGTAAAAAGAGAAAAACTGGATAAATTAATATAATTTAGCTATATTTCTAATATTTTTCTTCTGTCCATGGCTTAATTTAATGTTTAAAAAATGTACTGTTATAGATTTTTGTTTATCTTATTTTTTTCTTTCAATTTCCCCTCAAAATTGTGCACAGATTGGGGCGTGGTCATTTTTGAACAGTTGTCAAGTAGGTTTATTTCAACTCTTTGTCCATTTTTGGAGAGGCCATCCTGAGTCTGGATGGAGATGATGACAATAAAAAAGAAACCAGCTTTAAATTAGCACAAGAACAACACACGGGTCACATGACCACCCACATTTCTGACCACTGATTCTGTTCTGGCAAACAAGCCAGAGAGCCAAAGTTCTCTGACTCTGCCGTGTTGGCTCCCCCGGCCCTCGCTCTGTTCCTGGATGATGCTGAGCTTTCAGTCCAGCTTTGACAGACAGATAATGCGATAGTTCATGACAGGCAGTTTTTATAAAAGAGCTTTCATGTGGAACCGGCGACTAAGATCCTGAAACTCTCTGCTGCTTCGGTGTTTTTCTCCTGAACAGACCTGCTCCAACACCCGGGACAGCCTCAGCAAACCGTAGCACTTTCTGTTTTTACTTTTCTCTCTTTGCTGCTAACCAGTCCATTTTTCCCCCGTTGCTGCTAAGGACCAGTTCTGACTGCTAAACGTGGACTTGTTTGAAGTGTTTGTGAGCATTTAGAGTAGAGGACAGAGGGAAGGGAGCAGGAGGGAGGACCCATGAGGATGTTTTATCTAAACCAGCTGCTCTGGCTCTGGGTTTGTAATCCAAATCCTCTGCCAAGCTCCGTCTCTCATTAAGTTATTTACCCCTTAGCTATAATTCACTTCGAGTCATTTGCAGTGACGAAGATCATATCTGTGGATGTGGGGACTGCTTCAAGTGAATGCTACTGTGTGCGGAACTTAAATGAAGTGTTAAAGACTTTAATTGAGACGAGACACTTTTGACAGTGGTGGTTTTACTCATTTCCTCTAGTGAGCTGAAAACGTATAAATTCTGTCTGAGTGAAATCAAAGTGCTCTGGAACCCAGAGGGTCCTTTTCTTTAAAGACCCACTGCAATGAAAATTGGTATTTTGGTGTTTTTAATGTGCTCTTGTGGCATTTTTCTCGTGACGGAGGACATAAATAAAGAAAATTAAGCTCAGAATCACATTTCTGAATATTTATTTATGTGAATCAGGAGCAGATGAGGAAATGCCATTCGAAAAATAACTTATTCATGACAGAAAATGTGCTGGGCGGGCCAAATAGATCCATGTAAGTCTTTGTTTTCCTCGTCTGAGCTGGAATCTGGATCAAAACTGTACAGCTGGATAACAATGTTAGATTGTGGGGTGGGGTGTGAGTGGCTGTAAGCTAGTGGAGATTGGTGTAAACAGATAGATGATGGGAAGTAGGGAAAGGCTCAATCCACCCACAACTCCGAGGTGAATTTCTAAAAAACTATGTTCTAGAAAACAGATTTTTTTATTTTGTCTTAAAACTGCATCGTCATAATTAAAAGACCACTTAGAACACTTTGAAAATTGATCAAAATATGATCAGAATGGGACTTTAACATCCTCATTGTTGCCTTTTGTCAGGGATGTGTAACCCCAAGAACTACAATGACTCTCCTGCTACATCCAAGAGCACTGTGGAGGAGCTGCACCGCCCCATCCCCTCGCTGTTCCGTGCTCTGACAGAAGGTGACGCTCCCATAAACATGATGGTGGTGTCATTCCCCGTCGCCGAAGAGCTCTCACATCACGAGAACTTGGTATCTTTCCTGGAGTCACTCAACAGCCAGGATCCCAACGTGTCAAAGGCCAGGAACAGTCTCCATCCCGGCTACAACAATCAAGGTAAGGAAGAGGGCTGATTGCTTTTTGAACATCTGCAGTCATACTTGGAAAAAAATGGATGGATCAGCAGGAAAAAAAGTATTGGAAGGAAATACTGATCCATCAAAGTGAAACCTTTAAAAAAAAAAAAGCAGTCGGACAAGTCTACATCTGTTTTATTGAGAAACACAATTTTCAATCACTTATTCTCAACAGCAACAATATTAAATGCTTGTTTTAATTTTGAAAGAATGGTGTGTGGCTGACTTATTAAAACTCCTGACATTTCAAAGAGTGGAGCAGTTTTCATTTCTTTTTAGCATATCTTAATTCCTGTTTTGTTATATGAGTCATCCATCCCAATGCAGATGGAAATCATGAAACTACCACCACCACCAAAAAGTTATTTTAAAAGGTTAATTAACACCATGACATTTATGTTTTAAAAATTCAAACAACTGTGGAAACTACTTACTTATTTTAGACTGTCAAATACATGATGCTCCATGAAAGGATGTTGTTCCAAACATGGCAGTCAATGCTTCATCTGGTCTACTCACAGTTTTAGTTCTGTGGTTTCAACAGTTCAGTCTCATGTCAGACTTCAATGTCTCCATGACTCCAAACATGTGCTGTGAAGACGATCACTGTGAGCATTTTTCTTTGATATTGTGTTGCTTTAAAGCTTGTCGTCTTCATCTTTCCCTTTTCGAACATTTGTTTCACAGTTTTTGCTGTTTTTATGGTTGTTGGCCTGATGCCAATTTCTGCACACGCAAAAAAGTGCTTCAGAAACCTCTTGGAAGAGCTTTGGTTATAAAACACCAGCACAAACTCAAATCTCAAACTGCTCGATTCTTAGATTTAGAACAAAGTTCTTCCAAGTGTGATCAAGTTGGAGAAAACTTTGTGCTCTTCACCTTCGACTGGAGACTCTGTTGAAGAAAAAACATCTCTTTTTAGTCAACCAGATTTGTCGTAGTTTTGATCCATGCTGACCTGAGTGCCTTGTGTTTTTCTGTTTCAGAAAATATGTGCACAGTGGTCTACTTTGACGACTGCGTGTCCATCCATCAGTGTAAACTGTATTGTGAGTCGATGGGAGGGTCAAAGTACCGCTGGTTTCACAACGCCTGTTGCCAGTGCATCGGGCCGGAGTGCGTGGACTATGGCAGCAAGGCTGTGAAGTGCTTGAACTGTCTCTTCTGAAGGGTGGGCACATGTTGGTACCGAATGTGTGGACCAGACCAGAGGACTGAGTGCAGAGGAATCTACGACTGTTCTGTTAGCTTTCCTCCTTGTAAAATACCCTCTTCAAAGCCTCCTCTACTCCTGCAGATTGTTTTTATAATGCTGTTACTGTATATTTTTAGATGTTTTCAATAGTGTTTTTTTTACTAGAGGTGTATATGAATAATGTATTTTTACAATTATAGTCCAGTAAATCTTAGTCACGTGCCAAATAAAGAACAATTTGGTGACATGGACGATCATTGTCCACTCAAGAGTTTTATTTGAAGAAAATATATATAATCAACTAAAGCAATACTTGTCAAAAATTGTATAGCAGGAATAAAATGCGAAATGTTTCTGTTCCTGGTTGCCCATCCTCCACGCTTAGCTTGGTGTTGTCCAAGTCAGGAAACGCATCATTTCCTGGGGAAACAAGGTTGTTTTTGTTGCTCCGTTCTGGTTTACAGGTGTTCAGCGTTCACTGCCCATCTCATTCATGCCAAGAGGAACACATTTATCCTTGCCAATGTCTCTGTCACACACAAATTCCCTTTGTGATGCCTGTCCATTTTCCAAAAGCAGCAGGGTGCTCTGTTGCTGATTATGTTCCCGATTGGCATGCGACAGCAGCGTGCTCAGACTCCTCCAGCAGACGCACAATGAGACCTTGTTTGTCTTTTTTTGTGATATTGAATCCCGACCTCATTTCGCCACTGCAGCTGTGGTTTGGAGCAGACTGTGCCAGAAAAGATGATCAGAGGTCTAATTTGTTTCATGTGTTGGAATGACCACCAGCTCGCAGTTCAACCGGAGCGTTTAGGAAAGCACACATGATCACAAGCAGTCTCACCAAATTTGGGCTGTTCCACAAGCTCCTTGACAGCTTCGCTCATGCAAGAGATTTGAATGATTGTGAGCTTGTGGCTGCGATCAAAATGATACCACAGCCTAAACATTCTTTATGGCTTCCAGACCTCAGCCAAGAAAGTGATGAAGACAACACAGCCGTTATGACACAGCCAAGCTCTTTAACAGAGGGCACCTGCTCACTGGGATGCAACAACCCCACACACACACAAAAAAAACTATTTTTCTACCTAAATTAAATCTAAAAAGTGCCAAATCATGATGGAATAAAAGAAAAAGTTTATAAATCCCAGCAGTTAAATAAAATCGAATACCGGTATGTTTATGATTGTACCCACACTGCAAACACTGAATCTTCAGAAAGTGAAAAAGAAATTTGTTTTAAAAAAATTGTTCTTTTTTTTCTGCTCTGCAAGAAAAACAATCTTATCAAGAATGTTTTTTTAGTAGAAAATAATCTTAGTTTGAGAAAACATGTCTTAGTGACTAGATTTTTTTCCCCCTAAAATAAGAATTCTTAAGGCAATTTTTCTTACCCCACTGGCAGATTTAAGGCATTTTTGACTTATTTCTAAGGGCCTGCTTTTGCAGTGCAGCTGATTATTGAAGAACAGCAACACGTGAAAACCTTTTAAAAACCCATAGTTATGATGTATTTAGCTTTGTGCAGTCTGACTTAATAGTGGACAATCTGTCCCATATTTTTCATTTTAAAAAGGGGAATATGTGTTGTTTTGATTTCTTCCCTTCACATCATTTGTTTGATAAAACACCCTTACCTTGTTTTTTTCCTTTGACGCTTTATTTCCCCCACACAAAAAAATAAATCATTGCTTTACCTCATGCATCAAGACACACAGGACCGTGTTAAAAATGTGTTTGTGATGTTTGCATTATGTTACCACAGTCTGAACTCTGAAACACTCAACATTATAAATATTAACAATATCTCAGGAACAGTGATGCTGAACATTTCCCCCTGAGTTTTGGCTGGGAAACCACCTCCCTGCTGACTGAAAAGCTCATCAGCTCAGTTTAGAATCCAGCATCTGCTGCAGTCAAAGAGGGTTTCAGTTCACACCACACTAGGAGTGAAAATGCAAACGGATATTCAGTTATTTAGGCACCTCTTCCAAAGAAGACTATAAGCTATTTCAAAACACGTCTGGCATGTTCTGCATTACTGCAGCACAACTATAGTTGTAGCTGTATAAGCCTGCTTGTGACCTTCTCAAACATTTGATGCATTGTTGAACAAGAAATGAAACAAAGGAGGCCCCAAACTGTTGGACGCTGAAATCTGATATCTAACAAGAATGAGAAACTGCTTTTCAATCTACAACTGGTGTCCTCGGCTCCCTCAGCCTGCAGAGTTTTGCTGAAGAAAAATAAATAAATAACAGGTGTTGAAGACATCCAATCCTCAATATTAAAATGGTTTCTTGAAACAAAAACTATTCCCAGTTCACTGTGCTTTTTGGGGTAAGCATGTTCTTTCAATTTTTGCTAATTGTTTCACTAGTTAGTTTTACAAAAAAAAAAAAAATATATATATATATATATATATTTATTATTTTGGCCACATAATTTTACTTAGTCATTTTAGTCTGTGTTAGATTGTATGTAACAGCAGGTCAGCGGTGGTAAGCACTCTCATCTCACAGCAAGAAAGCCTAGGTTCAAATACTAGCCGGGACCTTTCTGTGTGGAGTTTGCATGTTCTCTTCATGCATGAGTGGGTTTTTTCCAAGAACTCTGGCTTCCTCCTGCAGTCCAAAAACATGCTTAATAGGTTCATTGGTGTATCCAAATCCCCCCTAGTTGTAAATGTGATTGAGAGTGTGTGTGTGGTGCTGACCTGCAACAGATTGGCTACCTTTTCAGGGTGAACCCCATCTTCACCCAACAGTAACTGGGCTGGCTCCTGCACCCAGTGACCCCACAAGAGATTCAGCGGGTTCAGAGGATGGCTGCATGGATGGTTTACTAAAGACAACAGGCTACCAGATTTTTTAGCCTTATAGATAAAACAATTATATGTGTATATGTATGTTTTCATGTTGTGAAGTTTATATGAATCATGATATTTTTTTAACATCGTCACAGCAAAGATAAAAATAATTAAAAGATTTGATCGAGTGTTGGCTTGTTCTTTTCTTTGATGAAAATGAAATTCAACCTGAAATTTTTTAAATAAAATAATTAACCTTTTTTTATTTTTAATAGTATAATTAATTCAAAAATGTTTTATATTTGTTATAATAAATATAATAACTTATAGATGTAGGGGGAAAAAACAGAATTGAGATCTTTTCAATTGAAAGTATCAAAATTAACTACATCTCCCATCATCCGCTTGTGCAACAGCGCATGCGCAAAAGGGTTTATTTAGTATACGGGGAACCGGAAGCTCCAATGTGGAATTGACCGAACAGGACTTGGTAAAGTTTCTTACGTTATCGGTTTTATCTTTCATCTGAAACGCAGCGTGGTAAAATACAGTTTAGGGTCTGGCGGTAGCGGTAAGCGCTAAACGGTTGATGTGGGTTCGTAAGACGCTTTGTCTCAAAGTTGAAAGTCTTGTTTATCACCTAGCTTAGCATGTTTGCGGCTAGCTAAAACGTTAGCATATGGGCCCGTTCAGTCAGAGCAGCTTCCCTTCATGAGAGTTTTGACGTAAAAAATGACTAAATTATTTGTTGCAGACATTAACGGCTGGGTTTTACACATTGGTGTCACGATTTGTGACAAGCTGCGCAGAGTAAATGTTGTTACAAATGGGGAAATAAGTCAAGTTGTGTAGTTAGTTCCAAGCAGATGAAGATTAAAATGCGATGCTGATTTAATTAGAAGCCTTTTTATAGTTAGTTCTACAAGCAACTTCGTTTAGACTTTGTTACTTAACAGTCATTCTGTTGATGACCTGGGTGCTTCCTGTCACACTTTTCAGCATTTGGCACAATTATTATAAGAGAAAAGGCGAATTCTTAAGACTTAATTTGGGTGTTACAGGAAACCCATCAGCATTCTAGCGATAGTTAAATTATGTCAGCGTAACAAAGGGCTCAGAGAACAATTGTGTTAATGTCAAACCACATCCACTTCGAGATAAATGACCTGCTGTTGCTACGGTGGTGTTTTTTTCTTTTTAGTTCTGCGGCTTTAGTCCAGTCATCTGGTGTCATCACTGTTCTATATGGCAGACAAGTTTCCAGAGATGATTGTTGGAATGGCAGAAGCCCCATCTGGTGGGAAAACTGGACTGTTGCAATTGTTTAGTTCCGAGGAATTATCATGAAAGCATCAGTGGACATCCGTCTGCTTTCCTTTATTCATCTTTGTGTTCAACTTGTTTAGGTTAAACATTTCTAGTCCATAAACCAGACTAATTCTTCTCATATTTATGACTCATATAATATACAATTGTATGAATAATTCTTCAGAATTTTAAGCTTTTTTTCCCCTATTTTCCGTCACTTCTTCGCCACGATTTTATTTTAATTATTTTTATCATTTTAAGGCCTTTTAACTAAACAAAAAAACATATTTTAGTGATTCACACCTTTAAATTTTTTTCAATGGGCAGTCGTCTCTTGACGACCTAAAAATTGATTTTTAGTAAGATTTACCTATCTATTTAACTTAAAGGATAATTACAGAATCCCTTAAAAATTATGTTTTGTTTTCATGCAAATATTTAAGAAATTACACACTAAGCTCTTAAATCTTTCTGCTGATTCACCATAGATCTCTTAGGACCTGACTCAGGCCTTTTAGGTGAAACTGCAAGGCAAACATTGTTCTGCTTCGGTGTGTTTACAACTCTGTAAACCTTGGCATCCAAATAAAACTTTTTTTTGCTTGCAGATTTGATACGGAGATGGTGTGCTGGTTAGAAGAGCAATAAGGCCATTGAAGCCATGACAGAGTGCTTCCTGCCCCCCAGCAGCAGCCCTGCAGAGCTGCGCAGGGCTGAGCACCAAGGGGGCGTGGCCCGCACCCCCAGCTCTGAGGAGATCAGTCCCACCAAGTTTCCCGGGTTGTATCGTACAGGTGAACCATCGCCGCCGCATGATGGACATCATCACGAGCCTCCTGACACTTACGTCTCGGATGATGATAAAGAGCATGGAAAGAAAAAGAACAAGTTCAAGAAGAAGGAGAAAAGAAGTAAGAACAAAATTTCTTCAAGACTTTTTTATGTGTTTACATTACTGAATAAAGAAGCAGAGGCTCATATGTATTGCATGTCCTTTCCTGAACTTTAGTTTGTGTTGCTGCATGACCTTTCTATTATTGAGAGTATTTGCCCTGTGAGGTGTGGCAGTTATTTGTTTATTTATTTATTTACACATTTTCAGTTGTAACAACAATAATGATGATTCCAAATAAAGTGTAACATTTACTAGTAAAAAGGTTTTGTTGTGTTTTGTTTATGGAGTCTTTATCATATGAGAGCTGTAGTCATAGAAGGTGATGCTACTGGTGTCACACATAGTCCTGCTGTGTCCTAGTTAACACCACAGGCTCATCTGCTTTAAGGCCAGGAATCTCATATCAACTATAATTAGTGACAGAATATTTTTAATGCTCACAAAGTTGCTTTTCAAATAAGCTGTTGAATATCAGTTTGTTATTAAGGCTTCAAAGACAGCTTTTTCTGCATTTAATGCTGAACTGCTGTGTCATAAGTATGGTAGATGTCTTAATCTTTTTCATGTGTTTACAAATACTAAAAATCCTACTTCTACTAGAACCTCAGTTTGTCTTCAAGTAAAAATATAACAAATTCCTCTGTGCTAAGAGTAAAAATCTGCTTTAATTCTCTTATTTTTGCCGCATTCACATTCATAAACTTGATGTTGTTCTTCTGTACATTTTGTATATTTACTGTTCCATGCCCGCATGCAGCTTCTGTGCTGATGTACGATGGCAGCGAGAAAGATGCGAACAGTTTGAGGACACTCCCACAGAGACCAGGAAAGGTGTGCCTCTGCACATGAAGGCAGATAAAACACTGAGGAAAGGGAACCTTCTGTCTCTGAGAAGATCTTTGTTTGTTCTACAGAAAACTAATTGCATCTGTTCTGAAGAGGCAAGGTGCTCTGGGAACTACTAAATCTGTGGCTGACCTGTTTTTCCCAAGTCCCTATTCTCACTCCGCTGCTATCTTCTGTCTCTCACGCATTTCTCTTCCTGTTACTGTTCTCTTTGGCTGCTATCGTACTGCAGTCGCAGGCGGCCGATAAGAATATTAACGCTTCTCCCATCAGAATTAACCCATTTCTGCCTCTGTTTTTTTTTTTTCCACAGCGGAAGGATACGCCGCCTTCCAGGAGGACAGTTCAGCAGATGAAGCGGAGAGCCCGTCAAAGATGAAGCGCTCCAAAGGAATCCACGTGTTCAAGAAGCCGAGCTTCTCCAAGAAAAAAGAGAAGGACTTTAAGGTGAAGGAGAAGGGCCCCAAAGAGGACAAGGCCAAGGATAAAAAGTCCAAGGACCTGACCGCTGCAGATGTAGTCAAACAGTGGAAGGAGAAAAAAAAGAAGAAGAAGCCTACCACAGAGGCAGAGCCAGTTCCTGTGGAGACCCCCACCTTCAGGCCCATCTTTGGAGCCCCCCTGACTGAAGCAGTCAAGAGGACAGCTCTGTACGACGGCATCCAGCTGCCAGCCATCTTCAGAGAATGTGTGGACTATATTGAAAACTATGGCATGAAGTGTGAGGGCATCTACCGGGTCTCAGGTATCTAAAGTTATCTGGGAAAAGTGAAATATTTTCAAGATCTTAGTGATTGCTGGCTTAAACTCCTCTTGTGTTAAGGTATGAAGTCCAAAGTGGATGAACTGAAAGCAGCGTATGACCGTGAGGAGTGCCCGTGTCTGGAGGAGTACGATCCTCACACGGTGGCCAGCCTGCTGAAGCAGTACCTCCGCGAGCTGCCAGACAACCTGCTGAGCCGAGAGCTGGTTCAGCGGTTCGAGGACGCCTGCGGGCGACAGGTGGAGGCCGAGAAGGTGGCGGAGTTCCAGAGGCTGGTGGCCGAAGTGCCGCCAGAGAGCAAGCTTCTTCTGTCTTGGCTTGTCACGCACATGGACCACGTCATTGCCAGAGAGGCAGACACCAAGATGAACATTCAGAATATTTCCATCGTCCTCAACCCAACCATACAGGTCAGAGTCTCACAATGGAAGAAGACAACAAGATTCCATTACAGCAGCAGCATGCAAATTTAATAATGATAAGAAGTGATGGGCTTTAATAAGCTCAGCAACCAACTTCTATTTGGATCAGTAAGTCAGTTCATCTCTGACACTCTGGCCCAGTTTAATGGAGCTAATTTATTCCCACTGGACATGTCTCTGCTGCTGCTCCACTTACTCCCCACCACCACCAGCAGCAGCAGTGCAACACAGATACCTAAAGCACAATGTTAAATGAATTAATGTAATTCAGTCAGTTTAGTGAAGATTCATCTTTTGTAGGTTGCAGAAACAGTCCACAACAGTTTCTGTTAAAGACAGAAACCTGTTTGACTCCTCTTTTTCTGCTATTTCAGATTGGGAACCGGGTTCTGTATGTGTTCTTCAGTCACGCAAAGGAGCTGTTTGGAGATGTCGTCTTGAAGCAGGTGGTGCGGCCGTTACGCTGGTCAAACATGGCGACAATGCCGGCGCTGCCTGAGACGGCAGAGAGCATCAAAGAGGAGATCCGTCGGCAGGTGAGCCCAGTCCGGTGGAGGTTTGACATTTTTAAGCCTTAACTGACAGCTTAATGTCACAGCTACAGCAGGATTCTACTGTTTTTCTTTAATAAATGAAAACGTTCAAAACCACTGATATGACGGTGTTTGTTGGCAGGAGTTCCTCTTGAACTGCTTGCACAGAGACCTGCAGGCAGGTGTGAAGGATTTATCCAAAGAGGAGCGACTCTGGGAGGTTCAGAGGATTCTGACTGCTCTTAAACGCAAGCTGAGGGAGGCGAAGCGTCAGGTAAGCTGTCTCTGTGCAGGAACAGATAGATCTGTCTGAAGTTCGCGCTGTCTTTACACCAAACTTTTGTGGGCTTCAGGAGTGTGAGAGTAAGATTGCCCAGGAGATTGCCAGCTTGTCAAAGGAAGATGTTTCAAAAGAGGAAATGACAGAGAATGAAGAGGAAGTCATCATCCTGCTTTTATCACAGGTACACAATTCACTTAAATGGATAGGGTTTGACTTCTGCTTGCAGTTGGAAACAATAACAGGGTTTAATTTTTCTGTAAAATCAGGAAAACGAGATCCTGACGGAGCAAGAGGAACTGATCTCCCTCGAGCAGGTGCTGCGCAGACAGATCGCTACTGAGAAAGAAGAAATAGAGAGGCTGCGAGCAGAGATCGCTGACATACAGAGGTATGGGAGGACCTGAAGCAGACGGGGTGGCCCAAGTTCCAACTTTGATCTAGTGTTTTTTGATTAGTCGGCAGCAGGGTCGCAGTGAGACGGAGGAGTATTCATCAGACAGTGAGAGTGAGAGTGAAGATGAGGAGGAGCTTCAAATGATTCTAGAAGATTTGCAGAAGCAAAACGAGGAACTAGAGGTGAGTACAGATGTAAAGCTGTGACAGTTAATCAATACGTGAAGCTTTTTAGTGTGGAAAATAAATGTGTAACGCCACCACTGAACGTTTTTGTGTCCCCACAGAACAAAAACACCCACCTGAACCAGGCCATCCATGAGGAGCAGGAGGCCATCCTGGAGCTCAGAGTCCAGCTCCGTCTCCTGCAAAGCCACAAACAGCAGCAGGAGCTGCCAGCGGAGCAGGCTGCTCCCATGCAGCCGAGCCCTGAGGCACGCAGCGAAGAGCAAACCAAAAGCTCTGTTGTCCCTGTGGCTCCTCCCACTGACACACCTGTCCTGACCAATGGAAAAACTGCAAAGGATCCTGCGAAGCCTTCACCGAGCAAAGACAGGAAAGACACCAGCATGTGACCTCGGTGAAGCTGTGCATCTCCACCGCTGGTCAGTTGTCCTGTAGGGTACTCCGTCCAGGGAAGATCTCAAAGATGGTGGCTTTTATTTTTTTTAAAAAGGCGTCCAAGAAAAGGCTTAGTGTCCAGTCTCCAGAGCCCAAACCTCTTCAGTTTCCAGAGAAGAATGCAGCTTTAAACTGCTCCACTGAGACGCTTGCAAGGACCATGTTGTAATATCTGCAGTGCCAAGACTACGAAGAAGGAGAGGTGGAAACAGAAATGAAGGCATTTCTGAAGGGAAGGGTGTAAGATAACCTTTTACTTTAAATGATTCAGGTTATGATAAAAAAAAAGTGTAGTCCTCGTAAGTCAGCTTATCAGCCACCTTAAGACAAATGAAGCATGTCAGGAAATGACCACTGTGCCATAAATAAGAACCCAGACTATCCCAATAGAACCACTAATTTAGACATTTCAGTATTGAAGAATTTAGGATTGGTCTATGATCTATTTTATCTTGTATTCTGGCACAAAAGAAGAATTGCTTTAATTTTTTAAGATCAAAGCCTTCCAATCATATATGAAAGAATGAACTGTAGATAGTTTCTTTAAACATCAGATTTGTGTTGCTCTTTACAGCTGATCAGTGGCTGATGAGCAGCAAACCAATATGCAACACCTTTCATCGCTGCACAATTAGGACTAGCAGTGTCATAACCGGGTGTGCAGACATACAAATGGGAACCGTTACATGTTTTCAGTTTTATGTTGTGCGTCTTTGGTGATGTTTTGTCTCCAGAGTGTGTGCAGGCACTACAAAAGACTTTTTGTGTATTTGAATGTGTGAAGAAATGTAGCCCATCAGCTGGAAAACGCTTCATTTCCTCTCAAATCTATGACAGCAGAGCATTCTCATTGTTCAGAGCTGTTTAAAGAAACTTGGCATGACCGACTTTCAATTATGTGTATTTATGTAAAAATGCAAATGCTATTTTCAGCTCTAATGTTTTTTCCCCCCTTATTATTAATCACTTAAAGTGTGATTAATGCAAGCGTAACTTCCCCCACTTCAGTCACGGGCAAACTGTGGCCATCTCATCAGGACTCCCGATCCAGTGTTGTGAATCCTGTGACTGAAACTGGCTCAGGAGCTTCTCGTCAGCTTATTTTCACATCGCTCAGAGCTTTCGTAGCAGATTGTTGCAGAGAAATTAATGCTGTGAAAAATAAAGTATCATTCTTAAAATCTTTTCTTGCTCAAACTCTTTTGATCCTGAAAGTGTTTTCCTCATTTAGCACTTCCCACTTTTCCATTACATCTTATTTGTAAACTGCTTCCTGGTTTTGTCTTTAAACCTGTGTATTTCTTTAAAAGAGGCGGGTTTGACTCTAATGGTAAGACTATTGAGGAGCCACCCAACTTTTTCTGTTTCCTACTGTCAATGGTCCTTTAGACATCTAGCTTGTGAAGTTAACAAATTCCCGGCGAAATAAAGGGTGTGCTAGATTTCAAAACAAAAGCACCTCAAAGGAATCTGAAAACGGTTTCATTTACACTTACATTTTACATAGCCTAAAGTACACTATTTTTTTCCCCATTTACTTAAAAAAATGTTTGGCTTTACAAAAAGTTGTCAGTTTAGATTCTCATTCATCCAGGTTAATTCCAATTAACATAAAAGGTAAGAAAGCAGTCGTACCTCCTGCTTAAAAACATAGTCATGTAAAAGTGTCTAAGATGGTCGAAAGTAATTTCTGTCACACATTTTTGATTATATTTCATACCACAGTTTTCATTCTACAATTCTGTAACTAAAATGATTAAGTGCCTGTAAATACCTTAAAACAAAAGCTGTGAAAGAATGTCCCACCATCCTCCCAAAAAATCAAAACAGGATCCCGAATAAAACGGAAACAGGTCGATGTTTTTCAAATCAATAACACTGACAACAAGTGGTGTGTTCTGTAGTATTTGGATTTAGTTAAAAACATGACGAAATTGGCAGTAATGCTTGTGTATGTTGTTTGAAAAGTTCTGGAGCTTACATGACAGGACAGATTGCCCCTGAGCAACAGCTGACTCAATGAAAAGTCTTTATTTTGAAAGTAACCACCGGAAGTTTCTCAGTTGTTGCTTTTTTTCCCTCCCATCAAACAAGCTTCTCCAGAGGATGGTCAGTCTCTCTCAGGGCTGGGTTATTTTGTTAATCTAATAAAAAAGGAGATTTGGGCAGCATGGAAACACTGAATCTCCGCATTTCAACGATGATTTAACGACTTCCAGGACTCGCCATGGCCATACGAGAGCTCAAAGTTTGTCTTTTAGGAGTAAGTGGAGGATGTTTTTGATGATAGCAAATTCCTTCAGCTGGCTGCGAGTCTAACTCAGCGAAAACATTCTTCCCGTTAGTCGGTTTTAAGTCAAATGTGACCTGGCTTTGTTTGTCGTTTTTGAAAACAAAAATCCTTCTTATGTTTCTGTGAAAACGGATTCATCGACCTGTTCTTTTTTTTTTTTTCAGATTCACGCGAAGCTTTGCACCGCAGGTTTGAAACAAACTCACTCCGTCTTGCTCCGGGTTTTACTTTTTATTCGACTGCATTTTACAAGATGGTTTCATCGCTAACCGCAGACGGTCCTTTTTTTCTGCTGCGTTAGCTGAAACGGCAACCAAACCCCCACTCGGTCTGTGTTTTTTCTTGTGATCTTTCATATAGAAAGCGGCGTCATCGTCTGTTTAATCAACTAGAAAGCGACGGACTCTGAACTTTTTCGAGCTTCGTGGCCCATTCAGGCTCCCGTCACGCAGATGAAGACGAAGTGCCGCTATGTCCCTGCACACGCGAACGCTGAAAACAACCTCCTGAACACGTGACAGAACCCTGGTCGGCTGGACTGACTGATGCGTACCCCTCTGGTTTCAGGACACGGGGGTCGGGAAGTCCAGCATCGTGTGCCGGTTCGTCCAGGACCACTTTGATCACAACATCAGCCCGACCATCGGGTGAGTGCGGGACCGCGGTCTCAGTGCTTCCCCTTGGTGGAAAACCAGCAGGAGGCGGGCGCCTGGACAACCAGGAGGACACTGGGATTGGAGTCCAGTCTCCTGATGAAAAATAAACTTTTATAAATGCTAAAAACAGTATAAAGGGGACCCCCCACCCCCCAAAGTGTGGGGGCTAATGTTCCCTTGTGACAGATGGAACCTGTTCACTGTGTGCTGCTGCAAACAGAGACAGTTGTAAAGTAAAGAAACAGTATTTATAGGAAATATAGCTTTTTATAGGAATCTGGATCCAGTACGTCTGAATAGTTTCTATAAACTCACCGTTTTTGATGCGACGCTAATGTTCATTTGGGGTTGTGAGGGACTGTAAGCTAGCGGGAGAGTGTGTAAACAAAGGGATGATGGGAAATATAAGCAGGTTTACTCTACGCCACCAGTCCTACCACAACTCTGAGGTGAATTTCTGATGAACTACTGCTGCTCTGCAGAAATTATGTCTAGGAAGCCACACAGGTTTTGGATTTTGTCTAAAAACGGCATAATCAAAAGACCACTAAGAATGCTTTGAAAATGGATCGAAGATGATCAGAGTGGGACTTTTAACTACTGACTTATTTATGTTTGTGTAATTTACTAAATTCTTCAGGGCATCGTTCTTGACCAAAACTGTCCCCTGTGGAAATGAGCTGCACAAGTTTCTGATCTGGGACACTGCTGGACAGGAACGGGTGAGTTTTTATTCACTGAGTGAAGTTTACACACGAGACTCCATGAGTATTTGTTGTGTATGGTTAATTTTCCAGCATGATAAAGGGAAAGTTATGAAAATACTTTGGTAAAGTAGATCCACAGGGATCAGAGGCCATCAGAGGAGCTTTGAGTGTGTTATGGAGTAAAGACTACAAGTTTTTTTCACAATTCTCCAAGTCAGATTTCTATCAGTTCCATGCATCCTCCAAACCCACTAAATCCCCTTTGGAGGTCACTTGGTTGCTGGAGCCTATCATTGCTACTGTAGAGTGACTGCGGGGTACACCCTGGACCGGTCGCCAGTCTGTCACAGGGCCACACAATTACACCCACACAAACCGAGGGGAAATTTAGAGTCATCTATAACTTATAAATCATGTTTTTGGACTGTGGGGGCAAACCAAAGAAAACCCACATACACAACAACTATTCTGGTGTTTTTTTTCCCCCCTTTTTTTCCTGTTTGTTTCCGTAGGTTAAATTGCTAGATAAGACATTAAATTAGAGGTAAATAATTTAGATCACAATTCAATCAAGCTCATGAATTGGCATGTCATTAGTTTAAAACCTAAAGTAAACTCTCTAAGCAAAAAGATAATGGAATGAAGGCCTGTGAGATTCTATAGAACTGATGAGCTGATAGCAGCACTGCAAGCCATGTAACTGAGGTTTCCGACTGCGTGATGCTGAGTTTTAATATAGTTCTGTGAAAACAACAGGGTCACAGTAATACATTGATGTGTGAATGTGGCTTTCCTGCATGGTTACCATGCTTTTTTTTTACAACTCTTGTGGTGTGACAAAGAGAACTCCTGAAATATTTAATGACTGTTCCATTTTTTTGAAGGCGTGTCATGCAGTGCTCAGCCCTGCAGAGTTGTTGTTTTTGCCTTTTTTTAGTTTTAAAGTCCTACAGGTCTTCCCTGTGGAAATTATTACAGCAGACGCAGCAGTATCAAATGATTTAACACTGGCTCATTGAAAATCAACGCAAGCACCAACTTTGGACAAAACCATCATTTGTTTGTAAAAAAAAAAAAAAAGTCCAAAATGAAGTGTCATTATGCAAAGCTTTGGCTCATATGCTTTACATGAAACCTTTTTCTTTTTGAGTGTTCATGCAAAAACAAAAACACCCAGTTATAATTTTTTTGAGTTTCAATACCCCCTCTACCCCCAAAAAACAGAATCTTTTTTAATGTAGTTTTTTGAAGCCATCTTTAAACTAATGAAATAATCTGCACTAGTATTTCCTCTTAATTTATTATCATTACTAAATTGGTTTTGAAGGCATAGTTCATGCTTATTTTTCTTTTAGTTATTCAGAAACCTGCTGAAAGTTTAATTAAAAAACAGAAAATATCCACTGACTGGCACTCAATCGGATGGTTGATCACGCTACTTAGGATTTTGTTATATTTATGTCAACATTTTTTTTTTCATTCAATAGAAAAAGCAAAGTTAATGACTTGTGTTGATTTTTTTTTCCCGCTGAAATGACAGACCGAAATACATTCATCTTTGTAGATTTTTTTTTGTGGATCAAGGTGTTTACTTATGTTTATATCCTGGATGTAGAGGTGTAGTTCACTCTTGCAGACCTGCTTACTGCATGGAAAAACCGATGCAAGTCTTTCCTTTCTTCCATGTGATGACCTATTGTATGACCTCTGTTGCTGTGGTGATCCAGCAGCAAAGTCAGTAAAACATGAGTCCTAAAGCTTCAGTGTCTCCCACTCCGAGGACATGTTGTGTAACACTCTTGGTTTTCTACATGCTGGAAACTTCCAGATTTGTTCAGGTGGTAACGGTTTTAGCTCTGTGGATTAAACGTTTCTCTCAGATGGTCCTCGTTTGGTTTACAGAAAATGCCATCAGCACTTTGAAGATATGAGGTTTTTTTTGCTGACAGCAGTGGGAATTTTCCTGATGAAGCGGTTTTTATTAGATGTGCAAAAAAGAAGGAAAAAAACCCAAATGTGAAAATAATCAAAGTATTAATAAATTTCCTCAAACACAATTTTGGAAATCATGCAAATGTGTTATACAAACAAATTTTGTCAAAACAGTTTTTGTGTAGGTCGCTTCTGACAGATAATCAAATGAAGTGCATTTGATTTGCAGCTTCTTGTAAAACCCTCATGATTCCTGCAGATGTTGTAAGAATATCTGTAGTTTCTTTCATCTGCAGTTTTTGTGTAAGAAGCACCAAATTGTGTGTTTTGTTACGTCATCTGTATTCACTAAAAGTTACATCTATGGCTATTGAGGAAGTGTCCACATCTTCTGCTTCCTCATCATGCCTTTATAAGTAAAAGCTCAGTGTCGTGGGTGGCTGTCCTTCTCTTTGATCATGTGATCTACATGGATCATGTGCATGTTGACAGTCAGATAAGGATAACTTAACTTCTTTTTCTTAACATGGTCTGTTAAAATTGAGATTATGTTTTTCTGCTCTGCTTAAATGATGTTTCACAGTTTCAGAGAAACTGGAATGTTCTTGTTAGCATCTATAGTCAATGCTCAGGAGCAAGAAACTGACAAGAGTCCTTCTGGTTTGAATAAAAAAAAAAAAAAGACAACATTAAATTAGTCTAAACTGTGTTTGTACAACTGATGGCCAACCATCCAGCCTTTTTTGGTCTTATTATTAAACTTTTTATGCTGTTCAGATTGAACCATTCCATGCAGCATCTTTTTTTTTTCCATTATTTTTAATAATTAAGGGATAGTTCCCGACCAGGAGTCCATTATCAGAATTTAACGGCAGATGCAAAGGCTATCCTGTGAAACCACAAAGTTCATTAATTTCTGAAAATTGACTCCTCCAAGGGTCTTACTGCGCTTATATCATGGTCACTTACCAAATAAATAAATATTATATTTATATATATATTTTATATATATATATTTGATACGATATGATATTTGGTTCAACACGTTATTTGGTTCAACACAGCTATGTAGCCTGCACCAACCTCGCTCTACAGCAGGGGTTTCAAACATACGGCCTGCGGGCCATATCCCGCCCACCAGATGGTTTAATCCGGCACAATACAATACAATTGACAATTCAATTTGACCGTGCTCTGAGTTTCTGTTGTTCTGGTAACCAACTGGTCTTTAGACTAGGACAATAATATGAAACATTCAGGCTATGTGACCAGAGCTTCTTTTTTAGGTTAACATTATCACTTTTTAATGGACACCATGCGGCCAATCAGAATTATGTATCCACGCAGACCATGGTATAAATACTAACTACTACACGGCTTTTTAGGACATTTTTGTATTTTAAAATAGCATTTTAATGTAGATGTAGTCATTTAGCAGACATTTTTTTCCAAAGTGACAAATGACGTTCAATATTTGAAAATGGAGACAGCAAATGTTGCTGTTAAAAAGAAAATCTGTAAGCTGGAAAATGACCTTTATTGTGACAAACAGAAAACCAAACAAAGTTTACTTTGTTCTGTGAACATTTTACCAAGTTCAAGTTACACTTAAGCTAATGCAAACTATTGCACATATCTTTTATTTTTTTTAAGTTTCATTCTTTAGCACCGATGTACTACAGAGGATCAGCTGCTGCAGTCATTGTCTACGACATAACTAAACTGGTAAGTTCAACATTTACCTTGTTGTGTGTTCAGCTGTAAATATATGGTGGTGATGGAATGATGGATAGTCACGGGGTCAGAGGTCCAGATTCTTCAGATCAGCTGTAAAAGGAGAATGAGGTCCAGGGGCGTGTCATATCAGGAAAACTTGCCATGTGCGATATTAGTGATCAATATTGTTCAATCTTGTGATACATGAACAAAAAGTAACTCAAAAAACTCTGTTCTTCTCTGTGGTCTGAGGTGGGGGGGGCAGTGACACAAAGAGACTGAAAAAAATGATTAGAAAGGCTGGCTCTGTAATGGGGTGTCAAATAGACACTTTGGAAGCAGTGATGGAGATTAGGACTCTGAATAAACTTGTATCCATCATGGATAATCCAGAGCATCCTCTCCATCCTGTACTTGACAGACTGCAGAGCGCCTTCTGCAAGAGGCTAAGGCAGCTTCACTGTCACACCAACCGCTACAGGAGATCATTCCTACCTCACTCCATTGGTCTATATAATTCTTCATCCTTTTGCCATAGTTAAACCAATTTGATGCCTGTTTTCTAAAAGCTGTTATTTGACAGATTGCTTCCTTCCCTGATTTTTGTCGTTTGTTTGTATGTTAAATGAGCCTGTACAGTCACGTGTGTAGACATTTATAGTAATCATTTATCATAGTTTACGTTGTCTTTTGCTAGACGCATATGCCTGATATCTCGATGACGATATAGTTTCGATTTATTGAGGTCACAAATGTGGACAGAAAGACTTAATTCTTCTCCAGATGAAGTTTTAGTGTTGCAGGGCATTAAAAATATTCTTCCAGCTCGCATCAGGGTTTGACATACATTGAACGATATATTTCCTACCAATTTCGAATCCATTACTTTGCAGTAAAATGTGAATAAAATTCATTCAAATCCCTTCCTTTTTAATCGCTCACCTCAGCAGGTTTCCTAAAGGTTAATGTAAGGCAGCAGGAAGTCACTGCTGCTTTTAACCACAGTGACCAAATATGAGAGGAAAGACACAACATGACAACAAATGACATCTATTGAAATGACCTACTGAGAAACTCTTAAATCAGCTCCTGATACTCAGAACTTGACCTGGAAGTTGTTGCAATTTTTATATAGAAATGAACAAACACGCTTTACACTGTTCCCATTTATTCTCCATCTCTGTGAAATTTTGTGACCCACAGATGTATTTTTTTTTTCTAGATAATGTTGCAGTATAACAGTGTTGCAAGTGCTCAAAAAATCTTCCGATAGGCTAGAACGAACTAAGAACTCCTTTTTCTTGTCCAGGACTCTTTCCAGACACTGAAGAAGTGGGTGAAGGAGCTGAAGGAACACGGCCCAGAAGATATAGTTGTAGCTATAGCAGGAAACAAGAATGATTTAGGAGACATCAGGTGAGCTCACCTCCTTTCTCTGACGGTCTGAGCTTTTGCTTAAAGCCTCTGAAGAGACACCAGGGTGAACTTTCACAATGTTAGTTTAATGAACAGGAAACTCTTCAAAACTTGAGGATTTTGGTTTAAAGAGCAACAAGTGCACATGTTAGACTGAGTTTGTTTTATTAGCTTATGATCTTTAAATATCCACACCAATGAAAATTGAGCTTTTGGTGTTTTTTCTAACATGTTCTTGCAGAATTTTTCTTATGGTGGACATTTTATAAAAAAATTGTAAGATTAAAACTGTGTTTCTGAGTATTTCCTTATTCATATTGGAATAGATAAAAATGCACTATTTGAAAAAGATCACATTTGTGAAACAGTAAGTGAAATGAGCGGGCCAAAGTCTCCTTTCTCCATTCTGATGCATCCACTTGCAGACAAATAGATCCATTAACATCTTCATTTTCTTCGTCTAAGTTGCATCTGAATCAAAACTGTACGGCTGGATAGCTCAAACATTACTCACTGTTTCTGTTGTACCAGTAATGTTATCTTGGGGTTGTGAGGAGCTGTAACCTAGCGGGAGAGCGTGTAAACAAAGGAATCATGGGATTTCAGCACCAGTAGTCCCGCCCATAACTCACAGGCAAATTTCTAATGAGCTCCTGCCGCTCTGCAGAAACTCTGTTCCAGAAAATGACAGATTTTTAAATTTTGGCTAAAAACTGTATAATCATAATAAAAAAACCACTGAGAACAACTTTACAATAGAAAAAACATAGTTGAAGTGGATCTTTAATGTCTTAAATGGAAAGTTTGGTTTACCTAAGTCACCATTATTTTACAGGGAAGTACCAATGAAGGAAGCGAAGGAGTTTGCTGAATCCATTGCAGCCATTTTCATTGAGACCAGTGCCAGAAACGCTGTCAACGTGGAGGAGCTCTTTCAGAAAATCAGTAGGTTCTCCTGCTCTATCTGTTTAAAAGCTTCAAAAACAAACCTTAAGAGGTTCTTCTCCTACCTTCCAAATCCACATGCATTCTGTTGAGAAGAGGCTTCAAAGGGAAGGACGTTGCTGCCACATCAGTACATTAGAAAGGGGATGAATGTGGATTTACTGTTCAAATGTCTGACATGCTGCAGCTTCCCGCTCTGTTCAAACACATTTACAGCTCTGACCATCAACCACTGAAAGTCCCAAAAATGGAGCTCTTCAGAGATGCAGTAGTTTCTTAACAGACTTTTAGATTCCACAGGTTTATGTTTTCCTCCTTTGGCTTCCATCTTTACTGTCTGGGTTTGTCTTTCCTTTAAACACTTTGGTGTTGTCCCAAATCATCCAACTGTCCACTTGATGTCTCAGGAGTTGGGTGTTTTTTTATTTTTCCCTGTATTGTGAAATCCTGATGAACCTTCATCGTTTTAAGTTCTTAGCTAATGTAAACCTTCATGGAGGAGCTTGTTGTACCTAACATGATGATGTTTTAATTAAGTAAATAAGCAAAGAAAGACAGAAAGAAAAAGAAATGTTTGAGGTAAAAAAAAAATCTATTGCTGTTTCCTTCAGAAACACAGTAAAAAAAGAAAAGGACAGATAATTTAAATAAAAAAAAAATAGTTTGATCATCCATCTGTGATAGTTTAGTGACGTGATTTGTCTCTTTTTTTTCTGTTAATAATTTCATAAGAAAATGTTGAAACTGAATGTCAACTTAAATATTCATTACTTTGACACATTGCAGGAGCATTGTTTCAGACACAACTTTGAACTCCTGCTTTTTTTACAGCTGCAGCTAACATATTAGTCTGAAACGATTCAAAAAGGCCCTGAAATCTGAAAATAAAAGCTGTTGAACGTTTTGCTGCAGATTCCTTAAAGCATTTTTACAGAGCACTTCATGTCTAACATCTTATGCATATGTTCTTTAAGGTAAACAGATTCCACCTCTGGAGAATCCTGAAGTGGATAGCAATGACTCCTTTAAACTGAACCGCCAGCCTGCTCCGTCCACCAGGAGGTGCTGCTAGTACAAGGAGCTGATGAAAAGAGCTTCCTCTAACTCCCAAGACCTGCCAGAAGAGTCCACAGTGTCTCCTCATGGAAAGACGACATAGTGGGTGGACTGAGGTCCAAACGGAACAACCTGTTAGCAGTGTCATGCAGATCAAAGCACAGGAATTTCATTAACTTTCAGCAGCTCCAAAAAAATCTGGGATGCCTTAGTTTTGTCCCCCACAGCTCAGACAGATATGAATCAGCCAGGCTCCATGTTTTGGATTGACTCAGTGTCAATATCTGTAATAATCATGCATTCATCTTGTGTGTATGAGCTTAATTAGTCTGTCATTTCTATAAAGAATGTCAATGTTTCCTGTAATTGTGAAAACAAACATCTTTAAAACCTTCATTCATGTTTGATGCTCTGCAGGTTATTGTTACAGAACCAACTGCTCAAAATCCAGACTCATCCTGACAGAAAGGACACCCCTGCTGAAACACTGGGACCAATATAATGGGATTGTTTACAAAGTGCTTGTGCAGGATGTTCTCTAAAAGCTAATGGGTATTGTTGGGGTTTTATGTCAGGGAATGACTGAAAACAACTGTCAAATGAGAGCTTTGCTTGTTTAAAAAAAGGGTTACATTTATAACATAGTGTTTAACTCGAGGAAACATTTTGCCGTAAACACTAAATCAACTTTATAAAAACTTTGGGAACATTTTAGACTTCCAGAAAAGCAAGAGAATGTTCAAATAACAAAGATAGCGGTCATATTTAAATGCTGTTTTGTTTTTTATCAGACTTCCATTCAAAATTAAATAACAGCACTTTCTCTTGTGTTCAACACATGATCTTTGAGTAAATGAAACTTATTGACATTAAAAATAATTTGAAGCTTCTTTTTAAGGGGGAAAAAATCATTTCCCAACATCTGTGGTGCCTTAATGTTTTGTATTCTATTAAAATGTGCTTTTATTTTGTATTTGTTTACATAAAAAGTAGCACAACTTTTTTGAAGTCAACCTTAAAATCTATAGAGGTAAAGACTCATTGATCCAGATTTGATGCAGATGATTTGTGATTAAACCCATTAGCTTAATCCTTTCAGTCATTGCTGTAAAATGGAATAAAGTGAGTGTGAGAAAAGAATTGTAAAACTTTTGAAAATACCATTTTTTAAATCTTCAATTTGGTGGAATAATTGCTGCAAGTATTTGTCTTTATTTCCACATAAGTGCCTTTATTATTCTTTATATTTGAAACAGTGATATACCACTGAGAATGCTAGAATGATGTATTAGTCAGGACTTTACTCATGATAATCCACTTGAAAAGTCTAACTTTTTTCTGTTAAAGTCTTAGAACAGATCAATTTACTGTCAATAATCTCAGTATTAAAGACGTTTTCATACTAAAAAGTATTTATCTTTTTTTTTCATTTATGGCTCACATTTATTTGTATACATCTTGTTTTATTCCTTAAGCCTACACCAGCACTTATTTTTGTCAGATGTGCGTGTTTTCGAGTTTAATAAAAGTACTTTGATTGTACTTTAATCTCATCAGTTGCGGAGCCACGAGTAGGCAGCGCCGCGCCGTTAGTGCCCGCGCGCTGAAGTATTTGTAGCCACATGCTCGCCCTCCGGCTTGCAGAAGTCAGTCAGCGGTTGACTCAGAAGTGGCAAGGGATCCAGGATTTCCACTTGTCAGATACTCCAGCGTACCTACACCAAGTGCATCCCCTGCGCTAAAATGTCCAAGTTGGAACAGGTCCTCATCCTCGACCCACCCTCCGACCTCAAATTTAAAGGTAGGTGGATGGAAAAGACCTTATCGTGTCACATTTCCACTCTGTAGAAATGACTGGAATGATTTCCGTCAAACAAATTTCGGTACTAGCAGGCAAGCTAGCATTCACCGCCATTTTAAATTAGCCAAGGAGCAGAGGGGGCCGCTGGAGCCTCGGACTCTCGTGACATTGGTGGCCGGCGCGGCGTCCATGGACGCGGCCTGCTATTTATGACCAATACACGACCGACTCAACGCCTGGCAAACGCTTGAATAATGTTTGGCCCCTCGCTAGTGGTTGGTCGGGGACACAGAAATCCACTTCGTAAGGCGCACGTTTGCTAAGCCAGTATGTTTAGTTGTTAACTTGGGTGTAACTGGAGTAAACACCGGTATCAGTGCTGTGTTCTTTCCTGCGGGGCTTGTCTATGAAACCCAAACAGCAAAGTAGAAGTCAGTGGTGATGTGGCCTTAACTTCAGAATGAAAAGTGGCAGACTTTAAGGTGACAGTTGGGATGAACAGGTTCAGTGAGTCGCAGTTGAAAGACAAACTTGGCTTGCTACAATCTTAAATATGCCAGACTGTAAGTAGTGTCCCGTGGTGCTGTGTTTCTATACCACTGATCAGAGGGCAGAGTGCCCTGATTGTCTTCCCGTTAATAAGGATGAAGGATGTGTCAGGAAAGAGTTGGCTAGCGGCCGTCAGGCTAGTCTGCTAATGCCAAAGTTCTAGCTAACAAAATCACTACTCACATTCATTGGTGGGAAAAATGCTTGTTTAGAGTGCAGTCCCTGCTCTGAAGAGACAGCTCTGCATAGTGTACGTGCGGGGCAATGAATTCCAACTATTGTTTTATTTTCGGAGGATCTGGCCACAGCAAACTCTGCTATGATGCTTAAGGTGCTGCAAGCCCACGGCTTTAAGTGATGTTAGACTCAATCATTGTTCTTTCGGTCCTTTTCTGCTTTTTCTTGCATTAATCGTAGTCCCGTGGCTGTCTTTGCTGGAAGCATGGGCTTCCCTTGTGCTGACTGAATGCAACGCCTGTCAGTCTTCTGCTTTGACTGAGTTTCTGTGTCTCCTGTGTCACCTGTTCTTGCTGCAGATAAGTGACCGAGATTGTAACAAAATTCAAAAAGAGCAAACTTAGATTTATTTATTACATATATGCTCACAAATGTGTTTAAACCTGTTTTATTGCAAGAAGTTGCATACTTAGTTTAAGAGGGGCATTAGGGAGAATAATCACGCAACCATTGTATACCACACAGGTGTTTTTTTAATAGAAAAATGAAATCTACACTCTTAAACAAAATACATTGAAGAAGACCTCTGCTTTGATGGAAAAACTGTTAACTAAAGCCTGTGAGTGCCAGATCACAGCATGCAACAACAAGAGTTTGATTTGGAAACCTGGTATTCTAGAGAGAGAGAGAACGATAATTTACTCTAAATAAATTGTGTATATTATCTGGATAGGATAGAGGGTGTTGTACAGTAAGTTAAAATCATTTACTTAACAATTATAGGAATTTTTAGAGTTAACAAGGCTCGTGCCATCATAAAAACAAATTTTTAAAGAGTAAAACTGTAATTGCAAATCTGTTTATGCATCCATGTAAACATGTCTATGTGATCAAAGATGCCAGCAAAAAAACAAAAAAATGCCCTGGTGGTGTAACACTCAGACATTAGTCAGTCTAAACAGGTTATAGTTTGTCTTCAGATCTCAGGTTCATGTCTCCTCATGGAGGTCTGCTCACCTGCAGAAATCATCCAGACTGATCGCAGCATCAGAAGTGATCATTCGTGTCAGAGCAGACATTTGTCTCTGCAGTATTGAGTTATTAAGAACCATAAATATGCATGCATTCTAAGATTGTAGCCCACTATGAATTAGCACACATGGGTGGGACATTTACGCCCTCAATGAATCATCAATAATCAATAAATCTTTCAGAGATGGAACTTGATTGCACCTTTATTTTCCACCACAGCAACATGAAAGGGGCTTAAAACAGAGGATCATGGGTAATGTAGAAACTAACTAACCCAAACAATAAATCTTAAAAAAACCAAAACAAACAAACATATATTTCTACATTGAAGCGTTTATTTTATTTATTCTTTTTATGGTGGGGATGGTGGGGTTGATTGACTTTGGTCACCCTTGAATTGAGCGAAGAATCAGGTTTAAGTTCCAACAACTCCAAGAAAACAAATCCAATTGTATTGTTCTGCACCTTGTGATTCATTGCCCTATCTAATGTGATTACTGTTCTCAAAACGATGTCCTGAATGTTATCAAATCTGTGTTCGTACAGGAAACTCTGTTCCAATATTAGTCCCGCCCTTCTCAGAAAGGATATCCACTGTTTTCTACCAAATTTTCTGTGTTTTATAAAGTACAGCTGATTTTCTTCTATATGTATATTCTTTTTTATGTCCTCAATCATCAGAAAAATGCCACGAGAACACGTTAAAAACACCATTGTCGTTGGAGTGGGTCTTTATAAACAGAGTTAAGGGGCGGCCATGGTGCAGCGGTAGAGTGATCGTCCTCTGATAGGAAGATTGCAAGTTCGATTCCCACCTTGCCCGTTCATGTGTCAAAGTGTCCTTGGGCAAGACACTGAACCCCACATTGCCTCTGATGGAGGGTTGGCGCCATTGTTAAGCAGTGGAGCCGCCATCAGTGTGTGTAAATGGGTGAATGGGACTGTGATTGTAAAGCGCTTTGGGCCTTCAATGAAGGTAGAAAAGCGCTATATAAGTATACACCATTTACCATTGAATTAAACATGGATTTTAAGTGAAATTGACATTTTTCCCTCATCAAACTTGATTTTCTTTTCTGCAGCAGTGTTTGGGGTTTACAACAATACTTCCTCAGACTAATAGCTGAATAGCCAGTATTAGTACCGGTGGTAGTAGTAAGTCTGTTTTAGTAAATTTTTTTTGTGCAATGCTCAAATTAGTCAGCAGGCTTTGTCTGTATAAAGCTTTAAAAAAGGGGTTTTAGTTTAACTAAAATGCATAAATGAATGTTTGTTCCTTGGCTAAGCAGTAAACTAATTAACACAAGTAGCACCCTGGCACAACCTGCCGTATTTCACCTGAGTGAAGAAATTCAGCTCTAATTAGCTTGTTCAGATTACAGATCAGTCACAGGGTTTACATTTTCCTCTCATGAGATTAAACTTTTAGTTTCTGTTGACTGAAATGGACAAAGGGTTAAATTGTGTTTGTAGAACCGGTGACGTTTTTGCTGACTGTCATCGGCCTGTGTTTTATTATTTTATTCTAATTCATGAGGCCTAAATGAGTCTGGAGGAAGATATCAGTGTCTGGTAGAATAGTTTAAAAATATGCTCAAGTTACAGGAAGCAGAGGGAGCATAATGTTCCGGCTGATTTTTATTTTATTTCTAAAACCAGATTTTATTTTTTAAAGGTAATTTGGACTGCTTGTTGTGTAAGCTCTGTATGAATCAGTGAGAAAATAAATTTATTTGGAAAAAATGTAATTTAGATCAAAAGTCATTAAGAATGTAAGAGCATTGTTTTGAGTTTGTACTGTTTTTCCTCAAGCCTGCAGAGGAAAATAAAATGACTGAGGTTAAGAAGCAACTTTAGACTTCCTTTACTTAGGGACGGGGCTAAATCAGTTGCCATGTATTTGAGACCTGGTCTGTTTTGGAGTCTCTGTTGGGATTCCTCCAGCCTGCTTGAGGGGACAGCCCTCCACTGCTTGGTTGGTATTTTTAGAACAGGAGAGGCCCAAGAGACTCTAACCCGGCATACATGCAGCAAGATGAGAGAGCTGGAGCTAACAGTACTGAAGCAAAGGTGGCATCTTAGGAGTAGGCAGTGGATGCAGGATGTGTAGGCGTGTGTGAAGAGCAGCATTGGCTGTCAGGCCTGAAGTAATGCTCACAATGCAGAAAACACAATCAAATCTTCTTTAAACGAAGTGATGAAAAAGCAAAGTCTTGCCCATCTAAATTTACAGCTAAATTGGATTCACCCTTTGCCCGTATTTTCTACGCGTTTGGTATTAATTTCATTAAGTTTTTGTCAGTGACCGCTTTAAAATATTCAATGTGCTTTTCTTTTTAGTTTTATCCAACTGCATTGACAAACATTCAGGTTTCATTAGCTGATAGTGTTTTGTAGCTGATAGTTAAAGGAACCCAAATGAAGTTTATATCCCTGCAACGAGTCCCACATATTGATACTCTATTAGGGTGTGTTGATAAAGTGAGATTGGGTTTGTAAAAGCAGTTTGATTTACTGCATGTAGATCAAACAGTAAGTAATTGTGTACTTGTGTAATTGTGGCTGTTCTCGTATCTTTGTGTTTGTCAGAGCTGTACACAAATAATAAGATGTTGAATTCTTGCTGGGTCAGATAGTCCGCATTGCCTCTTTAGAAATTTTTCAAGTTTGTAGGAGTGCTCATCGCCGCACCTGTGCTGACGAACACTTCCTCGTCAGCTCCAGACCTCTGACGCTTTCTGGGTGTGGCAGCTGCAGTCAAGCAGGCTTGGTTATCTGGTCGGATTACCACATGAAAGTGGCATGATATGAATGCTATGACCTCACCAGTGTTTGAATATTGCTCCTTTTATCATTTATTGAGTTATTGATTTGGTTTATGTCAAGCATTAATTGTAAACATTGCAAGGAAAAAAAAATCTGAGATTTATCAAATTCATTACAAAAATAATGAAATGCATTGATTCAAAAAAACAAACGCACACTTAAGTCACATTTGATTAAAATAGTGATTATTAACTAAAAGGGCTGCACGGTGGCGCAGTGGTTAGCGCTCCTGCCTCACAGCAAGAAGGTTCCCGGTTCAAGTCCTGGCTGGGGGACCTTTCTGTGTGGAGTTTGCATGTTCTCCCCGTGCATGCGTGGGTTTTCTCCGGGTACTCTGGCTTCCTCCCCCCGTCCAAAAACATGCTTCACAGGTTAATTGGTTACTCTAAATTGTCCCTAGGTGTGAATGTGAGTGTGCATGGGTGTGTGATTGTGGCCCCTGCGACAGACTGGCGACCAGTCCAGGGGTGTACCCTGCCTTCGCCCATGAGTAGCCGGGTTAGGCTCCGGCAACCCCGTGACCCCGAAAGGGATAAAGCGGATTGGAAAATGAATGAATGAATGAATGTGATCACTTTTCATAAATATTGACCTGTTGGATTTGACAGGCACCTTATAAATAAAAAAATATTAATACTTTTTTTGTTTTCATGAGTTCATTGAAACTGGAGTGTTCAGTCAAGTTTGAACCTTTGTCCATTTTTAGTGACTGTGTCCAAATTCCAAATCCCAAATCCAATTTCCTGGATATTTTACTTTTTGCGTTTCAATGCACCATAGCCATGTTGTTCTACAGCGTCATAAGACACTCATTTTTTTTAGACTCTCAAGCTGATTGGTGTGATTGAGTTTGGAGTACCTCTAACTTGGCGTCCAGCTGTTTTAGACTTGACATGACTGATCAAAGCTGCATAGTACTGTCTGCAGTTAAGCTCCTAATTCCAACTGGGTCACAAGATGGAAAGCTATTATACAATGATCTTCTGATATACCAGATAAAAAGGCAGAGGACCTTCATTTCCAATATCATCATGGGACATTCATGTGGAGAGAGTGGTCAGTCATTGATACAGGTGGTTTGTGCCTTGCTGAGCATTGATGCTGCTTCAGGTTTAGAGTTTGAGACCTAGGTCTGTCTGTGAGTCTTTTGTGGTCCCCAGGTCACATTCAAAAATATAATTACTTTACTTTTAAAACACTTTTTTTTTTTTTTAATGCAGCAAGTAATTCTGGGAGGCCTCTTTGAATACTTGTACTTTTTTTTTCTTCCCCCAGAAAGGTGCTGGAATTGACCTCAAGTCTGGTCACCAAATTCAAACCATATTTAATTAGGTTTTTAATCATGCGGATCTAACTGAGTTAGCCTCAGTGTATTCTTCTATTCTGTTTAGGGTTTCTTTTTGGACAGTTAAAACATAACAGCAGTTCTGCCAACCTTCTGAGAAAAGTGTGCACTATAAAAACCCGCTTCTATCACATAGAAACAGCTTATCAGTTCGTCTGATTCACTGGAACATTCGATAACCTTTGATGTTTTATTCAATGATTGATGGTCATTTGGGCTGTGTTCTGATTATGTTCACTGGTCCCCCCCCCCCAGGTCCTTTCACAGATGTAGTAACCACTAACCTCAAACTGAAGAACCCTTCTGACAGAAGAGTGTGCTTCAAGGTGAAGACGACAGCTCCACGTAGGTACTGTGTACGGCCAAACAGTGGGGTCATTGATCCTGGAGCAACTGTCAACATCTCTGGTAAATCATCATTTCTCATTCATCTTATTTGTCTGTTTGTATGTGTTGGACAGGAAATTTTCACTGTAGTTTTTCTTTCATTTGTTTCTGTGCTTGACGTGTTTAACAGATATGACACCAGAGTTTGATGTTCCTACAGAAGTTATGAGCTGGACGCTCAGAATGTCAGAATCCCCATGTTTTGTCTTATCCTTACTGTTCTGAACTTTTCAGCAAGATGTTTAACACAAGTTTAGCTGCAGTTTTCAGGATATAAACCCAATAAAACACGTAGTTTCTGTCCTGATGATCACCCAAGTGTGATGAGCAGCACCTGGTTTCTACTTAAAACCGTAACTCCTCTAGAGCTCATCCATATCCACCTGGGCCCCTCCCAGACCAGAACAAACACACCATTGTTGGTCAACTTTAGAGAATAACAGTGAATACTGGCACGCCATTCACAAGTCAGTGAGCTGCTAAGCTTCAAAAGCAGAAAAGATTTTGAAGCACTGTCCGGGGATCCTGATCTGTGTGGGAATGAGCTACTTGTAAAACCAATTCACACAATGTGTAAGAACAGAGTTCAAAAGACCTTTGAATCCACACCACATTGGTTTTTTACTAGGAAAGTCAATATAAATTCATAAAAACAAGGATTTTTTTTCTCTTTTTGGTGTTTATATTTTATTAGTACCATAGTTTTTAAAAACTTCCTTTGTAATGTCTTCCTTCACTGTGTTGCAGTTCTTACTGTATTGCTGATTTATGTATTTATTTTAAACAGCGCGTTGTGTTCTGTCTTGATTGGCTGTTCATCTTGTCAATCAATCTTATGTTGTGTCTCCTGTGCAGAATGTGTTCAGTTTGCCACATTTCATAGATCTTTGTTGGCGATCAGATCTTTGTTTTCATTCTATGATCCTGGACTTATCTTTCTATGAAGGTTTGATTTTTGAGTGTTTAAAAGGCCTACACCTTGTAAAACCAACTTTTTGAGCTATTAAGTGTATTATAATGTTCATTCCCCATTATAAACAACCACAAAGCAGTATTGTGATCCATTCATGCATCTCCAAGCATTCCCAATAAAAACCTGCGCTCTGGCCACCAGCCCATCCCAATCAACAAAAGCAAGCAGGTTTTCACGAGTTCTCACTTTCTCCACTGAGCTAACAGTGATCGGCAAAATACTTTTATTTTATATGCAAAATATGTACATCAATCTTTGCAAAGTTTGGATGTTGGTCATATATCTTCCCTACGCCTAAGGCTCCTCCCTATTGCTCTAATTTTATCAGCTTTTGAAGCTTTAACTGTGTCCGATCTTGTTTTTGAAGCGGTATCCCCCCGTCAGTAGTGATCCGCGTGGAGGTGAAACGCATTTCTTCATGTAGGTGTGCTTAGAAGCTCATAAGTTTACATTTAAATTAAGTAATAACTTTTTTCGTGACTATTTAAAGCTATTAAACCAATTGTGTAGTTTTCGAGCACTGGCAGTTACATGATAACGTAGATGACCGGCAACTATTGATGACATTAGTTGGGTTAGTAACTTCTGGATTTGAGGACACGATTTTTCCATATCTCTCTGCTTAGGGGGCTAAACGTAGGGGTAGGGAGAAACTGTAAGGGTAGGGGAGGAATTCGAATTCAGCCATAGTTTGTTTTCATGGGAGAAACGCATACACGCTGCAGAGGACGGGTCTAAGTTGACGTCACAAAATGGGCGGCACCCACAAGGAGTGAAAGGTAGTGCCTCGGAGATTGAGGCATCTTATTTCTGGGTAGGAAAAGATCTCAAAAAAATAACTTGTATTTAAAAAAAAAACAATTGTGCCAAAAGTAAAATATTATCATATATTTATGGATATAGTTTACCCTGAAAGGCTTAAGAATAGCACAGTATAGGCCCTTTAAACAAGAGAGAAAAGTCTGAAAATGTTCCAGTATGTCTGAGAAAAGTGGGTAAAGATTTTTAAAGAATCCCCTTCAAACTTTATATTTGGATCCACAAAAACAAAGTATATATGTGAAATAACCAAACTAAACTTCAGCTCCATTAGGCTAATTATGTTAGCAGCTTATTGTACTGTTGTAGTAAAACAGTTACACTTTCTTCACCCAACAAAATAACGTCATAAAGAAAAATGACATAAACTCATACTCGTGCACCCACACATTAAAGCACATTTTTGATTTCCCTCCTGCTGTTTCAGTATTAAACAGTTATCTGGCCACTTGCAGAGACAAGGGAACAGATGTTGGTGGAATTTTGTTTCAGGGACTGATCAGGGTGCAAGTGTGACCTACAGCAGTTCTCAAAGCCTGCACTTTGCTAATTTGTCAGTTTAGGCTACATTGCACTGTTTAAAAAACAAACTCTAATAAGGTAATATAGTTTTCAATTAGTTGGAAAAACCTTTCGGAAGGGTTTAGTAAAGAATGTTGAGTTCTATGAAGGAGAAACAGACATTCCTGGGACGTTTGAGTGCAGGAGTTCTCCAACAGAACATCTGCTCAGCAAATTAAATTCAAAGAAATTTATATCAGCCTAAAATTCAATAAGGTTGTGGTTTAATTGACTGACTGGAGGTAAAAAGAAAGTAACACTTACTGCTACAACAGTATAAAGAAAACCTGTTGTTTCTAAGATGTACATTTATTCATGTCAGTCAGCTTCAGCACTGATATTGTCAGTTTAGAAGTATGATTGCCTTCTTTTAAACATGTTCAAACTTGATATTTTCCAAAGCCAACAAATACTTGTCTTTTTAGTGTCATTTTATGAAGTAAAAAAAATATTAACGGAAGGACAAGGTGTTGAAAAAATGTTTTCAGCCAGAGTTTAACCTTATTGATTCCCCCAGAAATTCCAGAGACACAGTCGGATCACCTGAATCTACAGTCAGACTTTTCCAATTTACTGTAAATCAGTTATTATTGAGGACAAATGGGAAGCAAAGTGCTCACTCCAAGCACAGACACAGGCTTTATTTCACCTTACCTAAACTTCCTTATAAACCATACAAACCTTGAAGTTCATGAATCCTTTCTTCATGTTTCTCTTATGAAAGTTACATTTCTCTTCCCAGTTATGCTACAACCCTTTGAATATGATCCCAACGAGAAGAGTAAACACAAGTTCATGGTGCAGACCATTTTTGCCCCACCAAACGTTTCAGACATGGATTCGTTGGTAAGTATTTCTCTGTTTTCAGATATTTGAAGCTTTTATTAATAAACATAAATTTTTAACACAAAATAAAGATGTATATAAAAAAGCTAAAATCTGAGGAGAACCAACTTCATGCAGGACTTCACAACAATCCAGCAGTTTTAAAGAAACTGCTGGATTTAAAGAAAGTTGAAAAGAAGTGAATTTAAAACAAGCATAAATAAACAGTGCAGATTTAAACTTTTGAATACACATTAATCAAATGCAGCTGAGAATAGGTGGGGCTTTAATCTGGATTTAAAAACAGAGTGTTTCAGCTGATGTAAGACTTTCTGGAAGTCTGTTCCAGATCTGTGGAGCATAGAAGCTGAATGCAGATTCTCCATGTTTAGTTTTGACTCTAGGAACTGACAAAAGACCAGATCCAGATGAGCTGAGAGGTCTGGCTGGTATATACTGGATGTTACAAACATACCTGTTGGCTTCAGAAGACTTCACATACAAACTTGTCAATATGTACACAAAACAGCTACAGTTCACACACACACACACTTCTGCATACAAACCAACACATGTGACGTATTCATTCTGCCACGTAAACTAATTGTGCAAAGGTGAGCTGACATGTGTGTTCAGGTGAATGTTTATGTTAAGCTGAGTTGGGTAATGGAATGTGGAAAAAGAAAATAGGAGGAAGAGTTCCTGACCATCCCCACACCAGGACCCTCACCGACACAGCAGCGGCATCCAGCCCCCCCACCCCCACACCCATACTGTAGGGCCGACGGAGGAAATCCGCCTGCTGGGCAATCCAGCCAAGCACCCAGACCAGGGCCCGCAGGACCGCCACATGGGCCCCAACTCCTGGAGCAGTGAGGCACAGGAGTACAGAGAAAGCAAGGCCGAGCCCAGCCAGAAGAGCAGCCCTCCCACCGCACCAAAAGAGGGGGGGGGCACTGTCTAGCAGCTCCACCCCCTGAGGTGCATCACAATCTGACCCCCCCCTTTATAAGTGGTTGCATGAGGAAGGAGGATAGGTGAGGGGCAGCTGCCAAATTGACCCCCGCTTATTTTTACATAGGTTATTTTTTTATTCGCGTTAATCTCTTGCTTCCGTGATGTCCGTTTATGTCTGAAATGCACACTTGGTCAGAACATTACCCTGCTCATACCATGGTCATTCACAAAAAATAAATATTGAATACATTATTAGAACTTTAATCCTGTTGTATTTTTAATTTTAACTCTAAAAGTGGTGTGTCATGTTGTCATGGTAACAGTTCCAGCACAGCACGCACAACGAGCGCGCTCTGCTCTCGCTCTTACCTTCCTGAGGAAAGCGTTCGTCACAAGCAAATAAACAAAGCATCATTTCAGAGGGAAAGTTTGCCTCTTCCTGCATGTTTTTGTCTAGATGATAAAGCAAAAGTTTGTTTCAAAGAAACAAAGTCTAATTAGTTCAATTCTCCCGATGTTTCATTTCCTCCTCCTCTTCCCTCTCTCTTTTCTGCTGCATCTCAATATTCAAAATGATCAAATTCACCAAACAGGGTAAAGGAAACTATAAAATCACTAAATGTCTTTTCTACTGTCTTGCTGTTGGGATAAACCATGGAATAAGGTGTGTCAACATATGAATTATGATATTTATAAGAAGTTGTGGTCAATATTTTTTGGGATTGCTCAGAAGTGTTCCTAATGTTTTTTTTTTAAATGTTTTTTACTAGAGCACTCTGGAACTGAATTATATATATTTTTAAATTGTTCGAGATTGGGAGAAAAAAAAAATCCCCCTTGGTGGTATAAAGGTAGAAGCCTGTGAAAGTAAAAACTTCATAAAGCCACTTTTTCATTTATTTTGATCTTTTAATGTGGCACAATATCACAAATATAAATGAAAATGCCTCCAAACGATTAATTAATTGCACCAAAAAATTATCGCATGGCAGCACCAATATTATCCAGTACAAATTTAAAAGTAAAGAAGGTTTTATGGTATAACTTTTCTGACTGCAGTAAAAAAATAAAATAACATTGACTTCAAACTGACAAACTTCTCCATGTTTCAGTAAGCTGCAGCTTCATCTAGGTTTGTGTGTTCCACTGCTTCAGATGACAAAGCATGGAGCTTTTTAAGAAGCGGTGCAGGTGTGATCATGTGAAAGCGTGTGACTGGTCTCATGATTGATGTTTGACTGCGGTTTTTAACATCAGAGAGGCTGTTCAGCTTTAATTTATGCACGTCAATCCTGCCTGAACCGCATGCTGTACAGCCCGTCACACAGAGGATCAGAAACTTCACTGTAGATTCTGGGCATTAAACAACTTTTGCATCAAAAGTGGCTCTTATTTATTAGTTTTTCTTCTTTTTGTCTAAACTCAGGACACATTCTAGACTTTTTCTCTTTCAGTGCTTCATTCTGAAAGGTGGAAACAAACTGTGAATTTGTCCACCAGAGGGCAGCAAAGGCTGCACCAACTGCTCCATGATGCAGGTTTTTATCATGAAGAGGCATGTCAAAGTCTATGTTCATTATAAAGACCACAATGGTCAGACTGGTTCTGGATGCAAATGTACATAACAGTATATAAAGACTTTCCCTCCCAATTCTGTGTTTTTAGTTCTTTTTAGAGATGCTAATTCTGAGGAAGCTTATTCTTTTGAGTTGATTAAATGAAATGTATATAAATTACACATTTCTTAACTTGATACCTTTCCTAAAGCACACTTTTTTTTGGTGGCAAACTCATGGTGTGTGTGTGTGTGTGTGTGTGTCAGTAAGTGATTGTGCACATGTGGGTGTCTGTGTGCAGATGGAACCCAGCTGCATGCAGTTTGATTTGACGAATAACATTCATCTCATTTTTCTTTTTTTTTTCCACCAGTGGAAAGAATCTAAACCTGATGATCTCATGGATTCCAAGCTGAGATGTGTCTTCGAGCTGCCTTCTGAAAATGATAAAGTGGTGGTAAGAAGCTCTGTAGCTCATGAAATTAGCATATTTATAAGTTGAAGCTTCTCTATTTGGTTTTTGGGCATCAAGTATTTGAATGTTAGCAGTCCTTTTGTTTTTTTTAGAGAAGAAACACAATGACGTTTCACTCAGGTTTGGTCTGTTTTCTCTTTGTATTGAACTTTAATCAAGGTTATTTTAGGACAGAATTCTTCAGTTATTCTATAATTAGTTGAGGTTTTGAATAGTTGTAGATTTCGTGTTGAGATTGGGAGCCAAGTAAACCAATTCTGAGGATGGAGGTCACTGTTGGAGCAAACCTCAGGATGGCAGATCGCTCTGAGACAACCGAATGTTGAGGATTTCCACACTACACAGCTTTAAGATCAGACAATCGTACACTTTATCACTACATTTTCTGAAGCGCATCGTCAGAACCCAGTACAATATTGGTGTGAGACATTACATAAACTGTTGCAGGTCATGCAGTTACTATCCTGACTCCACATTTCTGTCAACGTTTTCCATAAAGATGCATTTGAACTGCTCCTAGTCTGACTTATCCCTTAGAACCCGTCTGTCACGACAGATCCTCCCAGGAGCATTAGTCCCAGAAGACATCGCTTAAGCTCTCTATTATTGTGAGGATAACATCCCAGCTTCAGTAGTGTTTGAATTTTAATAACAAGACTTTTTTTGTTTCCATGTCTGCTGTCCCACAAAACAAATCCACATTGGACACAGTTAGATAAACCTACGAGAAATGCAGCTTTTTTTTCCTTCTTCAGCCTGAGTCGTCCCCCCCCCCCGCCCCGCCCCCAAAAGGTAACTTTCTGTGCTTTGTTACACAGAATGCGGTTGATTCAGTTCCGGTGAAGGCCGAGCCGACAGTGGAGGATTCAGAGCTGAAGAAAATGCAGGAGAAGTGCAGGAGGCTTCAAGCTGAGAACAATAAGCTGAGCGAGGACAACCGACAAATAAAGGTTAGAAATGAGTGGTCTGTTTGCAAAGAGAAATCTGGGAGGGAAGTTGGCTTATACAAACATGCAATCATAAATGTACAACTGAATTTGTTTTGTTTTCTTGCAGGAAGATGTCATTAGAATGAGAAAAATGCCTCCACCAGACCACATGACATCAAACTCAACCGCCTTCTTGCCCTCCCTCCTCGTCGTCATAGCAGCAATTTTCATCGGTTTTTTCTTAGGGAAGTTCATCTTGTAGACCGAGACATGCATGTCGGGCGTACCCACCCCCTCTGCAGTTAAAGATCACACGACGAAAAAAAGAAAAGAGCTGGAAAAAGCGAGAAATCTTTCTGTTGACTTTGCCATATCATTGGTAGTGTGGCCTCCAGTGAACACATCTGTACAGCAGCATTCGAAGGCTTTGCCTTTTTACAATCACACACAGTTAGTGCGCACAGAGTTAAGACGGGTGACAAAAATCAAACCCCTCCCTCCTTTTTTTCCCCCTTCAGTTTTTTGATTGTAATTTTGACTCTACTGTTGTGGTGGGACAAAGACAAATGTACACTTGCGGAGGACTTTAAACGGTGACGAAGAAAGCAGTCATAAAATCAGGGTCTCCTTTCTTCCTTTTTTCTTTCTGCTGTTTCTATAGGAATTGAATGGAACTGTAGTTGTCTTTTAAATGTTATTTTAAAGGTTTTTAAACAGACAAGGACAGAACTTCCATTTAAAAAGACATTGCCCCCCTGTTGCTGGATCGCCACTGAAGTCAATTTGTTTGTAATTTCTACTTCTTGTGTTGGAATGTTGAGGTCCAGCTGAGGATTTAGGTGCCTCCTTCTTGTATATTTCTCCTGTGCTTTTCCTCACACAGATGCAGGCTTGTTATTGTTATTATTATTATTATTATTATTACAAGACTTATATTCCTTTTGAGGCAAATATTGACTGAAATATTTCTATTCTTAAGATGAAAATCCTGTCCCATGGTATTAATCATTAATCAAATAAAGGTGAACATTGTGGTTTTCACGGCTGTCTCTTCCTTGAACGGGTTTGCCAGCACTTTCCCCTCTTTTTGAGGAAGGAGGATGGTAATGAAGAATCCATGTGACCAGAATGAGTGGGACTTTGCTGCCTCATCAGTGTTCCTTTCTTGCTGCCGTTAATTCGGGAAACGAGGAAAAAGGTTTGCGGGTCACTCGGCTTTGATGTGAAAGCTGGCTCGATTTATTTCAAGTTTATGGGGTAATTTCTACTGAGTATTTCAGTGACAGAAGTGTTGAATCACTTTTGTTTGTTTGAATCTGTTAGTGGCTGACTCTTTGAAAGTAAAGAGAAGGCGTTTGCTCAACCACAGACTGTTGGCATGTGAAGCTTTAATGTTTGGCATATGGCATCAGTGAAGTTGTTATGAGTTCAACTAACTGTTCTGTTGACAGGCAGGAAAATCAGATTGTAGGCAGGAAATGTATTTAATGGATTTTGAACCAGTAATGTCATGAGGAGAACATGACATGGATGTCAACCACCGAGAAATAAGCTCCCCAACTAGAAATGAGCATGTTCCTGCCATTTAACTGTGGTAAAATCCACGTGTATCTGTACCTGAAGGTTCACACCTGCACTTACAGACCATTGTACTCGAAGGATAAATGTAAAAACTCTTCAAAAATGACTGCAGCTTCTCAAATGTTTAGTTCTTCCTCCAGATGGGAAGGTCACTGTCAAGAACATGTTTCTTCCACACAAGCGGGTGAACGTCCAGCAGAAGTCCCGAGTCTGTGGGTGCCGACGTCTCTTTTACACCTGTAGATTCAGTTCCACTCTAAAGTGCAGTTCATGCGGTGCAGCAGTTTGTGAGATCAGTTCTGTTCGTAGAAATCCACGCTCTAGTCCTGGTCCTTTAAAACCCAACATGTGAGACTAAGTCCACCAGAACAGCAGCCCAGCTGTGACGGGGAGAGCCAGCAGCAGGGCGCTGCTGCTACTTTGCCATCCTGAGCCGTTGCTGCGATGCAGCAGAGACTCACTCGCTCTGCCATCTTTGCGGTCTGATCTCTGGCTGCTCAATGAGCACTGGACCAACGGCATCTGGTAAGAAGTCACCCGCTTCTCTGGGCGGTCTGGGCTGGAGCCGTCAGTGGGGCGCTGGCCATTGTAGAGCAGGTACCGTCCGTGGACGTCCTGCTCCATTCGGAAGAGCTCGTACTCTGTGTGGGGCAGCCGAATGCCTAAAGCCAAGCAGCCATTGGTCGAGGTGACGTCCTGCTCCACCTCAATCTGCCAGGAGCCCGCCAGCCCACACTCATTATTGCTGAAGACGTTGAGAAGGGTGGTGGTGGACATGTCCATGGGGGTCACCGTCATATGGTTCACTGAAGTAAGAAATAAAAAAAATTTTTTTTTTAATGGATTCTCTCAAAATCGCTCCTGACATTAATGTTGATGAAAACACCATTTTAAAAATCTGTCTGTTGATGCTTCAGTGAACAGGGATGGTGGTCCCACCGCTGAACAATAAAGCAACTGTCAGCATGAGGTTGCTGCTTTCGGTCCTTAACGTGGGCAGGACGCCACCTGACTCCTCCATCAGGGCAGAGGAGCAGAAAGAATCTGTTTATGAAATAAAATATATTTTTTTACAAGACAAACCTTTAAAGACAAAATCCGTCCCGCCAGGAACGTGGGTGGAGTGCAGCCCACGGCTGTAGCGTCCACGGGCGTAGATGTTGAAGATGGGGTGTTTACAGAGGGGGTCAGAGTAGTGGTAGTAGTAGCCCTCCCAGGTGTGGTTGTTGTCATGAAAGATGAAGTGGCGGGTGAGGAACAGAATTTCGGGCCGGATCTCGCAGCGCTGGCTCACCCACTGACCATACAACCCCACGGTTTGGTCAGCCCGCGGCGGCAGGATGGGAGGATGGAACTCATCAGAGCGGTAGATGATACGGCAGGCGATGCAGCTGTGGTCATGGTTCTGCGAACAGAGAACGTGCATGCGTCATCGATGTTCCCCCCACCTACAAAACGGAGAAACTACCTTTTTCTACTTGACTCCTTTACTTCAATTCATCAGTTGGTTCTTCTCATATTTTAATGAAATTGAAAAAAACAATTGTGTTAATTAATGAGGATTACAGATGTGTACAAATGTAATGAACTTCCATTAGTAGTAGTTAGAGTTGAAATGTGTCAAATATGCTGTTGACCTCCAGCTGTTTGGGTTTAATGAATCTGATGCTGAAGTTGAAGATCTTTTAAACACACAAATGGGGAAAAAAAGTGACAACTGGATCCTCAGTGGAGAAAAAACCCCACACTTTAGAAAAAAAAAAAAACACTGCCAGAATTGTCTGATCGATCCCTTTGTTTTTCAGTGAAAAACGCAACTAAAAGGAACAGAAGCCATGACATGGTCTGCAGCGAGCCAGGCTGTCTCAGAAACTCCACTCTGATGCACATTTATCAGTAAATGGGAAGAGTAGAGGAATCTGATCACATCAGAATCACGGAACGTCTGTTCCTCCCTGAACTCAAAGACTAGAGCGCCTTCACTCTGTTCAACAAAACCCCGTCCAAAGAGGAAACTCCAGGGAGGGAGGCAGGTTTTCATTATCCAAGGGTGGCCAAGCCTCAACCCCAGTCACTGTTTTCCCAGACAACTAAATGTCTACATGAGATTGATGACGGCTAAAACAAAAAAAATGAAACCAAAAAAAGAGCGTTGAAAGAAAAGACAGAAATCCCCACATCCAGCAGATGAGATAATCCTGGAGCACGCTCCTTAACCGAGAGGGAAAGGTTAACGGGGCAACTGGAATCCAGGTCTCCCTTTGCTTCCAGGAGTGTCTGCGTTTTACAGCCATACACCTCCATGTGAGTCAGATTTTCCTCAGTCTTACCACGGACATATGTGGACACAACTGTATTGTGGACTTCAAGGTCATTATAGTTTAAAAGTTCAAATTCAAACACAAGAAAATCACTCTGAACAGAAACGCTTTGATTTCTTGATGTTTTTGGTGCTCCTCTTCACCAGAGGTTTGGCTCTCCATCAGTCTTGGGAAGACTACCTCTCTGGTTTCTCCAGATTACAGGTACAGCTCAAAAACTTAGAATATTGTGAATTAAAAAAATGTTTATATAAAATCCTTACATCCATGCATCTTCGTTGCTGGAGCCAATCCCAGCTGTTCCAGGGCAAAAGCAAATTTGATGATTATGGCCTGAAGAGCCAGCATTGCTCGGGGCAAATGCAAGCCCTGTACGTTCATATCTGCCTTCAGGTCCTCTGCATTGTTGGGTTTGGTGTTACTTGTGTTCTTCTTGACAAGTCCATAGATTTGTCAGAATCAGGTCAGGTTGGTTTGCTGGAGAATCTTGCAAAGTAACCCCATGGTAGCTGAATCAGATTTTGGTACCTTTGGCAGTGTGGGCAGGTGCCAGGTCCTGCAGGAAAATAAAAGCAGCATCTCTCTACAGCCTCAAAGAGCAACTCATTGTGCTCTGGAGACCATTTTGGATCATTAAACAACTAAAATGATCTCCTTCTCGTTTTGTCTCTGATTAAGGATCAACTCAACATGAGGAATGCTACATTTGTAAGCCATATCTATTTGTCTGCATGTGCTTCAGTTCACTTCCAGTGAAGCTCCACAAATTGTTGAATGGATTTTATTGGAAAACTCTCTCAAGGCTGCAGTTCTCCTGTTGCTGCTGGACTTTCTCCTTCCACTCAGTTTCTGTTCATATGCTTGGGTGCAGCACTCTGTGGACAACCAGCTTGTTTAGCAGTGGTCAGTGCCCTCCTGGTGAAGGGTATCCATGACTGTTTCTTGGTGTGGAGTCAGCAGTCTTCCTCATGAACATGTAGCTACTGACCCAGACTAAAGGTTAAGGGAACCTTGCCAGATGTTCTGAGTTGCTTAGCTGATCAGGTTGTGACACCAAGAGTTTCCAACATTTCATTTTCACAATAATTTACTTTTTCTAAGGCACTGAATCAGGGGTGTTACAATAAAAAAAAAAAACAAGTAATAAAGTTTTAACATATTCTAATCTATGTATAAGCATTCCATTTAAGATACAGTTTTTACATTTTAAACTGACAACAATAAATAAACTTTTTATGATATTCTAGTTATTTAAGATGTATTTCAGTGTTTGTCTCCTTTTTGACAGGTCACAGCAGATGGTGGCTCTTCAACAAAAACCCTTCGATGTGATGTTTCGGTCTCTTTTACCAGCTAACAATAACAGTAAAACCCTGGTCTCTTGCAGTGTTCTGGACTCAAGTGGATTATAACAACTCTGAGCGTTTGTCTCTTCAGCAACCTTGGATGGAAAACCCCTTACTTTAATTAACTCTATTAGCTATCATTCAACGTGATGTGACAGTTTTCATTGCAGTCAGAATTGAAGACTTGCCAACAAAATGACTCAGAAACTCTCAACATTCAAGAAAAAGAATCAAATAGCAAGCTCTAGTGGTGAAGGGAGGACAGTCTCTGCCTTACAGGCAGAGCTGTGGGCCAAAAATCCCTTTGGGGACTCGTTGTCCAGTTTATTGCTGTGAGCTCACAGTAATGACTGACGGGAACTCAGGCGGGTAACCATTTTAAGACACTTCTCATCTCTCACGAGGAGAGGGGGCTGAGCCAGAGCCAGAGAGCCCCGAAAAAACTGAAACCGCTTTTAAAAAAGTGCTTAACAACATTTTCAACTAAGCCGGCTCCAGATCCTTCTCTTCCCAATCTTTCAGATGAGACAAAGGGATAGAATAATGTGAAACATTAGGGATTCCATTTAGCTAACGAACTACATAGTACAACACATTACACAGTTGTTAATCCATCCATCCATTTTCCAAACCCAGTTTATCCCTTACAGGGTCACAGGGCTGCCAGAGCCTAACCCGGCTAAAGTTTTTAATAGATTTGAAAAATGATGACCAAAACTGCAAAAGCTCAAAAAGTTGGTTCTCTTGTTAATAACTATGACAATACCACCACTGGGATGGAAATGGTATTGGTGTTTTTAACATGTTGTAGCATTTTTCTGGTGATGGAGGACATATATAACTGGAGTTTTGCCTGGTGTCAGAACGCTGGGTATCAGATGCAGGGCATGGATTTTCCAACCTGATCATCACCTAAAAACTCTTAGAAGTTTCTCTGACAGTAAAAGAAACTGTTTGCCTCAAAAGGTGCAGTCAAAAACATTGGGTAAAGAGTGACGTCATTTTTGTTTATGTCTGAGTCACCAGTTTGTCTTTTAACGGGATTCTGCTGAACAACAATCTATATAAGTATATATAAGTATACCATAAGTTCATTTTTCACACACACAATATAATTGTTGTTACTTTGTTGATTTCAGGTAATGAAAGTAAGCTGCCGTTATCAGTACAATTTTGACCCTCTTTAGGAAATATCGAAAGTTTAGACTGAAACATTTAAGCGACTTTATTGTGTAATGTAATATAATTGTAGATAGATGAAATGTAAAAAATACAGTTAGTTTGGTTGCTTTGGTTTTGTGTGAGAAACCACTTTATAACAATGGCTGCTGCCAGCTCTCCAGCATTTGGATGGATTCAAGTGAAAATACAGCTGTGTTTAAATCAGGATTACAGAAATCTCAGCCTGGCAGTCGTTCTCACCGCAGAGCGCCTACGCTGCTGGACGGAGCTCTGCACTGGAAGAAAATACTTTTACGACTTTATCGAAATTTAAGAAAGGTCAGGAAATGAGAGAATAAGGTTAGAACTTCTGCATCAAAGTGAGATGACATGAAGATGATTAGTTGAAGCTTTCTTTTTTCAGGAGATATTAATTTTTTGTTGCATTGTTTCCCAACAAGACATAAGAAAAATCAAAAAATGACCAGCTGCACCAACCAAGAAAACTTTAAAAAGCAGTAATACAAAAGTGCAGATAACCACCCAAAATGGATCGGGACCAAACGGTTGTGCTCCGCCTCGATGACGCAGTTCTGAAGCAAATACTACTGCTCTGCACTTGCATCACTGCTGGAGACCCACCCAGTGACCACAAATGAACAGGCTGGCACCAGCCAACGTTCTGGACCGGGACCAGCTCTGGTACAGCACTTAAAATTAATGGATTGAATAGCCACTGTGGCAGTTAAACGTCCCAAAAAGAAGCCATTACAACCCCATGAGGTGATCAAACCCAACACTTTTGAGTGGACTGCGGTCCTGTTCCACTTCTTCATGGAGAAATCTCAAATTTACTCCATGATCTCAGCTGTAGAGTGGTTAATCCTCCAAACAGTTAAGTAAAAATGCTTTTATGAAAAACATAACTATGCTTTAAAATGCTTTAAAACAAGCAGATCTCAGTCTCATATTTTTACTTCTGATTTATTCTCAATTTGGATAAGATCATTCAGTTCCCTCTTTAGAGCTCGGAGCATCGCTTTCTCCTGAGGTTTCTGTGTAAAAAGGCTCCTCTGGAGGCAAATAAAATCAAAAAAGGACACATGGATCCTCTGGTTCTACTCTGAGAACCGGATGGACACGAAGCAACAAAAGCTCTGATTTGACCTCTTGCATAATTAGGAAGAAAAAAAAACATTTTTGGAGCAGTTTAACTCACAAAACATCAAGATCTGGTTTATGTGTTTTGATCCCTTAAAGTCCCACACCGATCATTTGATTTGATCTGTTTTCAAAGTGTTCCCAATGTTTTTTTTTTCATGATTATGTCATTTTTAGGGAGAGTGTGCACTGCGTTGCTTTCTATGACATAATTTCTGCAGAGCAGCAGGATTTCATCTAGAGAAATTTACAACTGAGTTGTTTGTTGACTTGGCACAGCGTAAGCTTCTACATGCTCTCCCGCTTGCCAACAGCCCCTCACACCCTCAACCTGACATTACTGGTGCAACAAACATGGCGAACAATATCAGAACTATCCAGCCGTACAGTTTTGATCCAGATTCCAGCTCAGACGAGGAAAACAAAGACGTTCATGGATCTATTTGTCTGTAAGGGGATGCATCAGAATGGAGCTTGTGTACTGTGGATTGTAGTTTCTACATCACAACTGCAAGCTTTTTAACAGGGCATTTCTTTATCCAGACTACATCTGATACTCAGATATATAATTTTAATCTAAAATTGCTTCGTCATTAACAGAAAAATGCTACAAGAGCATGTTAAAAACAACAAAAACACTGTTTTCATCAGAGTGGGTCATCAAGTAATTGAAAGCGAGGAAGCCAAACTAACAAAGCTAGAAATTAATGCAATAAATAAAAAGAAGTACATAAAAACAAAGGAACAAATTAAATAAAACAAGTGGTGTTTAGGTAGATATCAGACTTGAGAATCACTACATTATGCCTGAGTGGGACAGGTCTTAGTGTCTCTAAATTGTCCCTCAGGTGTGAGTGTCTGACTCTGTGGTCCTGTGATGGACTGAAGAGCCTTTCCCTCCAGTGAGCTCCAGTGACCCCGAGCATATTTAAAAGACTAAAGAATGTAAAGTCAACCAAAGGACTCAATGCTAGAAGACCAAACCAAGTGTGTGCGTTTCATGTGGGTGCTCCAACCCCACAAAGTAATGCTGAATTTTGGACTGTCTACGTCTTTCACCACAAACACCCAGACTTTCTCCACCAGAACTGACGGGAGGAGGAGCACATGCAGCCCTGAAACCAGACCTGGTATGTGTTCACCAGAATAGCTGCGTGATTCCTGATTCTGGGAACACCACGTGCTGATTGCTCCCACTTCAGATTGCACCTCAGCGAGTGGCATTGGTTTTTCCAGCACGATGGGGGAATCTTTGTGATGGCCACACCCCTGTTTACATTCTCATCAGCAACACCAAGCTCCATCTTCTCCATGAAAGAGGATATTTATTTAGATGGTGCAGGTTTCCAGTGTAATCTCTGCAGGAGGACTGGGAAAACATCATGGAGCGGCAGGATGCTGCTGTTCAACTGTCTGCAGTTTCAGGTTTCCTTCAGAGAAAATGTTTAGTGTGGAAGGTTATAAGGTTGAGTTTATTGCATATTCTAGTCCCATGTGGATCAAACAACACTCGCTGCAGAAAAATGATGAGTCTTGGTCACTTTTACTCATTACTGGGCTAAAAAAAAACTTACAGAGAGTTCTGAGGGCCGGTTGTCGGTAGTGTGTGGTTGTGTGTGGTCTTTGGGGTGAGGAGGGTCAACTCTGTGGGAGTGGAGCTCATCTGTGGCTGCATAGTTGGAGCAGAAAACAAAACCCAATCCCTGACCTGAACAAACGCTTCAGTGAACACATGAGGCAAGTCCAAGTGGGAGAACACTTCTCATCCTTGTTTCTAAGTTGCACCTCCCGGCTGGAGAGTCAGAGCTGCAGCACAACGGGAGACAGTTGACCGCCATCCGTCCCGAGCCGACAGGAGGGGTATCTGTGGCAGCATATCCAGTGCAGCCTCCACCCCAAGAGGAGCTCAATCAGAATGAGACATCGGAGCAATTCACATCTGATTGATGGCATTGGTTACTGCTCAGACAAATACATTTTCCTTAATAAAGTGCTATTTTGTTATAACAATCATTTGTAAAAGAGCAGCACCCGTTTAAGCCACGTTTTTACAGTGTCAATCATGGCAGCTGCTTTTAGTGAGTCAGGCTGATCGTATATTACAAAAAATTAGTTTGTTTTAAGCGCCAAGATGAGCATTTTGTGTTTTTAATGTAGAAATATTAACCAGAAGAGCGCCTTTTTTCTTTAATCAACACATTTAGCATGTATTTATAAATGAGTCTTCAATTGAACCAACCTGAAAGATAAAAATCTCAACATTCACATCTACTGTATGTGATGGTTTAGACTCCACCTGGGAAAAACCATCCTGGCTTTAGTTTCACTTCATTGTTTCGTTGTTGTGAGTCTTTGACCCCACAAGGACTCATCTTCATGTCTTTATGTTGCTCTGAAAGTATTTCCACAAAAAAGGAAAGTTGTTTTCATGATGTGCAGCCATGCTTTAGTTTAGGATATTCTAATGAGTGAACCCATTTTTGAAGGATCGTCACTGTAAAATCTTGACAAAATAAATCCTCTTTTATTCCAGTCTGTGTTAAAATCTTCCTCACAACAAAAACACTATGCAGAGGAGGGAAAATCTGCTGGACTTAAATGTACTCGTGCAGCAGAAAAGTAAGGAAGGATGTGTGGACTGAAGCTGCTACAGTGTAGACCACCCTACTGCCTGACAGATCAGGAAAAGAATGAGAAAAAACTTCGAAGGACAAACCTTGGCGTTCTGTAAAGGCGTCTGGTAGGTGGATGGTTTGTAATAGAGCCTCTGCGATGGGTCAGTGTGGATGTCCCCCAGAAAAAGTTCCTCCACCAGGTGATCCAGGTTGTGATGCAGGTAGTGCTTCTCCAGCCTCAGAAGCTGCAGCTCATGCATGGCAAAGTTCAGCTCTTTGGAGCAGTTGTAGCTTCCCTCCTCCTCGCTCAACAGCTTGTATATCCCATTGGGCTCCCAGGGGCCCTTCACAGACCCTCTGCAGCTGCTGTTGAGCCTCTGGCTCAGCTCTTTGGCCACAGCAGCTGTGTGACACACTATCTGGACTTGGTTGAGGTGGTACTCAGCCCTTGTGGTCCCTTGGATGATCCAGGAGGTCTGGCGGAGGCGCAGCCGGCCGTGGATCACCAGCGTGTAGTTGGGTCTGGTGCAGTGGTTGTCTTCGTAGTAGAACTGCTGCGCTGTGAAGGTGTTGTTGGGGTAAAACCTGTAGGAGCGGGTCAGGAACTCCGGCCCGGATCTCACCTCACAGCTGCCAAGTAAACAGAGGTGTTAAAAAGAGCTCAACTGTCAATCTTTTCCAGCTGTTGCCTTTACTGATACGGAGAATAGTGTGCAAACCTTGTGGACACCCAGTGGCCTTCGACGATGGGGGGCATCTGAACCGTGATTTTAGCGCCATTGTGAAGGTGCTTCAGCATGTGCTGGCACTGAGAGTCATTAACAGATCCACCAAAGCTTTTCTCCAGTGAATGGCGGCTGGAGTGGCCTTTGGGGTAATGAGAAGAGGCGCCTTCAGCCCAAACTGAGGGAAAAGAGGACAACATGAAAATATATACTGCCAGTTCCAATGAGGCACAGACAAGTTTCAAAATTTTTCCAGTTACAAGTTTTGTTTAATTGCTCAAACATTGCTGAACACAAATTACAAATCAACATATTTGGAGCTGAACAGGTAATTAGCGAACAAGTTTTCTTTTTCGTATTTAAATAAACGAAAGCTGCTTACAACTGTGTGTCAGAGCACGACACAATAAAAGCTCATGTTTCACAATGATTTTTAATGAGCTGAGGTGTTTTAATATACGCTTCATTCCTGAAATTAAGTATTTTGTCTGATTCATTGAAGTCATTACATGACAAATGCATTTATGTTTGCAACCTGCAGCAGGCACGACACACGACATATTACCAAACTCTAAGAGCTTTAACACACAGAAGGAGAAATGTTTAATCTTCTGTCCACAAGTCTTCATTGAGACACAGAAAACAAAAGCCCTGGAATGAACTTCTAGGGATAAAATATCGGAAATGAAAGCATTTCATCTGAAAGAAGCCCAAGGCTCACATTCCAGTCAGGATTTACTTCATGAAACATTTTAATATCATCAAAATCTATCTTGAAATGTGAAGACTTCACCTAGAATTCCAGGTATCAGACCTGATCTGCCTGGAAAGCTCCTGTAATGCACAGGAATGCAGCAGTATTGTTCCTCTGTGAAGAATTTGCAGCTAATAACAGAGGAAGAACAAAACATGTTTAAATGGAGCTAAATTCTCTGTGAAGAGAAAAGCTTCATGCAGAGACTTACATGCAAAAACTCAAAGTCATGGTGTGTTAGTCTAATCTTGTGTGTAATTCAGTTTAGTGTATTCATTCCTACATTGAGGTTATCTCAAGATACCATAAAAAAGCAAATGATGATCAATTAAGCAATCCACATTATTCCAAAAATCCCAGATTGTCTGACTTCTAGAATAGTAAGTGACCAACAGAAGGGTTTTCAGTGTAATCCTCATACTGAGCGTGCACAAGCCCACAGTGGACAGCAAAAATCCCTAAAAATGAAGCATGAGAAAGGAACTTCCATCAGAACCAGGCCCTGTCCATCTTCTGTGTGAATATTAACATTTTTGTGGCTCCACTGCTGGTCCATCCTGGATACCTCTGAGAAGGTGAAGAAAAGGAAGAACCTTTTTTTGGGGGGGGGCTGAATTTGTAAAGGTAACTCTGGGTTGCACTTTTCGACAAAGACGAGCGTGACATAATTCTCCGCTCTCACAGTTCAGATGATGTTGGTTTTGAAGTTCCACTGTTTTACTACAGTTGGTTCACAACATCATATATTTTTTACATGGATATTTTTTGTATCATCAACAAAACTCTCATATTTCTGTTCACAGTCGTCTTAGTATGTTTAGTTTCATGATTTTAATTCTTTAATGATAATTCATATCATATATTATAAATTTTGATCATATTTCCCATGTTTAAGTTATTCATGATGTGCTGATCTTGATTGTGAGGTTTAAAAATTGGTTTTCTCTGAATCTTTCTTTAGAATCACACAACAAAAGCGCTTTGTGCATCCACAGTTTCATGTCGTTTCCCTTCCATCCAACTGAATGAATGAAATGAATGAGGGAATGATTAAAGGAGTGTGTGTGATTTTCTGAATGATATCATCCCTGCTGTCACTCCTTTAAACAGTAATGAATGAGCGTTAGACCTTCTTCCAACAGATTTCTTTTTCTGCACCTCTGTCATGGAGGCCACAATCAATACAAATCTGTCTCAGCGTCTCAGTCCAAACACAAAACTCCCAGAGTCCTCTTCCAGTTGGCCGGATCCGTAACGGCGGAGAGACTCCACATCGCTGCGAGGAAAAGACTAATCCATAAATGCAGAGGCAGACAAAGGAGCGCTCTATCTCTGTTTGAGTTAGTTTGACCACAAGCGGAATGGAAGAGGCTGTCTTATGAAGCAAACACCACCCTGTCAAACATCTGTTTTTCCGATTAAGATTTAACCTCAATCAATACTGAGCCCACTGACAGAAAAATATGCATAAAATATAGAACATCAGGAGAACATACTGACATCTACTGACAACTGTCTTCATGTGACACTGCTTCTCATTTATCAATCAAAAAGGCATTCATTAAAAAGTCATTTAACTCAACAAGTTGAAACAACAACACAGACTTTACTGTCCCACTATAGCAGTTTTCAGTAATCACTCATAAGAACATTAGAAATGTTTTTGATTCTTTTCTGTGAAACTTTTTAAACATTTTTTTTGACGGAAAATAAAATCTTACCCTAAATGTTTGGCAAAAGAAAACAAAACTGATCTGCATCTGTTGTAAAAATACTGTCATGAAAACAGATTATCTATCTACACACTTCAAGGCCCCGTGTCTCAGCTGGATCCCAACACTGATGTTTCCGTGCCGAGAGGAGAAACGCTGAGAACAATGTTCCTTTGTACTCCTGACACTTTCACTGCTGGATCCAAATGTCCCAGATCTCATCACCAAATCGCTTTACTTTTCAAGCAGATTTTTTTCAAATCCAATTACTGATCAATTCTTCATTCATTCATTTTCCGCTTTATCCCTTTCGGGGTCACGGGGTTACTGGAGCCTAACCCGGCTACTCATGGGCGAAGGCAGGGTACACCCCTGGACTGGTCGCAGGGGCCACAAACACACACACAATTTACAGTGACCAATTAACCTATGAAGCATGTTTTTGGACGGTGGGAGGAAGCTGGAGTACCCGGAGAAAACCCACGCATGCACGGGGAGAACATGCAAACTCCACACAGAAAGGTCCCCCAGCCAGGACTTGAACCGGGAACCTTCTTGCTGTGAGGCAGGAGCGCTAACCACTGCGCCATCGTGCAGCCCTTCAATTCTTCATTTCAGTACAAATTACTGCTGCTGATAATCATCCACATATGAATGTGCCGGCCCAAAAAGGACAAAAAGAAAAAACCCTGAGCAAAATAATTACATCTGAAAAGTTCTCTTTTTAAAGAAATATAAACTCTCATTCTTTTAACTGTATTGTTAAAAAATATTTCTGTCAAAGCTGTTGTGAGGGATCAATCTAACAGATTAAACTCTAAGAATGTAGTTTTTTTTTTACCAATAAAATAATTGAGCTCTGTTCATTTTTCACAAATGTATTTTTTGCCCTCATCTGGACACTGAAATAAAATGTTTCTTACTATTTTTTTTTTAAATCTGCAGTTTTCCAAAAGTTTTCCTCAAAGTTCCGGATTATTCGTCTTTTCCAGCGCATCGTTCCCAAACATTTGACAGCATTTCAAAAGAAGAAAAGGTCAAACTCATCCCGGCTGACCGCAGCGTGTTTATCCTTTGGTTTGGTTTACTGCCTCTGTTTTTAAACTTTATTTTGTTTGAAAGCTCTGTAGTTTCGTCCCCACAGTACATTTACATCAGCACAATACATTTTCATTGAACACACCACTTAAATGATCCACTTAAACATACTTAAGGATAAGTGGAGTCCAAAGCATCCATTTTATCTCAGCCCGCTCATTTGAAGTTGTTGCCAAATGTTTCCTCCTACTGTCACTGGCAGCAGATGGATTGGGTCAAATGCAGTCCCATAATCCTCTGCTGCTCAGCAGGGTTTTCATCAGGGGTGAATCTTTAAAGTGGCCCTAAAATCTCAGAGGGCTTTCATCTGCAGAGCAGCCTTAGGGAAACTCTCTGTGCTCTCTGACCTCCAGATATGTCTCACCACAGAGAAAATAATCCATTTTTGGTTAACTGACATGCTAGAATTAGGTGTGAGTGGAAATGAGGCTCTGTACCTGGAAAATCCTCATCCTCATCATCATCATCACAAAAAGTGTTCTGATATTTTTTAATACAACCATAGAACTTGTGGTGATTGCGTCGAACCATGTATTATTTTTTAAAAAGAAATAGTTTGAAACTTGCGCACCTGTGAGCAGAAACCCTCACTTACCCAAAAACGCAACAAGCAGCGCAGCAGGGAACGGTGCCATTCTGGATTCCAGACCCGAGCTCCAACAAGTTCCCGTTTTTCTAGTTAACCCCGCGGAGATCCTGGCATGCTTTAATCCAGAGCGCGCGGCGAACACTCCAGAAAGGCCCGAGCATCATGCAGGAGCCCGCTGGAACTGAGGGCTTCGGGGTGACGCGCGCCTCGGCGGTGCCTGCTGCGCCTCAGAGGACTGCTCCAGATCACATCCAAAGTCTGCAGACGGCTCCCCGCCCAAAGCTGATACTTTATGGGCGTGGAGTGCGCTAAAGTCCCCCCTTTCAGCTGTTTCATCTGAGCAGGATTTGCTCAGCTTTCAGAGACTCGAAAATCAAAGTCTGTAGATGAGATCATTGCAGTTATGCGGACAACGATCATGGCATCAGCAGCAGGACATCTCATTTTAAAGTCTGCGTGGTCATATTTTCTTCTCACAATCAGCTTTTAGGAGTATTATTTTAATAAGATAGATTTAGCATCCAGACTTTGCAGTAAACTGCTGTTGGGTCAAACAAAGAGCTCAGTGATCACACCAAGCATTTGTTCTCTTCATCCTCCTTTCATGAAGGAAGTTTCACATATTTCTTGACTAGAACTTTCAAATGATCCAGATTCTGCTCCCCTTCCCGCCTGGAGAGACCAGCGCTGCAGAGCTGCTCAGTCTTCTTCTCAACATCTGTTGTGTGTTTGACAGAGACCTTGGCCTTGAGTTTTCAAATTTATCTTCTCTGCTTTTGTCTCTGACTTTTGTGCCTGAGGACATCATCCATCACTTTCTCATTTACTCACTTGTACGAGTTTGAAACAAATCCATCTCTTTTAGACTACTGTTGTTGGAAAAAAAAAAACATTGACTTTGTTGCATTTCTGATTCAGTGATTACTCAAATGGGTTTACTGGGTTTCTTCAAGGGATTTAAAATGGTTTTGACGGGAAAACAAGTTCCATACCAAATTCCAAACAACAAATACCAAAACCTTTTCAATACATTTCATACAATAATTATGAGCAGCATATTAAAGAAGTAGAAGTCCCAACAAAATGAGAACTTTTGTTCACACAAGTGACAATGTCTACCTCCAAAAGTCTCACTGTTAGTAAAGATGTCTCTCAGGACCAATAGATAGATAGATAGATAGATAGATAGATAGATAGATAGATAGATAGATAGATAGATAGATAGATAGATAGATAGATATAGAAAAGGAGCAGAACAAGTTACACAGATTTATTCCCAACCTGCCACTCTACGTATATCCACTGCATTAAATAATTTGTAAAAAAAAATAAAATAAAAGATAAAACAAAATAAAAGAGTTAGGTAAAAATGAAACATGGTATTTCCTCTCGTGCATGCATCCTGTGCATGAATATTTTTTGACTGTTCACATGCACATACAGTATGACTTTTATGCAGGTAATGCAGTCTCCCACATGCCTGCAGATACACCATCACCTGCTACAATGCAACACCTGCCATGGCTTTCGGAGCAAGTCAATATCATAGTGGTATTCCCACTGGACTAATAATTTCTGATGTTACCAACTGCAAAAATGAAGCCTGAAGTGAGACCAACATAAAGTTTTCAATCAACGTTTTTAAAAATTGGTGATTTTTAGGACAAAGTAAAGTGACGTTTTTTCTTTTGGTTCACTTTCCACTTTCCAATTAAGACAAAAACAATGTAGATGCAGACATGCAGCCTCTACTGGTCATTTGAGGTACTGCAATAATTAAGACAAAATGGTTTAAATCTGAAAAAGAAATGTGGAGTCTTTGTACTCAAATCTGGGTATTTTCCCGTACACTTAACTTTAAGGAAAAAGAAACAATTGGTTGGTGGAATTAATTCCTGTGTCTTCTTGACATGATGCTTTCGACTTTGTGAGTTTGAGATGCAAATAAAGAAATTCTGAGCTTCATCACAGGTCTTGCTTTGAACCAACACTATTTGTGGTTTTTCCTCACTGGTCTCCTGAAGGCTGGAACAATTATACATGGTTTGTTTTCCACCTGCTGATGGTCTCAGATGTTTGGTCCAGTTTGACTTGGAGCCTTGATCAGAAGTGAAGGAGCTGGTGTCTTTTCAGAGGATTTTACGTTACACGCTAAAGGAAGCCGCTGTATGTTGGTGTTTCATTGACTTTCAAGTTGTTTGGGGAAATTCTTTTAATTAAAACACACTTTATTGATCCACAAAAGTGAAATTCGTTTTCTTTTTAATTTTACAACTCTTTTACATTGAAAAAGTTGTGTTTTAATTGTTTCTGGATCATTTTATTTCTTTCATTGTTTATCAAGAACTAAGACATCCTTTGTGCTGTTTCTTTTTCATTTAAGGGGCCAAACCATGATTTTATTAAGCCTTTCAGAGTAAACTATATACATATGTATGATCATATATAACATTTGGAACACTAAAAAAGCAGTTATTTATGAAATATGAGTTTTTTTGTGAATTCTTTTCATACCCGAAAGTAATACTACTCAATCTCTGAGGCACCGCCTTTTGCTCCTTGTCGGTCCCGCCCATTTCACGACATCATCCTTGAGCCATCCTCAGCGTGCCTGTGCGTGTCTGCACATGGAGATAAACAACATCTGAACTTTTTTGCAAAGATGGATGTGCATATTGGGCATATGAAATAAAAGCGTTTTACAGATCACAGCTAGCTCTGCAGAGAAAGTGTTGCCTGGGGGCGGTGCTGGCAGTGCAGACTCTTCCTGAAAGGGGCTGTCCTCAAACTATGATGTCAGCTCGTGAGAACACACTCATTTTCATGGGTAGGAGAGAGGCTGCTGCAGAGAGCACAGGTTTTTTTAGAGGATTACTCAGAAATTAGTGAACAGATCAATATACCACTTTGAGGTTGTTTATAGTGAGAAATAAACAGTATAATACACTTAAAAGCTCCAAAAGTTGTTTTTTCATGGTACAGTCCCTTTTATATACAATGTTATTAAAACCAGATGCATAATAACATCATTATTGTTCTATTAAAATTAACCTTTATTTTTATTCTAAATCTTTCCTCTCACATACTCTCAGCTGCTGTACAGGATATGGAAATTCAGAGGTGTTTTGTAGAAGAATTCCAACACAACATTTAACATTTTGGTTTTATTCATCCATCTGCTCACTCTACACACTTTTCTTTGCTCAGGAACCTGTTCTTGCCATCACTGAGGTAGGTCACACTTTGAACAAGGTTTCAGTCCATCACAGACATGAACCATCTCATCCTCACTGATGTAGAGCAGATGTTGTGTCAGTACAGGAACAGAAAGCTGGAGAGGAAGAAAAAAGCCACATGCAGGAGACACAAAAAGACCCCTACCGAGATTTGAACCTTATTGTGAGGCAATAGTACCAAGCAATCACATGCTGCCCCTTTAGGACATCTGTGGGATTTGCTAGCATAGTTCATTAACTACAAGCAACAGAATTGACCAAACAACGTCATGGTTTGATCATTGGAAAGGTAAACTAGCAAAAAACAAGATTGTAACGCCATATATTTGTTTCACAAACTGGTATCAAACTTTATGAAAGGAAAGATATGAAAGCTTGAGATAATCTCTTATTTTTTAGAGTTTACTGTACTTCAAAGTCTAATGTCTGAGGTTTTCTAGAGAAAAGTCCAGTAGAAAGTCTGTTTCCCATTCTAATCCTTGATCAGAAAGGCAACTCCACTCTGAGGGAGCTCTAATTAATTTCCTTTGTCTGGATTCTCAGGCCTCACTGTCGCCTTACTCAGAGCGCTCCCCAGTATTTGCTCATTCCCTCTAATCCCGGCTCCTCACTCTGGGAGAGTGGTCCCAGACCTCCTCTCTGTCCCTCAATTCCTTCTTCTCCCAGTAAACCGATAAACCTGTTGAGCAAGATCCGGACAAACAGAATGACAGGATTTAAAGCCAAGCCGGAATAGGTATTAAAAGGAGGGCTGCATTGAGGAGGTCCGGAGGCAGGGAGGTGAAACTGGGGCTCCTTGTTCTGGTGTGTTGGCCCCTGTGTTGTGCTGAGGGGTTAATCAAAGCATCACTGCACCTTCTTTGTGTTGTTGCAGGAATGCTATCTGCATGAGGTGGGAATAATGCTGCTGTGATTGTGCAGAGGCTCAGTGGAACAGTGAAGCCCCTTTGAAACCAGCCCCTGTGGTATTTGGGCATCTTATTACCTTTAAGAAGGGATCATCTAATGCCGACCCACCATTCTGCCCTGAACGCCTGAGCTCAGCCTCTGCTGAATTCAGCCCTCACACATATTTTTTCCATCAAGCCTCCATCATTAGTGTTGCTAAACATGTCAACTCAAATGAATGTGAGTGGAGATGTTTCAAAGAGGCTGTCGCTCTGCTTCTCATTAAGTTTGTTTTCTGTAGAACTGTATGGCTGAGCTGTTCTGTGTTTGCTCTGTCTTTGTGACTCCCTGCAGACATTTTGTGTCATGTTTGGCGAGCAAAAAGAAATGGAAGAGCTACAGAAACTAAATAAGAACTTTGCCAAGCTGTGAACGGTTAAACTTTAAATCTAGATAGTTCACTGCGTGGCTTACAGTCAGAGTAGGTCAGCTAAACTCTTGCTGTGCAAAGCATAGATAAAGTCATTTCTGGATGTTTTAATTGTTAGACTCTTAAGGACACGTGCTAATAAACACAACTCTAATGACTGAGAAAGTTTTCACTCTTTATGTCCACGTCACATGAAGGCAGTTCAGATGCATCACAAACACAGACAAGTGCGTTAACAGGTAAAGTTCAGGCCTCCTGGAGGTTCTCCACAAGCAAGCCAGCTGTCAGTTTCCATCAAGTGCAGAGCAAAGGTCTCCCCAGAGAGTCTTTAAGGACAAAACACCAACAATTATTCTTGAAAGGTCTAACTCAGAACAAATTCTTCGATTATTTAGTGAAGGCCTGTGGGCTGTTGGTATTTTTTTATTTCTCACAATGGACCAGCACGTAGACACGGCATTTACTGTTTGAAAATGGTACTGCAGCTTCCTTTCAAAACGTGCCAAATATCTGACTCTTTCCTTAGACAACAAATCCTGTCACGCACTGAATCTTTAGAAGTCTTATTTTCAACACTCGAATATTAAATCAATTTGGGTAAAATTTCTGTCTCAGATGGTTTCAAGATGAAATTATCTCCAATTAACAAGGTAACTCATTTTTTTCTGAAGTCCTCAAAAATATTTCCTAAAGTTTCTTATGATCCTGGAAAAGATGCTTTAAAACATGCATTGAAAGATTTGGACTGAATTAAATCCTTTTTACCCTGGACTGGTGACCTGTCCAGGGTGAACCTTGCCTTTGCCCCTACAGAAGCTGGGATAGGCTCCAGTAGCCATCAGACCCAAAAAGGAATTAAGCAGGTTTGGAAAAATGGAGTAAAGGAAAATCCTCTTTTTCATGCTTTCATTGGAGAAGCAAAGCAGCTGTGTTTACAGTATATTGCAACAAACAAAGAAATTGCAAAAATACGCACAGATATACAGAACATTCGACAATAGCAAAACAAGATAATTTTCTACACTTATAAAAGTAGAAAAACAAACAGAAATGCTTATGAATATTTATTATGTTGTTCCTGCAAAGCAATGGTGATAGAAAATACTTTTAGGTAGGCAGGAATCTCTGTAGACCATGACGTTTGCAGATGACACTGTGATCTCTAGTGAGAGCAGGGAGCAGGTGGAGGAATATCTAGAGGTGGAGGTTTGCTCTGGAAAGGAGATGAATGAAGGTCAGCTGCAGCAAGACAGAGAATCTGTGTGTGAATGAGAGGAACTGTAGAGGAAAGGTGAGGTTACAGGGAACAGAGGTGGAGAAGGTGGAGGAGTTTCAGTTCTGGGGTCAACAGTCTTGAACAGCAGAGTGCGTAGGAAACAAGTGAGGACGTGTGTGCACACCATAGACAGTACAGAGCGAGTGTGATGTCACCCATTGAAAATGCCTTAGCTCCAACAAAATGAAGCCAATTCAGTCGCCATTTTTCTGCAATACAGACGTTATCATGTTTAGAACTCAGAGAACATGTATCAATGAGCAGAAAGAGACTGTTTTCTGTGTTTGGACTTCTTTTTTATTTAAGGTGGTTTAGAAGTTTCTGAACATCTCTGTTGCTTCAAAAGAAAACATCTTCCCATCAGTATTCTTCAGTTTAGGTTCTGGTCTTCCTGCATGTGTGAAATTACTGACAGCTCCAGGTCTTCCAGACAGTGAGCGGGGTGCAGCTCTAATATAAGAACAAGCCGTTCTCAGGCACAGGGGTACAATGATTAAACAGAAGCACTTACAGAGCCCATTAGTTGCCATGTTTTCTATGATGGATTGCTTACTTTGGGTGGTTTTCCATTCCGCTGAGGTCGTTTTTCTCGATGCATAAGAACAAGCTGCTGCCAGGAGACAGACCAGAGGAAAAATAACTGGTGTGACCTCAAAGAAAACTGCTCCTCTTCAGTGCACTCGGGGGGGTTTTGTGGCTTCTTGTTGTCATGGAGGTGAAAACTTGGTCAGCACAGACCATCCTGTCACCTTAAAATGACGGAAAGTATGAAGCGGAAACATGAGATGCATTTTTTTTCTACTGAAACCATAACCTCATCTGTAAAGATTCAGAGGTAAAAGTCCAGCTGCTCTGAAGAGCAGAATCCTGTAATGACACAACCTGGATGACCAAGAATCTCCACAGACATTCATCAGGGAGGCTAAATAAGAGCCAGCCTCCAACAGAACATTGCATAACAAGATACACTGACCAATCCTTAAAATCTATTTAAACCTCCTGCGAAGGCTCGTCTGGTTTTAACTTTAAAATCCCTTTTGCCTCAAAGTCCAGATTTTTGCTGGTGGACACATTCACTGGCTGAATCTTTCAAACAATGAAAGACTTTTCAAAATCTGTTAGTCTGTCCTTTATTTCAGTCTGTTTTTGGTGGATGTTGTAGTGTTTTAGTGTCGTGTAGCACATTTCTGTGCTGTAACAAATTCATATCTAAAAAACAGATTTTTTTTAGGATGAGCTCATTTCTATCATGGTAATGCTTAACAGTTGAAATAATTACCAATGTTCATTATGTGGCCCATCCATTTTCTTCCATCTATTTTCTTAAACCGCTGTAACCCTTTCGGGGTCACGGGGTCGCTGGAGCCAGTCCTGGCTACTGTTTGGCAAAGGCGGCATACACCCTGTGCAGGTCACCAGTCTGTCATAGTGCCACAGAAACACTCCCACGCAGCCTCATACATGCACACCCAGGAACACTTTAGAGTAACCATTGAACCTAAATGAAGAATGTTTTCATTTAGAATTCATACAGAAGAATGTCCTGAAGGAGGAAACGAGAGTGTCCGGAGAAAACCCAAACATGCACAGGGAGAACATGCAAACTCCACACAGAAAGATCCCAGCCAGGATTTGAACCAGAGCCTTCTTGCTGTGAGGTGATAATGCTAACCGCTGTGCCTCCTTTGACATGTTTTTTAAACTCTTTTTCATTTGTTTGTAAGTAACTCATCTCTGAGTTTTAAGGATCCCGTTAGTGCTGTTCATGTGGTAAGGGTGCACTCCTTGTGTGCAGCCTGACTAGAAATGAGGGAATTAGACAATCGGAGAGTAATTTGTGTGGACATCCTACAGAGGTCCTACGGGTATCATGTGTACACCCTGTGCATTCAGTATTTGTGTGCGGTCAGTGAGGCTAGAGTGTGGCATAAGGACACTGGAAGACAGCAGCACCCAAATGTCATAAATGCGTGTAACTTACATTATCCACACACATTTTTCACAATACACTGACCACACGCACTTGAGGCGGCTCAAGGGAACCTAAAGACACACCTGCACTCCCCTAAGATGCAGCTGTCTACACCTAAAACCCGCAGCCGAGTCAACCCCTAAGACTAGGACTCTAAAAGCTGAATTCTTCTGCTGCTCCTTTTGTTCCATTTACCAGTGTATTGTGTCTTCAGAATTGAGTTATGAAATATTTGTTTTTATAAAATTGAGGCATACATAGAAAGTGATTTGATTCAGTACGTAAAGGTTCAAAGATAAATGCTGAACTTTTCTGTGAGCAGTTGGATAAAAGGTTTTTTTTTTGAGCAGGGCTAAATCCTCCAGACCAGAGAAAAGCCTGTTTGACATTTCTGCTCATGTGTTTTCACAGATTCCAGCACTTGGACACAGACTGTGTGTTTCCAGTGTTCAGACTGCATTCTTCCTGAGTTTGTTAGTCCAAAAGAGGACAGCTTCTTGTTTTTCTCATCCTTGATAAGAACAGGTGAAGGATTTTTCCTCTTCTGTTTGGATTCTGAATCAAGTGTCAGTCACGTTGCTAAACTGGCAGCTTGCTGTTCTTTGCCATGATAGAAAGTTAATGTAAAATTGAATTATATTGAGTTTTCTTTATGTAATAATTCTATACATACCTTGAATTTTTTTGTCTTCTAAACTTTTAGTTTGAAAACAATCAAGTTTTTCTGTGAAAAGTGTGAAGTGTGTCATTTCTCTGTGACATCCAGAGATTTGATGAGCTGGGGTAACATGTTTCTCTTGGAAAAATCTTCTCCAACATCTGCCCTTCAGCTCCTTTGAAGTGCAGCATCAGCAGCACGTGCTTAAGCGGTGGTACAGTAGAATAATGTTTGCAGAAGATGGCAGCAACAAAGAGCAGTAAATAACAAGGCTTCCGCAGAAGTCAAACTGTCTGTCCAGGCGCTTTTCTGCAGGGTGTGACAGCAGCATCAAAGACAAGCCTCTGTAGAGGCTCTCTGCACAGGTGGCAGGAAGAAGTCAGCAACTCCGATGTCTCCTTGACGAGAAGAAGCAACAATGAGAGATGAAAAGCTCACGGGGAGCATGAAAGGGACATCCGTCACTTACAGTGAAAGCATTTTTTGCAGCTTTACTTTGATTTATTCAGCCTGGACTGATTAAATTATTTCAGGGCTTTAGGGGGATAAGATTGAATGTCATAAAGGAACTTTTTATGTGTGTAAATGCTTGTTTTGACAGTTTGTGCCTCATAGAAGGTTTTGCATTTGCATGCAGTAAACATTTGTGTGACTGAGAGGGACAATCTCTGCAGGGAAACAAGCTGAGATGGTGATTTTCTTATGATTAATGAGCCTCCTCTACCTACAGCAGAGAGGACACGCAGAAGAAAACAGTATGTTATGTAGAAGATTTGATGGTTGATTTTTGTAACAGTTTTCCTGCAGCCCAGATTTGCCTGTCATAAATGAATCTTTTCCAAGAAATATTTACAACCCCCCTCATTTACTGATGAAACTAAGAGGTTAAAGTTCTCGTTCCCCGTAAGGAAAATATGACATTTATTAATTCAATTTTCTGGTTTTAATTTTTGATGCTTGGATCAAATTTTCTTGGAAAACTTTCCCTCCAAACTCACTTTCATTTAAAATATTGATCCTTGATTAATGTCGAGAGCAGTCAAGAGTATTTTTTTGCACTTCACTGCTCTTCTAAAAAAATAGATATTATTTTGTACAAGTTTTACTTTACAGAACAGCTGTGTGCTGGCCAGCTTCTAAAAAGATTGAAACACTTTTCAAGAAAACACGCTGAAACATTAAAATGTGCAATGGGATTAAAGACAAGGAGGAAAAGAAAGCAAACCCAAAACATTTCAAGGTTTGTCTAAACATGTTTAAAGGCTTTGCTGCCTTAACAGAAGATGTGCATTTTCTGTGCAGAAATACACAACAGTATGAGAATAAATGAAATTAACAAGAGAGAAGAGATTTCATTGATCTGATTGTTATGAGAAAGAGAGATCAACCACACACGTTCACGTCTAAGGGGCACTTTTAGAGTTTTCAGTGAACCCATGATGCATGTTTATGGGGCTGTGGGATGACATTGAAAATAACCCACACATGCATGAGGAGAACACAGAAAGAACTCAGCTGGGATTTGAACCAGGGTGATGTGAGGTAACCACTACACCACCATGCAGCCAAGCAAATTATGTCAACAAGCAGGATGTGTTGGAAACCAACAGAAAAGGTGAAATGACCATCAGACCGCCCACCTTAATAACACTGAATGGTGTACAGTGAGGGGGCTGAGGATGGATTGAAAGTGGCTGTGGTGGTTCTGAGTGTAACCCTTTTACACAAACACCAAGAGAGGAAAAAAACAGGGATTTACCGAAAGAAAAAAAAAAATCCCCACATTGACTTTATCCTGTTCAGAACATTCCAGGATAAAGGAGAGATTAATGGTGCAAAGACGAGCACTAATGAAAGAGCTGCAGTTTCAAACACTCAGCTTTCCAGATTCTCCTATTTGTTTTAAAGTTTAGTTTTATGCCACAAAACTATCTTCCATTTCTAATCTTAGCCACTCCTTCCAGAACAATTGAGAAAACTAATTGTTCCACATGCTTACAAATGATCCTGTCCTCAATTTTTTCTCTTTTGCTTTGTCCACAGAGGACACGTCACAACCTGCCGAGTCACACTGTTGTCTCAGCTTAAACCATAAGAAACTCCTGACAGTCTGAATGAGATCTCATGAGATTTCAGGCCTTTTTAGAGACAAATGTGGATGTGAATTCACAGAGGAAACAAGAAAGCAAACAGAAGTTATTAAACACAGGAAGTAAAACTAACCTAAACATCAAATCAAGAGTTCATGAGTCAAAAGACTCAAAGGAATCAATAAAGCTTCTTTTTGATTTCTGATGCTAAAAAGGTCCTAAAAAGTGTGAAATTGTCCACATGAATGCATAAACTACATATTTTGTCAAAAGCTAACTTTAAAGAGAGATTTCCTCTTTTTGTTACCAGGTTGATGACACACACACACACACACCCCCAGCTCTCATAACTTTCATCTGCTCTGAATTCAGTCAGATTAGTATAAAGGCAAAAAGTAATTTAATATCAGCTCTTTGTCTTTGAAATGGAGCAGCAAACCTGTCTGAACACAGTCAGGAGCTGCAGCTGTCAGGAAGCTGCAGGTACACTCATAGATGTGTTCGGGTGCCTCGAAGTGATGGGGAAATTGCTGGTGGGTCAAATTTCAAAATGTTCTGTTGCAGCCTTCAACATTTGATCTTTTCAAAGCTAGTTGGCATGCATGCCCGAGCATGAAGGCAGCAGAAAGAGGAATTTTGATTGTGGTCAATGTTTTCAGCAGATTTATTTGTGCAGAGACTTTTTCTAACACTCACAAAAGACAGCAGATGCGGTTTAATTTGCCTTAGCAGTTTGGCTGACACAATCTAATACAAATCATGTTCAGCTAATACAATAGAATCTGACATCAAACTTTGAGCCAACAGCCTCAAAAGCGGGAAAGAAATGAGCGTGGGAGCCAGACAATCTGTGAGGGAAGCGGTCAGGGCAGGAAGATTGATGGATTCCCGGAGCAATGTCGCTGATGGGTGCTGCAGTTTTTCCATGAGCAAAAACAGATTTGCGGTACGTGTGTGAAACAGAATTTGTCCCAGATTTTCTCTCTTCTCCTTCCTGCCTCTTTGCTCTCCTCATCTCTGCAGGCTGGATGGAAGACGCTTTGATGTGGCGCTCTGTCAGGGTTGTGACCAGAAGCCCAAGAGGAACCAGATGCTTCTTGGACCGGCTTGTGGTGGAATATATATATATGCAAGAAAGTCAAGAAAGAGAGGATGGGTGTGGGGCTTGGAGGGTGGGGGCTTCCCCTTATGTGCGCGGAGTTAATGTAAAAGTTGCTGGGAGAGACAAAACGCAACAAACAATCAGTTTGTTTGATTCATTTGTTTTGATATCTACAATCATACTTTTGCTTTTTTTTTTTTTTTTATTTGACTCAAAAAGAGGATGAAAGAATAAGAAACAGATGAGATTAAAAGTTTTAGCTCCAGTTAAGAAATGTTAAAGACCAACTGCTAAAGCTTCACTGGAAAAATGTATGAACTAAGGAGAATTTGTGAGAGCCCAGCTCTGTGAGTGTAGAGCTAAAGTTACTCTTACATCTCAGCTTTTGCTTTTTACTTCTTGCTGTCATCTAGTACTGTGATGGCTGCCTACTCTGCCAACCCATCAGGGCAGTAACCTGCACCATACACTCACCTGACATTATCCACACACCTTTTAGTTGTTTACCTCATTTCTTTACAACCACAAGACACGTTTGTTTGGTTTAAATTTGCATTTATTCACACACATTTTAAGATTCATTTTTCAATTTACTTTCATGAATTTAATGTTGTGTTTTTGAGTGACTGGTGCTGGGAGGGACCATTGTGGCGGCTGCTGCTGTTGCCATCTGCTGCTAGAGCCATCAAGTCAGGCCTGATGCAAGGAAACATGCCTGTCAGCAGAGGCATTATATGCAGCAGGCTGCTAATTGGACTGAACCATTGGCCGGGGGAGGACAAATTATTTTTGTGTTGACTATTGATCTAGTTTCAATTCTATTTGATTATTAGTTGCATTATTTTTTTTTGGTTAATATATCATAGGATGGACATGTTAATTTTGGGTTTTCTGTATTTTTGTAGTTTGTCTTAGTCTTTTTTCAGTTCCCCTTGTGTGTCTAGTTGGTTTGATCAGCTAATAAATTTGTTCCCTTGTGTTTACAATCAGGAGGTCAGTCAGTTTATGTTTGTCTATCTATTAAGTTGTCCTCCTGGTTAAAGCGTCAGTTATTTTTATTACTTTGACCTCTTTTAAGGGCCCACTTTTGTTCATTTGGATTTCTTTTCAAAATAAATGTAAATATTTTTGATACTACTTCGCTGTCCTTACGTTTTTTTTACTGCTCGGTCCACCACAAGTACCATTACTAACTCTGCATTCTGGATCAAGTACAAACCAGAAATTGTACATAAAAAACAGCTAATTTACTCATAGGTCAGAAGTTATGGCTTCAAATGTGTAAATGATGAGAAAATTCCTTTTCTTTAAAACCTCTCTATGAAGTTTGACCTCACATATCAATTCAAACTTGTTTTAAATTCATAAAAACATGAAAGTTTCTAACATTTTAACACAAGAAACACTCAACCTTTTCAGATAGAAATAACAAATCTGAGCCTTAAAAATTGTTAAAAACTTAGTTTTTTGTCTTGTCTGACAAAAAATTCTTTATTATTTGTTTTTGATCGTATTTATTAAATTGAAGTTTTAAGAGTCCATTTACTCAGATCTTGATATTTCCTAAGACAATTTTTTTGTTAAAACAGCTTCCCTTTTGTTAGTTTGTGAACATGCGATGCTTTTTGGGTCGTCAGACTTTCCCAGATAGACGTTTAAAGAAGTTGGAAAGTCGTTCCATCAGCTGTGGCTTTCCCGCTTTTCTCTGTAGGCCGGCCCTTTGTTCAGTCCAGCTGACATGCTGCTTTACTGGCAGTGAGTCATGCTGGAATCTATGAACCCTAAATCATGTACAGTTAACAACAACCAACACGCAGTTGTGTTTTTTTGAGTAAAAAAAAAAAAAAGCTTGAATGTGAAAACCTTCAAGACAGACGAAGATTTGTGACGGATTTATTTGTGCTGCTGTGAGTCTTTAACCTGGACTGACACTCAGCTTCCTTTAGCAGGTCTTTTGTGCTGATCAACCATGTGTTTGTGGATCACTGTCTGACCACCAGGCTGCCACAAACCACCAGCATCAGGAGCAGAACCAATGCAGACTCCAAATTGTATGAACTTTGCTTTTTCTGGTACCTCACAGCAGCTCCCGCCATATGACCCCTGAGTGACCTCGCAAGCGGGTAGAAAAAACCATGCAGCTCCATCTCTGGCAAAGACCACAAAAACAGAAAGGGGGAAGAAATTCAAACCACAATGCAGCTGAATGTTATTGGCTGATGAATACAATGGTGTTAATAATTCTTTTCCATCTCTGTAATGAAAACACAGTCTTCCCCTAATTGTTTTGCGTTTCTTTTCTGTTTCTAAGTTCCTCTGAAAACAGCGTTCAGGTCTTGACGTGTTTATCCTTTGCATCAGATAACTGTTTATGCTGCAAACCATCATGAAGCCATGAATGCTGGATGCAGAGAAGCCCTGCTGCTTTGGCTGGAAGGCTGTTTAACCCAACAGAGAACAAACCAAAGAGAAAATACTGACTGATTTTGTTTATTAAAAATTCAAACAAATCAGGAAATTTCCAACCAACTGCAAGACCAGAACTGCTTTAATCGATGGGACGGTAAACACTGTTCAGTTTGTACTGTTGACTTTGGTGCTGAGGCCTAATTTCAAGCTAAATGAGGATTTCTTTGGACCAGAACAAAGGGGCTTGGAGGACTGAATGAACAGGACCGGCATTGAGAAGGAACCATTTAAGAAGATGAATGCTCTTTCCACTAATTAAGAGACAGTTAAGCAGGATTAAGCCAAACCCAGACAGAGCTCAGGACTACTTAAAATCTTTTAAACTTTAAAGCAAGAGCTGCTTTCTTTGAAACTGTAAAATAGAGTGTAAAACCTGCAAAAGCATGGTGATCTCTGTTTTGTTTCTACAATGGCCATAATAAAGCAGTAAAATGTTAAAAGCCCCATGTGAAATTTGAAGGAACTTGAGCATAAAAGGCTGCAGAGTTTATGTGAAGAAAACAAGTCTGTTTGACTTATCATGCATTAAAAAGACATTTGGATGAACACAAATTTAAGGCTAGGCTGCAAAAATGGGTGATCTTTTTGATTTAAATGACACTTTCGGTGTAAATTATTTTGTCAGAAGTGAGGTGATGTTTAAAAATGGAAGTATTTATGACAGAGAAGTTGCTAAAACCAGTTTTGGCTTACATGACTGCACTGCGTTGTATGTCTATGAGTCTGTTTATGTTTCCAGCTAAGCGCTGCTTTGGGGTGTGGGAGGGGCTGATGACAGCACCTGCGAGCTGAAAATAGTAAGAACTTCTGATAAATGCTCCAGTTTCAAAGAGTCAATGGAATGGTTTTTAAACAGGCTAAAGACATGGGGTCGCGAAGTTGGCAACGCAACTGCAGATGTGGTAGATTGAGAATGTTCACTTGCAAGGGAACCTTAATGCAAATTGGTTACATGCAGATGGACCCTCCAACAGACCAATCAGGGAAATTAGGGTAGAAGAGCACAAGTGGTGCAAACAGTGGCTAATTTATGGCTCAGTCACAACAGCACCTATGAATGGACACAGGCTATATATCTGTTGGCAAAAAATGGAAACATCTGTACAGGGTGCACAGGTGGTCTGCATGAAATGTCAAGGTTGTAGACCACACAGTGATCCAGTAGAGCAAACATGTTCATGCACATATGCTGCAAGCAACAAGTGAGGGTAAAGTAGGTGAGCCACAGGTGTGTTGCATGAATTTTTCATTTATTCAACCTTTGCCAAATTCTGCAGGCTGAGCAAGGGCTGTTCATGTGATAGGTCCTTGCGTGCCCAATATCTATTAGTCAATTTTTCTCCTACAGTTGTAGGGGCAGTTGTGTCAAATGCTTTATTAACGACTAGAGTGGGGCTTTAAGCACACTCCATGGCATTGTCACCCATACATCATAAGTGCGTGTAACTTACATTATCCTTAGAAATACTTCCCAAATACATTCCATTTTAATGAGAATCCTTAAGGTGGCCGTACGAGCCTCAAGGGAACTGTAAGACACACCTGGGCTCCCCTTAAGATGCAGCCACTACTCTCCACGGACAACCCTAAAACCTGTAACACTTGAATGAGTTAATGGGCATCTGTACCTCCGTTCAGGTCCATATCATTAAGTAAAGTAAACACAGTTTGAATCTATGAGATCAGCAAAAAGACAGATATGCAGTTCTTTGTTGAGTGAACTGTTTTTGTCTTCCAGTATAAACAACTAACCACCAGCACCCACTGGACCTCTAGCAGTCCTCTAGAATCCCATCAGGGGACAGAGTCTTTTTTCAGAGTTCACCAGATGGGTATTCGATTGGTAATTTTAGAAAAGGATCATACTCTGCTAAAGAGTCAGAGTTTGACCCCATCTACTGTTATCTGGCCTGATTCAATTGAATGTTTCCTGCCTCAAAACTATTATTGTGTCAATGAAAGCTGAAGTGCTGCTTGATCTAGATTTTTCCAGTCTCAAATAAAAGCTGAAGGCAGAAAAAAAACATCCAAACTCTGCCAGTGGTTTATTCCATGTGGAAGGATTGTTGGAGTTTAAGGAAAGTCTTTGGTTTCCTCTGGCAAAGATCAAAGGATCTGATGATCTATTGGACTGGGACCCAATGTCTCCATGACAAAAAGATCACAGACAGGAAGCCTGTCCTTCATTCAAACGCCCTTGTTATCAACAAAGCAACCACTCAGCACAGTCGGGTTCTCCCATAAGTCACAGTGGATGTGTGTGCATAGTTGTTTGGAGTTGTGTGTAACTAAACACTGAAGAGCATTAAAGTGTGTGTGGGTGTGTGTCATATGTTTGGACGTTATTGTAGCACAGCTTCCTCTGTTTTACCCACAGGAGTTTGTGTGTTGGAAGCAGGAAAAGTGTTTAGTTGTGCTTCAGTGACCCAGAAGACATCTTCAAACAATGCTTTCTTGGGTCACAATAGACACCCACACCACCACCCTCCCCCATCCTTGTTTGGCTGACCCATGATTAGAGAGGCTTTGATTCTGTCTTAGTGAAGAGGGTGGCAACATCAAATCTGCTCTGTTCTTTGACTGAATCAGACTGTGCACACTACCTTTTTTAACACCTTAAACAAATACTTGAAAATCAGTATCTGGATGTTTACTTTTATCTTGTGTGTCATTTGTCTACTGTACATTCGAAAGAAAGTGTGCTGATGTGTTTCTCTACACAATCAGTGAGATCCTTTGATTTTCCTTTTTTAAGTTGTTTCATTTATTTGGGACATTTTGGCTCAAATAATTTGAGAAAATATTGACCTGGCACAAAAACATGCCTTTTTTCTAGGTTTTGTTCTAAGACTGACCACAGTCTGTCTCCTGTCTTACTGCATCATTGTGTTCACTTGTGTTGCAGTTTGTGACAGCTGGAAACTCATTAGCAAGTCTGACGGTTAAAAAAACTATACTTAACAAAAATCAGTCAGTGACCACTTTTTGCCTCATGCAGTGCAACACATCTCCTTGGCATAGAGTTGATCAGGTGATGGATTATAGCCACGTAAATATTGGTCCACTCCTCTTCAATGTCTGTATGAAGTAACTGGATATTGGGAGGAACTGGAACACACTGTCATCTACGCCGATCCAGAGCATCCCAAATATGCAAAAACTGGGATGTTTTCAGCTTCCTAAAATAGTGTGCAGATCTTTGTAGCATGGGGTGATGCATTATCAAGCTGCAACATAAAGAGATGCTCTTGGATGTATGATACATAATGGGTCTCAGGATCTTGTATCTCTGTGCATTCAGAATCCATAACATACAACTGCCCATACCATAACCCCCACTGCCATCATGGGACCCTCGATCCACAACAGTGGCAATGGAAAACCGCTCCCCCTCACAACACCACACATTCTGTGGGCCATCTGTCCTGAACAGTGTAAACTGAGATTCATTCTTGAAGAGAACACCTCTCCTATGTCCTAGACACCATTGAATGTGAGCATTTGCATACTCAAGGCAATTACAACAAGGAACTGGACTAGGGTTGACACCTAAATGAAGATGACTAGCATGCAGGTAAGCTTCCCTGTGATGGTTTCTGACAGTTATTATGGAAATTCTTTGGTTCTGCAAACTGATTGTTTCAGCAGTTGTCCGAGTGGCTGGTCTCAGACAATCTTAGAGATGATCATGCAGGATGTGGAAGTCCTGGGCTGGTGTGGTCACACATGGTCTTATGAGGCTGGTTGGTTGTAGTGTCAAATTCTCTGAAACGCCTTTGTAGGTGGCTTACGGAAGAGTAATGAACAAGAACAAGTCTAAGGCACACCTGTGCAATAATCATGCTATCACTAATCAGCATCTTGACATGACACACTTGTAAGGTGGGAAGGAGAAGTGCTCACTATCACAGATTTGTGAATGAAATTTGAGAGAAATTGGTTATTTTGTGGTTTGGGTGGGAGTCAAAGGTTGGTGCCTTGATGGCCCTAACTCCGGTCATGGAACTTGACTTTCAGGACATGAAACTCACGTCTCTGGGAGGGAAGGAGCCTGAGCTTGTGCAGGAGGTTGAGAGTTATCGGCTGGTTATGGTTGGGCTCACCTCCATGCACAGCTTGGGCTCTGAAACCCAGTCCCTTGAGAGGGGTTTGACCCTCCAACACTTGGCGGCTGAGGTGGGGTCTAAAAAGTAAGCCCACACTGGCCCACTGCCTCTCATCATTGTCAACTCCAGAATGGTAGAGGGTCAAACCCCTCTCAAGGGTGCAGGAGGTTGAGAGGTGTTGAGAAGTGTTGGAGCTTACCCTGGTGGACGAGAGGGTCAAGTTCCTTTTGCCTTCAAGTGGGAGACATGTCTCTGACTGTGATTTTTGCTTATGGGTTGAACAGACGTTTGGAGTACCCAGCCTTCTTGGTGTCTCTTGAAGGGGTACTGGAAAGTGCCCCAAAAGGGGACTCCATTGTCCTCCTGGGGGACTTAAATAGCCCCGTGGACAACGACAGTGGCACCTGAAGGCAGGGCTGACCTTTATCACCTGTTCTGTTCATAGTCTATATGGAAATAATTTCTAGGCTGCCAGAGAGGGTCTGGTTTGGGAACCACAGGATCTCCTCTCTGGTTTTTGCAGATGATGTCCTGTTGGCTTCATCGAGCCAGAACCTCCAGCATGCATTGGGGGAGTTTTTGGCAGAGTGTGAAGCGGCTGAGATGACGGTCAGTACAGCTAATTCTGAGGCCATAATTCTTGACCAGAGAAAGCAGTGACGTGCAGTCAGGGGAAGCTGTGCCTCACCAGGAAAATATAGCTTAAAAAGTGCATAAATGAAATAAAATGAAAATACTTTTTAAAGTAAAAAATAAAAATCGAATACTATGTCTTTTCTAAGGGCTGCACGGTGGCGCAGTGGTTAGCGCTCCTGCCTCACAGCAAGAAGGTTCCCGGTTCAAGTCCTGGCTGGGGGACCTTTCTGTGTGGAGTTTGCATGTTCTCCCCGTGCATGCGTGGGTTTTCTCCGGGTACTCCGGCTTCCTCCCACCGTCCAAAAACATGCTTCATAGGTTAATTGGTTACTCTAAATTGTCCGTAGGTGTGGATGTGAGTGTGTGTGGGTGTGTGATGTTGACCCCTGCGACAGACTGGCGACCAGTCCAGGGGTGTCCCCTGCCTTCGCCCATGAGTAGCCGGGTTAGGCTCCGGCAGCCCCGTGACCCCGAAAGGGATAAAGCGGCTTGGAAAATGAATGAATGTCTTTTCTATGATTACATTTTTCTGTGTGGGTTTTCCACATTTCTTCAGCGAATTTACGAGTTTTCTGTTCAAATATGCGAAACAGCGGTGGGTGAGGCAGCAGCAGCCCCTCCCTTCCCCATAGTGCCGTACACACTGACTGGAGCTGCAGGTGACGCATGCGCTTTATATGCTTTCGTTTAAAATTACCTAATTTTTTTTTCTGGCCATCTGTCTGATTACATTGGTGCCCGTTTGTGACTCATTTAGTCTTTTTATTCGCTAAAAATGAGCATTAGAAATACACTAGGTGAAGCAGGCATACTGCCTGTCTCAAGGCAGAGGGCGCAAGTGAGCCCGGAGAATGTGACACCGCGGCTAAAGAATAATAGAATTAGTGGTAGCAAGTCCAGTGAAGCAGTCCAGTTATTCTTTAATACTGTTTAGCATCATTTTCTAAATGGAGGAATGCAGTTTTGTACTCCTAAACTCAAGAATTTGATTAAACATTTCACTGGTAATGATCTCCATTGAGACAGAACAACTTTTAAAACTGAAGAAAGAAAAGGAAGACTTCTACAAACAGATTATTAATGCATTTCTTCAGAATGAGCAACCATAGACATAAAAAAAGGGAGCGACACACGGATTTCATTTATAACCAAAAGTAAGTCAATTATAACAATTTTGGTGATTTTTTTCCCCCTCTGGTACAGTTTGTAAACTTAATTTTTTTAAACAAACACACTTTAACTTCTGCCAATCAAATGGTGAATAAGCTTCTCTGTATGGTTCATGTTTGTAAATCTGACTGATGAAGTCAGTGCCTCACCAGCCATGAACCTCACCGCACGTCACGAGTAGGGATGAACATCATTAACGCACGTCAGATGGTTAGAAATACAAATCATCTTAGTTTTTCCCTGTCCACCTGAGTGACGGATGACAAACTGACCAATCGTACATGGGGTTGTCGACTGTGCTGCTTTTACAAAACATGTTATCAAATCAGCTATTTTTAAACATAGGCACTGTAAGTAGCAACACAGATAACAACTTCACTTAGTGTTTGTAGAGAATTAAGGAGATGTTGATGGAAAGCATCCATTTCATTTGGTGCTGCTGTTTGCCTCTCCCACATCCCTGAGTCAGCGGAAGGAATCATGGATTTCTGTAACCACTCATCCAGTTGCAGACAGAGCAGCAGTTATACCTCTTTGTCCTGAATTACTGCACTTTGCATCATGAATTATTTTCTGATTGTTTTTCAGAATTATCAAGGAAAGTCTCTGAGGGCTCTGAAATCTCTGCTGTGAAAGATGATGAAAGATATATCTAGAAATGTTCAATTTCTTCCGTTTTTTTCCTCCTGCATTTAAGCTGTCTTTCAAATTTAAAAAAATGTTTTGATGTGATGTTAAAGTAAGAGCTGGATGATTTCTGTTCAGTTACATGTGTCAGTTCTGTTCATAATTCATAATTCAGCAAATATTTTAAAAACAAAAGCTTTATCTTTGTAAAGCGCCTTTTGTGCTCACTCACAGTTAGCCAAAGTGGAATGTGAACAATGAGCAATGTGGAAACCATCGTCCACACACTTGGGGTCACTGCTTGGTGAGAGTATTGTGTGGTGTTTGTGTGGCTGATTATTTTGTCCTTTCAAATTGTTTCTGGCTGAAATGGAACAATGCGCTCTGGATCCCTGCAGGCTACTTTGGATCATAGAATGCAGCGTCTGTCTTTCATTATGAATCTGTTCTTATGTTATGAGTGAAAGATGGAATGAAGCTGTGAAAGCGGAGGGTTCAGCTGCAGAACATTATCAGTTCACGTCTGACAGATCTCGCTCTTCTTGTTTTAAGTTAGAGATGCCATGATGTCCGACTCAAGGTTTCGCCTCTTCAACTTGTCTCACTTTCTATGAAGAGCAGAGAAAGCTTAGAAAGGCATTCCTGATTCCTTCATGATCTGTAGTAGGGTGTGTAGTCTTTTATTTGTTTTCTTTCTTTTTTGCAACAAGGCGGTTTGATTTTTCAAGCTTAACTGAATCAAGATTTTTTGCTTGTGGCAGAAAGATTATTACTTATTTTATTTAAATGACTCCTGGGCCTGAATCCTCCTGGTTTATAAAATCTGGGACACTGTAAGCTGTCAGAAGTGTGGAATGGTGCTTTCAAGTGTCTCATTTTCTCACGAGGCAGTGTTTCAGCTCAGCTGCTTATTGCATGTGCATCAGGATTTTGCTTTGTCTTTTTTCTTGAACCTTAAAACAGTGTTCCCCAAACTAGCTGCAGACCAGTCACCCCCCCCCCCCCCCACACACACACACACTCCTGTCCCGCTTGCTGCAGCACTGCTCCTCTTTTTTTCATGAAGGTTCTTGCATGAATTGGGTTTTCACAACTTCTGTGAAATGTGCATCTGAATGGATGAGCTTATTCGAGTACTCGTTTGTGAAAGTCACATCTCTATGCAAACAGGCACGGCAAATAGCTGTTGATTTACATGTTAAAATGCTCACATCTACCTGTCACTTCTGTTTGAAATGTATTCTTGTGTTTCCCTTCATTCTGCGAAGCACATTGAATCTCACATTGTTTGAATTGTACTTTGTCACGAACATGAACCTTCAGTCTTCCTCAGTTCCAAATAAACTTCCCACAAACCTGAACGATGAAGTGCACAGAGATGTGCTGCAGATTATGTAGGGAGACATCAGCAGCAAAGCTGGGTTTTTGGAAGGTAAAAAAAAAAAATTGCAGAAACGAGTTTTCTGCACATATATGACAAACTAAACAAAGCTCTTTTGCAATTCTTTTATAGCAGATAAAAGCACTAATGAATTTTGGTTTATCATCTTTCAGACGTTTCTGTTCTTTTTTCAGTTGGCTGTTGTCAGAAACATCCTCAGCTGCTCTGTAGCACTCTCAAGTCATTCTCTCATCCTTTTGTTGAGGACCAAACATCTCTTTGGAACAAACTGATTCAGGAAGAGATATAGAGCTTTGGTGGATCTGGGATCTTCAGGCCAAAGTGTTACATGACATTCTGAGCTATCAAAGCCGTGGAGACGATCAGCCACAGACCCAAGGGCTGTTCTTCCTTTGCTCCCCCAGCATCAACCGTTTCAAACACTTCATTACTGAAGAGTTGTGAGGCAGGAATTTTCAAACACATCTCAGACTCAAAAATCTTGGCAGAAGCCTTTTGTCTGGTCCCACTGGACACAGATGGGAGTCGCAGTGAAAAAACAGTGACAACTTCTAAACCATCACCAACAGTTGTCTCATTACCTGGCAGAGCAATTCTGCAGCTGCAGAATTCTGTCAACACTCATTTAACATAACACATTCAGGCTTTTTTCTTTGCTTAACACTTTATTTTGTTCTTATTATGAACATGATAACTTTCAGAATTTGTGTGAGATCTCTGTGATCATCAAAGGAAATTACTTTATGATGCCATTAATTAAATAAATCACTAATTTAGCAATCAACTTGCATTTCATTTAATGCACATACACACATGCACACTCAAACACGCACACAGGCACACAGCCTGGGTTTAATTCCAGGGAAAAAAGGCGAGTAATTTATTAACTCATTTGGTTTCCATTTTCAGATGCTCATCTGATCTTCGGGATAAATCAGTGTCAGATTTCTTTCTGCGGGGAGTGACTGTGTCTTACAGCCAAACAGCTTTTTAAAATTAAAATTAAAAGAACAGCAAAATGCTGGAGCCCAGAGTCAGCTTTTCTCTCGTCTCTCTATAACAAAAATGTTCCTATGGGTCCAAAATACAATTTGTACGTCAGAAAAATTGAAAGCAATTAATTAGGATGCTCACATCATTTGTGGTAATGCATAAAACACTAACAAAAATAATCTAAAGAAATAAAAAAAGGTTTTGAGTAAATAAAATCTGCAAAGAATGACAATTAAACTGAATTCAGAAAAATTACAAAAGAAAAAAATATAATCATGAATTTGCATTGAAGACATTGAATACATCTGAGCAGACATGCACTTGTGCAGCAGCAGGAACAATCTAAACAGAAGGAGGTTCATTTGTCTTGTTATCTTGTTGATCTATTGCTGTGTTTCTGCTCAGAGGTCTGGACCAGTGTCCTCCCAGGTGCCGAGATTTGACTCTCCAAGGTTGCAGTAATTTGTAATTAGTAATTTGTTCAAGCTCAAAGGCAAACTCTCAGCATTCCTCAGTCCTGCACAGACCACCCAAAACGAGCCCCCTAACCCCACCCCAGTGTCTGGTTACAGTCGCTGGTCTCCAAAAGAAAATGTCACAAAAAAGGAGCTCGAACTTCAAAGGAGGAATAATCTGGAGTGGTGGAGTTAATTTTAAGCATCTGGTCTGTAATCCAGAGGCTTTACCTTCACAAGGCTCAAGACGCTCATTTTATGTCCATTATTTTTTTAGATGAAGCAGCTCTGCACTAAAAACTATGCCATTAACGTGAACTCATCCCAATGCTGACCTGGAAAAAAAAAACAAAGTCCTGGGTGGACGTGAGCACATCATGGGGAATTGTTTCCTCCATTAATGAAAAAAGAAACTAGATTAAGTTGTTGTTGATGTCGTTAGGGGAGTTGAGTGTTGCCACCGAGCCAAGCAAAGCTTGTAACCAAAAGAAGCACTCTTCTGCATACACTTGTTCATTTTTGACTTGATGCAGCAGATAAAAACTCCAGCTCAAGAGACACCACTGACTCAAACTGGGAACAAAAAAATCATCTGGATTACATCCTAAAAGATAACTTCAAATCAAATCAAACTTTATTTGTATAGCACTTTTCCTATGAAGCATAACACAAAGTGCTTTCAGTTAAGTGTTTGGGTGAGTCTTTTTAAACATTGACAGTTTATAGTTCTAATTTCTCATTTGGTTCATTTAGTGCCATGTATTCTTAAGCCCCATTTTTTCTTATCTTTATGATTCTTGAGTGCTTTGAGTGGAATAAAAAGCCCTACAGTCTAGATCGCTTAAGCAAATGAAAGTCAGTGTGATTTCACCCAAAGGTGACCTGAAGGTCAAACGTAAGAAAAAGACATAAGTGATATTACAAAATGTTCTGGCCAAAGAGCTGCAGAATTCTTGACTGTGTGACAGAAGTGTAAAACCAGCCTGGATCACCTTCCATCCACCTTTACGAAGCTGATGGCTCCTCTAGGAACACGTGTTTGTGATGAGGGCCACCCAAACCCACATGCAGACCCCCCCAGCAGAAACACGCACACATGGGCACTGAAAAGCAACCTGCTGTCTGAAGAGTTCAGCAATTGAGGGAAAGCAAAAAATCAAAGGTAGAAATGTGACCTGCTGTTGTTTTCCTGCTGCAAGAATGCTTTTCATTAGATGACAGATTCCACAGCTGCAGAATGGAGCAGATCAGAAGACTTCAGGAGAAAGTTTACAGGACTTTATGTTAGGACGAGCATAGAACTAATTATTGAGACATTATTGACATGTGGTCTGAAATTCCCTGATACACTGAAACAAAGCAGAGAATGACATGAAACAGGATGAATGACGAGGAAGCAGGAACAAAGAGGTGCAGAGATCGGTCCTCCTTGCCTCTTGATGTCAGTGACATGATGGATGTTAGATCAAATATTTGTGTTTTATGGGCCTCAGATGTGAGTTCCATACTCCAACAGCTTCACATGTTTAACCTGATTATCAGTGTGTGTGAGGAAGGTGGTGCTGACTGCTGAGCAGGAACCGCTCTCGCAGAGTTTTTCCATTTTCTTTCACCACTTGCTCACCTTGAGCTGCAGGACCCGAGCTGGTCTCAGCTTTATCAAGATGGTGAATCATTCACCTCAGGAAGTCATTCATCATTCAGGTTTTTTTTTACTTTTCTGAGCACTGGCCTATCAGGTGACAGGCAGTGTCATGGGTGTTTGTGCACTGCAGGGAAAGGCTGAGGAGGTGTGGAGCTATAGCCAGGGCTGTGTCCTGTTTACATTCACCTCTCAGGCTGTTAGCTGACTGTAGCTGGAAATAAATCCAGCTAATGGCTTCTTACTTCCAGCTGTTGTTGACCTAAGCTGCCTTATCTTTAGCTTCAGTGTAAATGAATACATCAACAGCACTGACAGAACCGCACCCGCTGGAGCCCCTCCTCCTCCACCTGTTTACTGCACAGCCTGCAGATTCTGAGCTGAAGCAACTGCTGGGCAGAAGTGTGTGAAAAGCAGTCTGAAAGCAGTCACGTGTCCTGATTATTGACTCTATTTGAGAACTGGATCAAGTGAAAGTGATGTCATCCTTAGAAAATGGCTAACTCACAGCTGAAAACCAAATGAAGTCAATTCAGCTGCCAATCTGAGTCAATGTTTCCATAGCAACCACTTTCATCAATCAGGGTGTCACAAAGTAAGAAGATGTGACAAGAGTGGCCTGGTTACAGAGGACGCAGACATCTTTAAAGTCCAGGAACAGAAGTTTTTTTTCTTTTTATTTAAGGAACCCACACATCAACTGAACAGCTCTCATCAACCCTTTCTCCCCCCACACTGAGCTCCTTCCCTTTTATGGGCTCCAGTTAATTGTCTGGCCACGCCCAGGAAGGAAGTGACAATACAACAATACAATAAATAAACAAAACAGACAAGAAACAGACCAATAGTGTCTTGAAACTATATAGTCTAAGTCCTGTAAACAAAACATAAACAAACAACCCAAATCATTATAAACCAAAAGGCAAACAAATCCAAATCCCTTCAACTTCCTGTGCCCTTCCTTAAAACAGGAAGTGAAGGTCTTGGCCACCATTTTGCCCTTGGAGCACCAGGAAGAGAAGGTGAGAAACATAACACAAAATCAATAAACAAGTTTATATACATTGTGTTTGTTCTGCTCCTTTGTGATCTACTTAAAAGTAATGAACAAACAGGTGACAAGTAGATACTACTTTGTCACACAGGGGTTAGCTTTTTGGAAGTCTACACCCCAACCATTTGATAGGGGAGAATATGGTTGAGTTCGAATTCTCTTCCTGCTTTCTGACTACTAGAAACTGTATAGTGTGGGACTATCTAGTGTTCTGGATTTTAACACCATGACACCATGCTCACTACTTTTTTATAAACGGCAAATACAACATCACTAATTTCCTGAAATGAAAAAAACAACAAAGCATGAACGTTTTACAAATACTTTTTTATGAATCCACTGTTTCTGATAATGAAAACTTGTACGGTTTATAAAAACAAGTTTAATTACATTTTTTTAACATGAAAAGTCGTTCAAATGGAATGCACTGTGGTCTATATTTTCCTATCCTGGTGAGCATCGATGCACATTGGTTTTTCCTGGAGACTTCTGGGACATTTCTAGGACACTGGATTTTAAAATTGTAGATGCAGACAGCTTTATAAAATAGCTAACTTTGCACATATAGTGCACTAAGTAGTGAGTAGTGAAGGAATTGGGACACAACCTATGTCAATCAAACGTTTCTAACATTTTATATTGAGACCACTGATTTTTATTGAAGCATTTGATTGGTCCATTTATAACTTGAAGAACTTGCACTAAATATATCTTCCAAGAATTGAGAATTATCAAAAAAGATGTTAAAAAGGGTATGAGAGCAAGAGTGGTTATTCTAACTAATGGAATGACTGAGTAATAACTTTTTATTTCTCTATAGAAGTCTGTGGGATTTTGGCCTCTTGGACCCAGCAGGTACTTCCTTTGTCGTACTCGAGAGGGGAGGGTGATGCTTTGGTTAGAAATTTCAGGTTTGAAACAAAGGAAAGTCCTTTTTTTTCCTTTCTGAGTCCTCAGATAAGTATCTTCACAGTGTCTGTGACCTGATGCTCACAAATACAGAATGTCTTCTGGACACTTGGTCGTTACACACTGAAAAAAATGAAGGGTATCCTTCAGAACATGAGCTGAACAACCACTTTAAACACTACATTGCATGATGTCTGCAATTGCTGCCAGATTGTGAGCCTAAAACATTTCCACTTGTGTTTGATCTGAGACAAGGCTCCCTCTGTTAATACTGCAGCTGTGTGTGGATCAGAAATGCGAGGAAGCAGCTGATAGCATCAGCTCTGGCCCGATCAGGGTCACGAGTGGGAGGATGAAAGCTGAGGGAACTTTACAAACTCGTAAAATGATCACTAATGAAGCTGCTTGTTTTTAACTGAAGCTTGGAGGAAGTTTTATATCGTTATGTTGAAGAAGTAGCACAGAAAAAGTACGAGTATTTTGGACTACCCCCCAAAATTGAATGCAAAGACACGGAGCACAAAAAAATCTACAACAAACGGGAAACAATGTAGGATTTTCTTTCATGTCAAAAGCTTTAATCCACGAGACAAACAAAATGAGTGTCCTCGCTGGTTAGTGCAAGTTAACCCAGCTTGGAGCTGCAATTAGATTGAAAAAAAACTCTAACAGCACCTGCTGTATGTTACGAATTTGCTTGTTTTAGGCCGAAACTTCAGCAAAATGCACTCAACACAGGAGTTTCTTGTTAGTCCAAAATCTAAGTGATGTAATGCAGAGAGCTGGTCAGCAATAAAACCAATTCTAACCACCTTAAAGTTGATGTTAATGCAGCATTTTCCAGTGGAAAACTAAATATTGCCCTCTTTACAGTTCCATTAGTGTTCTGGTAAAAACCTGCTTTGACTTTAATGTGTTTGGGTTTGTTTTCCTTAATAAATGCATGGACACAAATCACAGGAGACGGGCTGTTTGGATGGACCTTAAGGCTCAATCGTGACATGCAGAGTGGTTTTCCATGCTGTTGCTGCTGCTTGTTGCTGTAAGCTGAGAGGAAACTGTCAGCTATTTCAAATGAACTATAAAGTAGAGGCACTGCATTTATGTCCACAGGGGAAAATGAACATCTGATCAAACATAAATATTCTTCACAAAACTGTCATCAGAAAGGGACTGTTCCTGAGTGCTTGTGTTTGCAGCATTTTACCATATTTTTTTCAGTCCTCGAGTTTGTGCAGCACATTTTTAATGCGTGTCCCATGAGAACACAATGAAGTTAAGCCAGTTTAGTTGCTTTTGTTTCTTTGTTAATTTACCAAATCATTTATAGCAGATCAGATTTGTACTTGTCTTTTACAAAAATCAAGAATGTCATAAAACCTAAAACAGCTGACTGGTGTTTATTTGCATTTTCTACAAATCTGCAACAAATGACTTACTTTTCACTGTTTTGGTGTTTTACTTAAATAGCAGCAGCAGCACAAAGCATTATGGGAATACCTGAAAACTGATCATCATTCTTTTTCCTGATATTGTTCCAAAAGAGATTGATGACCCAAAACCTTTAAAGAATCAGATTTTTTTGTTTTGTCTGTTTTATTATTAAAACAGAAAGCGGCTTTCTATCTGTTTATAGGAAAAGGGAGTTCTGGTGTTCTTTTGTCGCCTGTTCGGGCTGTGGTGTTGGAGTGGCTGGCAGAAGAAAACACAAACCCCTCCCATTACCTTCTCCTCACATCAAAGTTCTTCTCACGCTCTGACTAGAGAGAGGTCAAGTGGAGGACGATGGCAGTGTCCTCTTTAATCATTTTGTTTCCTCTCAGCAGGAACAGCCTTAGATTAAACACCAAAATCAAAGCCCTGACTTAGCAAACAAAGATAACTGATTCTGAGCGCCTGCTGGGGAAGAGCGAACATTAAAGGATCTAGACTTTGATCCAAGAATGATGCTTGAGTTAGGACCAGTCACTCCAACAGCTACAACGCTTTAAGTGGAGCTGAGTGAGTCTCTGGCTCACCTGGCTCTTATGTGACAGGTGTTTGTGGGATAAAGGGGTTTTAGAGGAACCAAGCTTGTTCCTGAGCTTCTCAAGGTCAGAGGTGGTTCATGTGGGACCAACATGTCAGAGATGTTATTTGGTGTTAAACCACAAAGAGACTTGAACACAGGCAGAGCAGTTTTAAAGTCTATCCTATGAAAGACGGGAAGTCGTACTAAAGTCTGAAGGACAGGACTGATGCGGTCCTGCTAGCACCAGACCCATCAGTGCAGATGACCTTTGAAGATGTCCCAGACTTTCTGAGATGGGTTCATGAAGTAATGTTTTGTGCTAAGATGTTTACTCAAAGAGGGATTTTACCGAGGCAGCTTGTTCAGGTCAAAAACATGTTGGTGAAAAAACATAAATGAGAAAAACTGGTACTGGGAGAGAAATTTAAAATAAATCAATACTGAATGAATTTGGATCAAATTATAAACAAAAGCTAGTCATGACACTGAATTAAAAACCCACTCCAATGAAAGTTGTGTTTTTGGTGTTTTTAACATGTTCTTCAATCAATCAATCAAACTTTATTTGTTTTTTTTATCATATACATTTGTACATCCCAAAGGACTTTACAAGTTAAAGAAAAGAAATAAAAAAAACAGTATAAAGCATAAGACAAAGAACAGAAGTAACTACTATATCTGAACATTTGAGGAGACATCGGGTATTAAAGGAAACATTATACGAGATGTGTAATAGAAACATGAAATCAATAGAATATAGAGTACAACAATAATTAACATCATTAAAAACAAAATATTAAAACAAAAAAAGTCAAAAAGGTGCAAAATGAGTCACTTAAAGGCTAAATTGAAAAGGCATGTTTGTAAATTATTTTTAAAAATCTCCACGGATGCGGAGACTTTCAGATCCTAAGGAAGTTGTTCCATATGGGGAGGAGCCATAGGGGAAGGGAAGATATTTGGCCAGCATAGTGGTACAGTATTAATGCTCACAGTCAGAGGGTTGTGGTTCAAATCCCAGCTCCATGGGACCTTTGTAAGTGGATGTTCTCCTCGTGCATGTGGGGGCACTCCAATTTTATCCTACAGACCAGAACCAGGCTTTTTGGCTTACTTGGTTCCTCTAAATCACCACAATAAGTGTGCCTGTGCCCTACAACAGACTGGTGACCCTGTTCAGGGCGTACCCCAACCTCACCCAAAAGTATCCGGGATAGGCTCCAACAACCCCATGATCCTGACAAGGAATTTCGAAAATGCACGGATTAAAAACAATTAAAGAAAAAAACTGGTGAAAGCAAACAGAACAGGTGGAGGAGATGAGAGACAGAAGAAGAAGCAGAGGAGTGGGGGGCTTGGTCCTGAACCCCCCACTGAGGATTGATAGTGATCTCTCAGCCGGAACATCAGCAGGATCCCTGCACTCAGACTCTGCAGGTCTGCAGTTTGATGCACAACAAAGACATGCCTCGCCCACGGCCTTGGAGGATCACCGCTCCGAAACCTGCACCTCTGAGGACTGATGGGAGGAAGAAGCAGGTCAGAAAGGGAGGCGAGTGTCCTCCCCTGACATTCCTGAGATCCTCCTGGCATAGCCCTGAAGATGGGCCATTGACCCCGTGTTATCTTCCAGCTGTTTGACCATCCACGAGCTCCCTGCCATGCTAAAACCCCAAAACAGTTCACAGAGAGAAGTTAGAAAAGGATTTGTTGCCTTTCTCGGGTTCTGATGGGCTGTGGAGATCAAATGGAGGGTGTCACATCTCATCAAACACTGCAATCATGAAGATTTCAAAGTTGAAGACATTCCAGATGTTGCTCCAGTGGAGGACATCACAGCAGCCTCTGTGATGCTCGTGAACTCTGATTAAAAGCCTCTCTGCTCCTACAAGGAGCGGGGGGGGGGGCGCTTTTCCCGCGTGGAATTGTTTGCACGCAGTTGTTTTATTCTCCTGCAGTGGAGATAAAGATGAACGTAATTAAAGCTGTTTTAATTACAGGCTGTTCTTTTCTGGGAAGCCTGTGGCAGCGCTGGGTGGAGCCTGAGTGCAGACGGGAGGTTTGTGGCGTGCGTGGCTCATGGAACCGGGCCGCTCTGGGACGTAATGGAAACCGGGTGTTCGCTGTGCGCATACGTGCGCGCCCACACACACTTATGATGAAGAGACAAAACGCCCCCTCCCCCATTACTAATACATGCCACATGCAGACAGATTGACACGAGAATCTGCATCAGAGCTGATGAAACACGAAGGACCCCGACATGATGAGCGCGTGCAGGCGCGTGCATGCACAGAATAACCCTGCTGCAGCTTTTCCCACAAAGGAACGTGCATGACTGCACGCGCTCACAACTGCACGCAGTCTGAAAACGCTCAGAGGAAATGCGACAACAACCTGACACTGCGGGGCTGACGGGCCCCCGCCGCCCTCCTCCAGGACTCCCTGACGCGCGGATACGTGCGGGAGCATATCCGCGCGCATCTCAGCCTCCAGAGTCACGTGCGAGCAGCATTTTTAGGGATCCAAGCGGACAGCGGAGTGGAGCGGGTCAGACTGGGCAGCAACAGGTCAAAGACTTTGAACAGGGCACCACCTAGTGTTGAAGGCGGGGTATCGAAGGAGGAGACAGCCGCGCGGAGAGCGCGCGGGTCGCCCCCGATATTCTGTCCTCACTGAAGCTGTCAGGACAGAGAGGAGCGCTTAGACCAGAGACAGCTTTAAAGGAAAAACAAACAAAGAGTCGTAGAAAAGTTTAGCATCTACAGGCAAGATGCTGAAAATGTGCCTTGTTCAAGAACAACAGTCTGCTGCACAGACTGCATGAAAAGTTCCCACTGCAGACTCTGATTGTTAAAACTTTACATAGAAGATCCGTTAGCCTCCCACTTCCATCCTGCTCCACTGTGACCCAACATCTGGGAAAACTAACCCCTGTTCTGCTGTCAATCCAAGGGAAAGCAAACACTTCTGTAGAAATTCATCTGTTACTCACAGTCTGCAGGTGTATTTTATTGTGAAAGGAACTCGTATGTCCTGAAAAAAAGTAATAATTTTTACACATAGAAAAATATCAAATGTCTTCAACTATTGGAAATATTAACTGCCACAAAAACATACAGAGTATTGTTGTAAAAATGGAGGTGAGACTGTGGTTCTCGCTGGTCAGTGAGAAACTGAACCAAGAGGCTCTTTTAGCGCTAAAGGTTGCAGATCCCTGAGAGCCAGTCTGTGCGGGAACCTCCTCTGGTTTAGTTTGAGTATTTTAACTTTAACAAGACACAAATTCAAACCGAGAACAATCTGTCGTCTCAGCTGCTGGAAAACCCTGATCAACATGTCCAGAAGTGCAAAAACTCTAATCTGATCAGTTGTCTAAATTCTAGTCATATTATTGTATTACACTTAAAAAACACCAGATCACTTCTTCTTAGGTAATGTTTTTGAGATAAAATGACTTTTTACTTTTAATAAAATAGAAGATCACAAGCAGAAAGAACTTGAAAAATTACTTGAACACAAAAAAACCAGAGAACACAAAAATGATTCACTAGATTTAAGCTATACTGTCTAAAACAAGTCAGTCTGTTCAGCTGTTCTCCACAGGGAGCGTGCTGTGGCTGCAGGAGAAGCCTCCAAACCACGAGTTTGAGTTCCAGGTGACATCCCAACACAAGAACACCAAAAAAAAAAAAAAAAAAAAACAGTTCAGGGAACCCTGCACCATGGAGCAAAACAACATCTGAACCATTGAGGAGGTCAGCAGAACCCCAGAGACCCTGAATAAAACTGCCTGCAAATGAGATATGGTTGAAAAAGCTCTGCAACAGTCCTGCTGGGTATCAGCAGAAAAAACAAACGTTGCAACCATTAAACACAGCAAATGGTGTTTATTGTCAAAGTATGGGAGTAGGACAATGCTATATGTGCATAATTCATTCTCATGTACTCTAGCTGTGCAACAATCTAAGCTACAGTATATACAGACACCTATCATTACCTGTTGATAGTTGGATGACGGTTATACTGTATAACAGTAAATCTAGTAGGCCGGCTGCTTGGGCAGGACAGCCTCTAAAGACAGTCCCTCAGACGCCCAAGACTTTGGTATCATCTGCGTCAAATGTAAAATCGTGAACTTTTACAGTGTAATATTAATCCATACAACTAAACACATCCATTAAAAACATCCACATGAATATACTCAATGCAACAAATGTTATGCAGACACTTTTTTTTTCTCTCCGGCTTCTGCGTCTCACTTTTATCTCCATTAAATCCAGTAAAGGTTAAACAAACATTTAAATGTTACAAATCTCATTAAAGTAAAAGAGAAAAATGTTATGAGAACCCTCTGTCTAAATAGCAACAATGCTTTGTGAAAAATAGATGTATAGTAGAGTGAACTAAACATTTACATGACTTTACAGGTGGAAAGGAAACAGCTTTGACATAACTCTTTAGAATAATAATACAGCCTCACAGCCTGATGAACATGCTATGATCTCTGGTTGCTCACTTTGACCGCGGTCCGTCGGGCCCCGGGGCCGTGCGGCTCGTCGTAGGGTCAGTGTGGAGTTGTGGGCTCAAAGGGTGCATGTGTGTGAGTGTGCTGCGGGCTCAGCAGTCTCCTGAGTTGTGCGAATGAGGCCCGGTCTCCAGTTTCCAGTCTCTCTGGTCGGGGGCATCCGCCTGGCCGTGCTGGGACGCCACCGGAGACAGGGACATCTGTCTGCGCGGGTTGCCGCTGTGCATGGTGTTCCAGTGGCGCTTCAGATCCGACGCTTTGATGAAGGCTTTGTCGCAGGAGCCACAGTTGAAGGGCCTCTCGCCTCGGTGTTGCCGCTCGTGGTCTTTCAGGTGGGACTTGTGCTTGAAGGCCTTTTCGCAGAGCTGGCAAGCAAAGGGCCTCTCGTTGCTGTGGACCCTCTCATGCCGCTTCAGGTCGGGGCCTCTAATGAAAGCTTTGCCGCACACAACGCAGCGGTGCGGCTTGAAGCCGGAGTGGATTTTCAGATGCTCCTTTAGGTGGGCGGCTGTGGTGAAGGCTTTAGGGCAGTGCTCGCAGCCGTATGGACGGTTGGCGGTGAGAAGCCGCTCCTTTTTGGCGTTGTGGTCCAAGGGCTTGGCCCCGGCGCTCTGGCAGGAGCCGTGGTCGCGGTGGCCATACAGCAGATACTCCAACTTCATGTCATTGGAGGTGGAGGAGCCCCAGCTGTGGCTGTGAGGGTCTTTGGCCAGGCTGGTGTTGTAGTTGTGCGGCTGAGACACATGTGACCCGCCGGGCCCCATACCGTCCATGCCCTGGTCGTAGAAACTGTTCTTCCTCACCTCCTCCATGGCCAGCTCCTTAAGGATGGCGTCCTGCGCCCTCATCCCGTGGTCACCCGGAGCCTGGTTCTCGCGGGTCTTCATGTTGGTCAGCTCCCGTTTCTGGGTGCACAGGTTGTCCAGAAAGTTGATCCCCAGGATCTGACCGGACGACATCATCATGTTGATGTCCTTCTTCCTCACAGCCAGCCTGGCCGTGTACATGTAATTGAGCACCTCCTCGAAGATATCGGAGCGGATGAAGTCCAGCTCTACGATGGAGTTGTCCTCCTCACTCTGTTTCTTGAAGAGCTTTTTGAAGTAGTTACTACAGGCCGCCAAGACGCAGCGGTGAGCCCTGAACTCGATGTTTTCCACCACAACCACCACGTCGCAGTGCTCACCTTCCATCCTCTGCTGGTTAAGCATCTTCAGGAAGGTGGCTTTGTGGTCATAGTCGATATATCTCAGTAGATCAGACATGTTGCAGGTCAAAAAGTTGCAACCTGTAGAGAAAAGCATGAAAAGGCTCCGTCAGAGGAGGAGTAAACACTGTGGAAGTGAGGATGCATCCTGCACAGCTGAGGGGTGGAGCTGCATTTGCATGCCTGCACTAATGTATGCAGGCTGAGCTCTAAGCGCCACCAAACAACCTGCATCCAAGCGCGCGCAAGCTTAGAAATGACCTCCAAACATAAAGACGAGAGGAAAGCCATTAAATTAATCATTCAGACGCACTTCAGGAAGAAAAAACTACGACAGGCCCGAGAGCCGCAGCGGCGCTCATAAAAAAAACTAACAGCAACAAACACTTTTTCCGAAGCAAGCTGCGGGATTTTAATGCAATACTTGCATGGCAGATGCGCTGCGTGTTAGGAAGGACTACCTTTGCGACAATATTTCACATTTCACTGCGCCCAGCCATTTTGGTCAGCAAGCCTCCATTGGCATGTTTCTGCTGCCTTCAAGTCAGCCCGTGGACAGCGGCGGGCAGGGCGGCGAGCAACCCCGCAAACCCCGCGGCGCGCTTTTCTGCGCCCCCGCGGCCAACAATTACAGAGTAAAAGAGCTCATACCAGAGCCTGAACGCGATCCTTGTGTTGTCACGCAAGGCAGTCGACGACGATCCAGATCCAAAGCTGTCGTTTTTCCTCTTCCTCCTCTTGTTGTGACTGCGAGGCTGCACAGGAAGTAAAGGCTTGTTCTGCTGCCCCCTACTGGACCGGAGCATTTGCGCAACCAAGATCGTGTAAACAGGAGTCAACACTACGCACAGAATAGAAAATAGTCCCCGTCCTCCTTTGAAAATGTGAAATGTTTACATTTGAAAGAAATAGTAAAAATAAACATTAATTGTAAAATATTTTAAAAATGTAAAAAAGTCGCTAAAATTTGAACATATACAATGCAATACATTGTTTTCCCTTGATTATGATTTCAAAGAATTAACGGCACATTTACAACAATCATTTATAGGTGAACTACTATAAAACAAAATATGTTGAGGTTCCTTACCTCCTAGTGTCAACTTAGCCCGATTTAACTGAGAAACTTAAATTACGGTATTTATTTTAAATGAGCAACTCAGAGTGAGATGTCACACTTTTAACTCGCTCTTTGGTAAATAACATAGAGCGAAAACAGGGGGCGTGGCTTCGGCACCCTCTTCATGTTCAGACCGCGAACTCTGGACATTTAATCTTTCGGTTTTTCCCTTCATGAAGATTCAACGGAGCGCGCTTTGCCTTCTCTACTATTTTAATATTAGTCATTACCTTAACCACAATGTAACTTTTAAAATATCTTTATAAATAATCCAGATGGTTTAGTGTTAAACAATTATTTTGTTGGCCACACAAATGGCATCGCACAAAAAATAACATTTCAAATAAAAAAGAAATGCAATATGTATAAATAAAGCCTCTTATATTTGAAGAATTTAAAATGATTTTTTTTAGCATATGTAGCAAGTCTACTATAGACCATGATTGCATAGTGTTGGAAGTATACTAACTGAACATTTCTTCAGACTAAATTAGCACATTTTAAGTTTAAAATGTATGGATTGTTTATTAAAAAAAAGTAAACTCTTCACTATTAGCACAAAGTATACTTGTAGTACACTTTAATACTACTTTTTGCTGAGAATGCCAATAAATGTTTGTCTTCTAAAGTCACAGTCTTTTGTATAATCTTTATTGTTTGAATTAAGTCTGTAACTCAGAAAAAAATAAAACAAAAGTCAAGCTTTGGTACTGTGTTCACTTTATTATTTTAGAGGAAATGTTCAAATTAAGAATAAATGCTTTGTCACTCTTTTTTCACCTAAAGTGGAGGACATGAAAACGGTTCAAGAATGAGGGAACAGACACCAGAGGCACACAGCTGACATGTCACACGTTCTTTTTGTTTTTGCATTCAAATTGGGACGAGTTTGGCTGTTTGAGCCCTTTGCCTCACAGTCACACAAAAGATTTGTGCGGTTGTTGGTCTTCAGTAAGCCTCCCTCCACTTAGCTTTTAACAAAATACAATTTGCAAAAGAATTGAAGAAAAATAAAGTAATGAAATAAAAGAAAATACAGAATTGAAGCAGGCATAACAAAGCATGAAAGATAATTTACTATATTCCTAGGCGGTGCTGCTGGTATGTACAGCATGGAGCTGCAGCAGTATACTGGAAAAATCATTGTACAGATAGATGGAGTGCTTCTGGAAATGATGTTGGTACTTCTACAGCAGGGTAAGTTCCGGCAGTGATGGCTTTATTTCATAAATAAATTGCTGCTACAGTAATTATTCTCAACAATCATAAAAAAGCATCAAAGTCATAAGGCAGTGAAAGCAACCAGTTTGCTTGATGTAGATTGGGCGTGCAGAGGGGTTGAGAACCGTGTGGGAAATCAGATGCAGCGTTGCGTCTGTCTCATGCAGAATGCATTTGTTTGTTTGAAGGGGATGTTTGCGACTAGCGGCGAGCTGCAGTGTTCAGAGAGTAGGAGCCTCTGTAGTCGTCCTCACGTCTTGACAGAACATATGGAGCTGTTGGTGCTGGGTTCATGGAGGTTGGGGAGAAAAGAGCCCTCACTGTTATTCCTGAGGAGCAGAAGAGGTCAAAGTTAAAGCATTGTGAACTCATCTGAGACCCGAGTTTGAGTAAAGGCTCCCGCAGTTAAATCCACTCAAAGCTAGGACGGACCACTCTGTTACCAACGTGCACACCACACAGACATGCATGCTGGTTAGGCATCTGGCACATTACATGTTACCACTAACACTTAACTACGTTTTTCAATTTCCACCAAACTAACATTGAATAGCTGAACTTTACTGCTTTATGACTGTTTCAATAAAGGCAGCAGAGATTTCTCCAAAAGATCACGTCATTTTCTCTTGACTGAAGAACCCTAAGGCATCTTCAAGCATTCAAATGAACAAAAAGTGGACTGAAGTGTTGAGATCAAATTAAAAAATGCAGGAGCATTTTGAAATAAGCAGAAAAATCCTGCAGACTAAGTCCAGACCATAGACTGTAGAGACCGGACAGCAGGACCCCTCCCCCCTCGCGGTCCAAACAGGAAATACCTGCTGGCTCAAAGAAGCCAACATCTCAAAGAGTTGTACAGAGAAATAAACAGCTATTACACAGTCATTCTATTTGTCTGAGTAACCATTCTTGCTCTGATTTATTTTTCTCAACATCTTCTTGCTTTTATTTTTTCGTTATAAATCAGATGCCTCTGTAAAAGAATGTGGTGCCCCCTGGCCCCCCACCTCAAACATTTGATTGACAGATGCTCTAGAACCGTTTTCAGTGGAAGGGGTGTGGACTTTGAACAAGTGTACTCTTAATTGGCGACAGTTGTTGCCATAGAAACGTGACTCAGACCGACTTGGACCAATCACTGTCGACTGGCTCCAAATGGCAGCGCCCATATCGCAGAAAAATTGGGACTGAATTGGCTTCATTTTGCTGGAGCAGGAGGTAAAGCATTCTCTATGGGTGGTGTCACAGTCAGCCTTGTCCATCTCTATGACAGTCTATGGTCAAGACAGAAAGGAACCAAGATCCTTTCAGCAGAAGATCTTCCATTTGAGAGCTGGGATTTAAAGCTTCTCTGCCGCTGCGATGCATGCTCAGACCAGTGCACTTGTGTCTTTCAATGGAAAACTGCTGGGTTATGAAAACATGCAGGGATCTGTTGAAGGCTGAGAGACCTGGAGCAGTCAGCTTTTGTTTCCTTCCCTCACTGACCACACAGCCAGAAAGATGGTTACGGCTCAGACTTAGAACAGCAACAGCTGTGGTTTTCTTAGGACTGACCCAGGATGAGCAACTGACATGAACACATGCAGGAAAAACCTTCAGGTGGGCTCTACAGTTACACTATAAATCTTAATTTTAGAGTTCTATTTCTTGTTTATTACTGTTCTCTCGGAGTCTGAAACATCCCGGCAGTCTCTAAAACAAAACGATGATTTGAAAAACACAAAAGAAGCATTTAGTAAAATGATATCAGTGCTATCCCCACACAAACACAAAACAGCCGGGCTGCAGAAACAAAGCCGAGCAGTCTCCGGTGAGTCATACAAGCACATGCACGTAGCCCTGATTATCTCAGGCCTGCACCCTGGAAGCGCATCAATGAGTTAGAAGCTTCAAAGCTGAAAAGTGAAACTGACTCAACTGCTCATCAAGCACCTCCCATACACCCAAAAATACTTAAAGAAAAAGACAAGTTCCTTCATGCAGTTCACATCTTCTAAAGTCCTCACAACCCTAAGGAGAAACAAGCTGGAGTGGAGAAGACTGGACACACAGAAGCAAGAACAGCTGACCTTTTTCCCTCATTGAAAACCAACTCTGATCATTTTTTCATGATATGGCTTTTGTGTTTAAGAACTGAAGTAGGTCTAATTAATGCAAAAGATGATTAGAAAATCCTAATTACACAAGTTCAGAAATAGAAGAAATATTTACCAAACCAAGTGTTTTTGAAACGCAAAACTATTTTGCTTTGAAGAGTTTTTAACTCCTAAAGGTCTTGTGAAATGCCAGTTCAAACAGACCAAAGCTGGCTGGATAAACAGGAGATCAGATTTCAGAGCACACAGGTGAGCCTACAGCTCGTAGGACCTCAGAAGCAGAAGCCGGTTCAGCCAGAATTTGATCTCAGCAGTTATCTTTCTCAGTCCAAAACAACATGAAAGACGGCAAGCTTTTACAGATCAATTCTGACGCTGAACACAAAAGAACTTTACTGACAAAACTATGGTTAAACAAAGAAAATATGTTTTATTGAGAGAACAGTTATAGTGTTTCTGCATAAAGATTCCCCTTTAGTCCACCAGGGGCAGTGTTGCAATTTCAGACCTGTCAAGAGAATTAGTGTAAAGCTTTTGAAACCTCATCATTCAAACATGTGAGCACAGAGTCCTATTCCTGATGGGGGGAGATGGAGTGACAACAGGATGATGCAAAAGTAGAGCGTGATCCTAAAGCAGGGGAGTTGATACAGAAGCAGCTGCATGCCAAAGCTCAGTCCGAGCAAACAAAGACCAGGCCCATCAAAAGTCTGCAGGGCAGGGACTGGGGGCTTGTTATCTTACCTGTGTCAGTCCTCCCCCTCTGGTGTGATCTCTGTTTCTTTATGTACCACTACTTTGGTCACTGACATATCAGGATGCTGTTCTTTAGCCTCCTTTATTGCCTGAGCCAGAGCCTAAATGCAGGAGTGCAATTCCGGGAGGGATCACCAGGGGGAGACAGAGAACGGGGAAGGGCAGGGAGGTTGGATTGTAAGTTAGTGTGTCAAAGGAGAAGTCACCTTTTAGTCACATTTGTCACAGTTCCAGTATTTGTTAAGCCGCGTTATGAGTTAATATGTGAAGTGCATCTACAGGCACTGCTCAGTAACTTAAACGAAATTCAAAGCAACAGCATGAAAACATGAAAAGACCTCATCGTGGTCGATGTCTGCATCTCCTGTGATGACGATCCTCTTCTCGATTCTTGTCTCTGATATTCCTCCCTTCACCGTCTGACCGACAGAAAACAGGCACCTTTATATTCCCAGCTAGAGCCTGTACTCACATCTGCAGCGCGGAGCAGAGCGTTAACCCCCCATGAACTCCCCAAAACAAACTGAGCAGATCAGCATTTACAGGACAGCTTCCTCGCGTCAGCCCACAAGTGTCCAATAAAGCACAGACAGGTTCAAAAAGGCTGGTCCTCCCAGCATCCTTAATTAAAACTCTTCTGTCTGCCAACAGGAAGAGACCAGCAGCCTGAAGCAGTTGCTGAAACTTTTGTGTGTTCAGGAGGTCGATGACAGCTGCACCCTGACCTTTGTGATGTGTGTGGTTGTTGTGGTGCTGGTGGTTTCCGAGGTGATGGTCTGAGCACTTAGCAACACCCCGGGATCAGCATCACCATTAGAGTCCACCTGTCAGAGAAACAGCCAGAAAACAGTTATGATGGCGTTTGAAGATTTAGTGGAGACAAGACAGTGATGACAGATGAAACCCTTAATGGCTCATGGACAATGAAGCACATCCACCAACAGGTGACTAGCTATGCCAGCGCAGGACTCGTCAGTGCCATTCAGCTCTCAACGAACCCTCAGTTCACAAGTCTGATCAGGGACTGTGAGTGTACTAAATGAGAAAACAATCTGGAGAACAAATAACAGAAAAATCTATGTAATGCTCCATATTTAAAAGTTACTGACTTTAAGATAAACTTTTATTCAAAATCACATTTTGACGCACAATCAAGAGCAAAAGCAAAATGTGTTTGTCAGATTTGGTGTCTTGATTGTTGGTGCTTTTTAAACATTATAAAATCATGGCATTTCAGCCCCATCACTTTCATTTTTGTTTGGTTCTGTGGGGTTTCTTTAACAATAATAAAGTTCTGCTTCCTACATGTAGAATTTAACTTTTTCTTTTTTAATTTCCAATCCTTGAAAGGGTCAGCAGTTTTTTTTTGTTTTGGTTAATTCTTTCTGAAAGTCCCGCTGAATATTTTCCTGTGAACAGTGTTTTTTCTTACCTCTGCAGCAGCCTCATAGGTGATGGTCTTGGTCTCTGTGTGGATCACAGGCACGTCCTTGGTAGCTGCTTCCACAGTGTCCAGGGGCTAGTGGACAGAAGAACAGAGGTTCAGATCAGTGCCTACAGAGCACATGAGCCCTAAAAATTCTCTCCAACTGAAATGGATGATTTTGTTCTTAAAATAAAGTACAGGAAATCAAATGACATCAAAAAGCATGCAGATAAACTGAGCCAAAGAGTCAAAAAAGGGCTAAAGGCTCAGAGCAGACATGCGGTCTTGAATTAGAACCATCTAATTTAGTAAAGAAGGGCTCAGAGAAATGCAAATCACAAGGTTTTGATCAGCGTCTGCACCACATCACATTAAAGGTCATCTGATCGGCTCAGCTACAATCCAAAGCTAAGGTTCTGAGACACATGTTTGGGTTTTTGGTGGAGCTGCTTTGTGATTAGTGGTGGCAGGCCGAGCCACTAAGAGGAGTGCTGGTGTTGAGATTACAGAGCTGAGGGTCATGAGCTGGTGCTGGGGAGCAGCTGGAGTTGATGTTAGAAGTTCAGGTTGGAAGTTGGGTTTTCCTGTTGCATTTTCCAGCATTGCCTCCTTTTCACCAAACACCAGTGTTGTAGATGTTTTTCATGTCATGCACGGTCGCGTCCACTAAGATTTTGACCTCTTTCAGCAAATTTTTAAGGGCAGACTTTTGTGGGGCTTTTTGTGTTTACTGCAAAGTTGGTTTACACTTTGTTAAGTGTCCTCCCCAAAAACTTCAGAAACCCCCCACATCCCTCTGCATCGTCTTCCTCCTGAACCCAAATCAGCTCCTCTGATTCCACAGTCTGATGAGTCCAAAGCAGTGAGCACAACACCTCCTGAGCTGCAGGTGAACATGATCCACATAATTTCTGTCTGCAGCAAACGATAGCGCAGCTTCAGGAATCCCCAGTTTTTTCAGTATCAACTAAAAAAGATCCTCTATTATTTCCGATTATGTCCCAGCGGTTTTCTTGGCTGAAAGGAGCAGCCTCTCCACATCTGATATTCACCATTGGCCCAGTTGTCTTGTCTAGTGCTGCTACTGTTTCCGTGGCAACCGCTGTCTTCTCTTGGCCAGTTGGCACCTGTGAATGACGAATGTACAGTTAAGTGATGCATCATGAACCCAGCATTACAGGGAAGGTTTATATCAGACCTGACAGGGAAAAAACAGATAATGTTGGTTAAAGATTACAGCTTAAAACCTGAAAAACATTTAAAGAGTTTATCAGAGAGCTGGGGTCACCTGTTGAGAGGAGGAAACGCATCCCGGCGTAGACTGATGACATACAGGGACGGATGGACACAAGAACAGAGAGAAAAGTAAGGAAAGGAAAGGCAAACATCTCAATGAATAGCAAAAGATGAACTGAGAGGTGGGTGAGCTTAAGAGGAATGAAGTTATTATTGTATGGAAAACCATTAAACAGCTTAAAAGATGATGAATTCTGCAGCATTTAGGAATGACTAGAGCCAGGTGTGGAAATTTAGACTGTTCTGCTTCTAGGAAATGCCTTTGTTGGGACATCCATACAATTTTCTCAAGTGATCTTTGGGTGGGGTGGAGGTGGGAATACAAATAAGGAAATGTGGTGTGAACAGCACTCTGGCAGGCCTGTGAAGTCCCGCCCCCAGAGAGCTGATAACAGCGCTGACAGAAAGAAAAATGGTTTGAGCAAATAAACAAAAGCTCCTCAGAACTCCTGCTTTTTTTGGCCTGGCTGCGGGAGTCTGCTGCTCAGGTATGACACCTGTCTAGCTGCCAACACAAACTCAGACGTGAGAAAAGCAAAGAGCTTGCAACAAAAACTGGTAGAGCAGCGGGTGTGAGAATAGCAGTTGGCGGGAAGGACCGTTAGCCATGCGCTGGGCCTGAAACACTGCTGTTAGGGTGGATCTGCTGCTGCTGCTGGAGCAAATGAATGAGGGTAGGCAGCGGGTGGAGGTGGTGTTTGAATTTGCTTTCATACCACTACTAAAGGCGTAGCTGGAGATTCAGAAACTGTAAACTGAGTCGGGCTGGACGTCACTCCTTCAGAGATCTCTACGTCTTTAACTTCCTTTGATGGAACACTGATGACCTCTGAGGCTTCTGTCTTCACCTCCTGTGAAATCCATGAAGCCATCGCCTTTTTGGGAGAGTCTACACCTCTAACATGATTCATGTCTTCACTTATCTCCTCCTTCAGACTCAACAACTTTACTACTGCAATGTGGGTTTCCTCAATTCCAAAAATATCTTCTGAGACAGTTTCTGCTTCTTTAGACGAAAGGAACTTGTGGTGCTTGTCAGCCTCCAGTTCTTCAGGGTCAATGGCCTCCTCGTCTTCAGTGAAATCACTCATCACTTCGTCCTCGGAGTCTGCTTTATCCTCCGCCTCTTTCAAGATAATGAGCATGCCCTTCTTGTCAGTGATGGCCTGGGACACTTCCTGTCTCACAGCTCCAGGGCTCAGCCTCAACACAGACTTCTCTGACACCTCCTCCTGAGAGTCTGGGGTTTTCTCCTCAACCTCCTCCCTCAAGGTCCCGTCCATGAAAACATCGTCGTCCATTGTGGTTGAGAAACTAATCCCATGGGGCCCAGAGGAGGTGACCCCATCTGTGATGACACTATCTGGTACGACTTTAACCAGATATCCTGCTGCCTGGGGAGACACTGGACTTGTTGGAGACTGACACAGGGTAGACAACAAACATGAAAAGACACACTCCACAGAGGCAAAGTCAAACACAAACAGAGTCACAGAGATTCAGATTCACAGTGCAGCTTCTCGCTTCTGCTTTTACTGGGAGACTCATGACATCCCTCTAAATAGAGAAGAAAAAAGGTGCCAACACTGAATAAACTTTATGCTGACAGAGAAAATGTAAAAAAAAAACTCTACTTGAAAACATCAATGCAGACTGGAGGTCTGAAACTTATGGAGCTGGAAGACGGCAGAAGGAAAAAGCAAACACTGAATGGAAAGCAGCTTACCTCCGTGCCTTTAAGTCCCACCTCTTCTTTCCTCTCCGTTTCAGACTGCTGATCATCTGTGGTCTGCAAAAAAGGAAGTGAACTTAAAAAAAAAAGGGACAGATGCAGGTGAGAAAGATACAGCCACATTCTAAAACCAGGAAGTTCTGGATCCTAAAATTAAGCAGCAGAGAAAACTTCAATATTAAAAACATTTGTAGCCTGAGAGGTTTTCCTTAGCAAACATTAGAAAAATATTCAATGTTACATCATAATAGAGATAAAACTGAATTCACGTTAAAAATTGGGATTTTCACAAATAATAAAATGTCAAATTTATTTCACAACCAGAACTGCTAGAGACAGTAAAATGTTGGGAAAGAAATATCCCAAAAAAAAAAAAGAAATTAGCATGCAATCCACTATGTAGACAAATAGTTTCACTATCAGGAGGTGATCTGTACTTTTAGATGCTGTCATAAGACCTTTGACATTTTTACAGGTCCTTCTCAGGATTCAGTTACAGAGAACAGTGAAAGTCTCTTAGATTATTTCTAGTGAAATTTGATGAAATCAAGAAAACCTGCAGAAATTTACTGTCAAATGAAATCTAACTGAATATTAGAAATGAGTCATTTGTGCGGATGCAGAAAGGAGAAACCTCATGTTAAGGAAGTAAGTAAATAGCAGATGAAGGGAAGTAAATCTGGAATACAATCAGACATCGTTCTGAGAGGAGGTGTTTCTGTCACAGAGCTGCTGGATCCGTCACCATGCAAAAAAAACAAACTGATTTCCGGCTTTGGTCACGGTTTACTTTAAAAATTCTTTTAAGAAGCCAGAAGGAGCAGCTAAATTTAGAGAAGAATCTCTGTGCAGCTCCTTCACAACTAAATATGGATGAGTTCTGACACTGCCCTTCAAACATGGCTTATGTTGAAGTCTCTGTCAAGAGGGCTCAGGAAATTTCCAGGACAGCCAATGTTGTCATGTGTTGATAACTATAAAAGAAAGGATTTAAACTCCTTCATTTGAGCACTTTTATTAAAGCTCTCAAAACTGTTAAGCTGTGTTAAGCTGAGAAAAGTTGAAAGCATTCTAAAAACAGCATGATCCAACAACTCATCCAGACATCCGGCTCTGCTCCTCTAAGCCCCTCTGCACACCAATCCAACACTGCTCCTATTGTTTTCTTCCCGTCTCTTTGGTGACGTCATGCTTCACAACCATGCCATCATGCTGACTGCGCCCGCTTACGTCCTGCAGCTCCAGTGGCTCTATCATCGGGGCATCATCTGATCTGGGTGAGCGCAGAGGGGATGAGGAGAGTCTCTTTTCCCACTCTGTTAGGCCAGGCATGCTGGTGCCCCCGGTTTCCAGGAAGGAGCGTTTCAGCTCGCTGATGTTTGTCTGGTGCTTGACCACCTCTGGCAGAGGCTCTGTGTCCTAGAGTAGCCGACGAACCATAATTAAGGGAGATGAGTGCGAGAAAACATCCATGCTTTCTGTTCTGCAGCTTGCAGAACATCCGTAGAGGCCCTTCAGAGATGCTGGGCTGCACATGCAACTCCAAAAGGGTCTGCTAACGAACTGAAAATACCTACAGGCCCAAAACGGTAAAACTAACAGCAAAACAGCCACCAACAACGCAATGACCAAACATGGTCTTAAATGCAGCAGAACATTTAAGACCTGCTTAACTTCATGATAATAAAGGGTTTCATGCACAGGTTTGGTTAGGCACAACACTCCCAAATCTCATTCTTCTTCTAGAAAAGCTTTTGTTTTATTTGTTATATGAGATAAATATATATATATATATATATATATATATATATATATATTTGATATACGAGGTGTATAATAATTTGTTTCCTCAGCTGTTAGGATTATTCATAGCTCAGAAAAACCAGCATGCATTATTCAGTCATGCATGGCCTGCTCACCAACCTCTAGCATCAGATTACTATGCCTGATAAAAACGTTTTCCCCCTTTACTCGTCTTATGAAACTGTACTGCAGAGAGACAGAGGGGGGAAAGGATTTATCGTGACAAGCAAATAACAGAGAAATGGGAGCTTTGTCTTTTAGAGAACGACTGTGAACAAATGTTATGATGGAATAAAACATTAAAGAAAAAAAGGTAAAACATTACTCCTGCATGAGAGGGGGGGGACCTTAAAAACACTAAGAGTTTATGGAAGAAGCCACACCTCGGCAGCCGTCTGTCAGGTGAGCTCAGGCAGGAACAAAACGTCACTTTTGAGTGATCGCAAAAGCAACAACTGATAGCAGGCAATTAAAAAAAAAAAAAAAAAGCAGCTCAAAGTGGTTGATGGGAGACTTTTTTAGTCCATCTGATGATGGCTTCCAGGCCTCCAGGTGAGGCCGGTCTACCTGAGTCTGCGTCTCAGATTCCTCATCTGCTTCCGACTGATGGTGCATAAAGAGCAGAGCACACAGACAGTGAGACGCGGAAGCATGTTGTGAGAAAAGAAAACCATCTGACGAGAAACTAGCAAAAAGGAGACAACAAAAAAGCACGAGCAGCATTAATCCACTCATAACTGCCAGCATCCTGGGCTGGAAACTGAACATCTCTGCAGCTTTAGGTTCAGGTTTGAAGCTGACATGAGCTTCAACTGAAATTCTTATCAATGAGTTTAAAGGGATAAGATGATTGCCGCATCTCTTTTTCTTAACTTTTACTTTTAAAGTACCGGTAATAAGTATAAGATCAAACAGGAAGCATGGGTTTCTTTAAAAACACGGTGACAGTAGAACACCAGGTCGAATTTAAAACAGAAAAATGCTTGCAAGTCATCTTTTGAGAGTCAAAAGTATCACAACTCAATTTGTATTCAATTTATACACAAATATAAAGCTTCTTTTAAAATGTGTCATTTTTGCACATTGAAATAAAATCATCTGGAGACTGCAGTTTACAGACATACAGTAACAGCAAAAAAGATTCATGCAATAGTTTAAAACTTTTAGGACAGTGAAGCAAACACTAAGAATTGTTCCGTCAAAAGGAAGGTAAAATAAAACATATATGAACAAAAACATTTGAAGCAACATGTTTAATGTATGACATGCAGAATTGAAAGTACACACATCACTTCTAAAATTTAAATAAATGTCACAGACTCTTTGTGATTCAACAGTCCAAATGTTTTGCTTAAAGTACAAACCTCTGTCACAGTAATGTCTCCATCAAAGGCAAAGTCAGTACGTTCGCTGTCTGTCTGCTTTCGCAGAACAAACCAATCCATGGTGCAAGCAGGAAAAAACAAGAGGAACCCAACTTGTAAATGTTCAAATGTCATTTCTGTCAGGAAAGCTTTTTCATAACCACAAATGGAACAAATGGGAATGTTCTGACTGCTGTAAGCTACACATCATCAAACAAGAGTAACATAAGAACTGTGAGCAAACAAAACAACAAAATGCAAATGAAACAAACAAGCAAAACAGACTCAGAGGAAGATGAAATCATCAATCAGTCACTTAGACGTTTAATCAGTTGTCGCTGAAGGTTTTTCAATTTGGAGTGCGCCTGTTTTTTTCCCCACAGTAATGAGGTTCAGGTAGGAAACATGAACACTTTATGAGCCTCCCTCCCACTGTAAAGTGCCACGGTCTCTCTGCTCCACCGCGCCTCACGCTGCATTGATCAGATCAAGGGGAGTGGCCTGATGGAAAAATATTCCACAAACATCTAGCTGGGTTTGCTCTCGACTTCTGCTGCTTTGCTGGAGTCAGACAGAACCGCTGAGAGACTGATTGCATGAGTGAATATGGCTGCAAACATGGACACTGTGTGTGCATGCAGCAGATGATCAGAGGTGCACACGATGGGGGAGGTGACCCTGACCCTTTAACTCTAAACCCAGTAACAGTGAGATGGGTTGGGCAGAGACATCGCTCTGCAGATAATGAGATTAAACCTGAACGACTTTATTCTAGGAGAGTAAAAAGAAAGGGTGGAGATTTTTGTAAATAACACCCTCCTTAAAAGGTGAAACAGCCAATGAAATGGTGAGACTTGCAGGTTAACCTCTGTGTGACCGCGATGCAGATGATGATGTTTTCTACAGGATGATAGCATGACTGGGCAGAGAGTGGGACACTGGGACACACACACTGTCTGCAGGTCAGCTCTGAACGGGTGAAACAGGACAGTATATGGAGTTAAGTAGAATAAACAGACCGCCGTGGGCGGGCACTGGTACAGACAGGCGTACGCACACACCTCCTCTTCCTCTGAACTGTCATGGTCATGGTAGCCCTGGGCTATGGAGGCGGTCAAGGAGGCTGCCTTGGGCTCCAGGTAGCAGAGGCACAGAGCCAGGGGGAAGGAGAGGGTGAGAGCGTAGGGCACAGAGAAGGAGGTGGAGAGCAGGAAGAAGAAAATGAAGAGGAAGCAGGGAATGAGTGATGGTGACTTAATAGGCAGGAAGTTTTGTGCGCACTCGGGGAGGAAGCTCATCTCAGAAAGGTCTGGAAAGGTGATGTAACCATCGTCATCCAGAATGGATGGCAGGTGGGGCAGGTGCAGGGAGAAGGAGAAGAGCGTGCCGCTGCGGCGCTTGCCCTGCTCCAGCCTTTGCTTTCGTGCTGAAAGCAAAAGCTCCTGCTCCTCCAGTAGAGCGGCTTTGCGGTCAGCGTGAGCCTGCCGGCGGCGGCACCCAATGCTGCCTTTGACTGGACTGACTGACGAAGCCCTTTTATGGGCGCCCTCCCTGCGCCTCCGCCGCACTTTGGTGGACAGAATAGGAGATGACGGCAAAGAGAGCTCAGAGCGGAGTGGGTCGGCTGTGTATACATGAGGGGGGCGCTGATGGAAGGAAAAGTCAACGAAGGCGTGACATGTGCGTCAGTGGGGAGAAGCAAAGGGGAAGGAGATGAATGCACATCAGCACATGTGTGTGGTGTGGGGGTCAAAGGAAGGACAAGGGAAAAAAGCTAATTAGTAAAGCGTACACAAGATGAGAAGCAGTCAAGCCTAATCTACAGCAGCGGCTTCAGCTAAAAGCAACATTCAGTCATCAAAGAAAATAAAATTAAAGAGGTTTCAAAAAGCATCACTGTCCCTTTATCTCACTGTTTGACAGGCCTCTCATCCAAACTGAGGGCAGTCCTCTCCACTATGGGTGACTATGAATGCTGTGGAGCTGAGACAGCCTCTTACCTTCGGTTCACCTGCTTCGTGCTTGTCAGTGGCATCCTTCAGAACATCCTCCTGCTCTGTCTTCTCTTCCTTCTCTGTTGTTAATGTAGTGATGATGGTGGAAACTTTGGCATCGTTACCAGCAGTGCTGTCCTTCATCAAAGTGTCATGGTTCTCTGCAATGGTAGCTAGAACACAGAAATGTCTTAGAACCTGCTTTGAAATGCAGAATGTGAAGAGGTTGATGTGTGCACATGGTTCTAATGATATGTATTGGAGCTTTCTTTGCCAGAATAAAGGAATGATTAGGAGTTGCTTGAGCAGCTCTTGCTCCTCACCTCCATCTAAGCTGCGAGACATGTTGTAGCGCTTGCTGGAGGTGCGTTCAAAGAATGGTGCCGGTCGTATGATCTGAGAGCTGGCCCTGCGGGTCTGAGCCTGCGTCCTGCCGCTGTAACGAAACTTCGAGCCAAGGCTCAGGAACTTCTTCTGAGGGGCCTCTGGAGACACGAGCCTGTGACCAGTTTGAAACAAGCCCATTAATCAAACTGAAAATAAAAGCAGGATTAAAATAGTCATGAAACGCATTAAAACTCTTCTTTAAAAACCATCTCCAGGGAGCCTTCAGGGTAAACTCTCCACTTTCTGCTTAAAGCAGCAAGTCTGCATGAAGTTCTAATTAAGAGCCTAAACTCTGCCTTTCCTTCTCCACAGTGAACTCACACACAGAGACTAAATAAATTGCATGGTTGCATTTCTGTCATCACCCAAAGTCAGAGAACAGCAGAGAGCTGTGTGCACAACCGTCATACTGCTTCCATTAACAAGGCATCCAAGGCTTTCCTGTCATCTTACTTTAACATGATGTTTTTAAATAAAACTGCATCCGCTACAGCTCCAAATCACTTCCAGTCACTACCTGAAGAAGGTGTGGTGCTCCACACAGACCTTCCATAGCCGTTTGGCAGCCCGATGGTTCGGAAGCTTGAAGCCGATCGTGCTTTCAAACTGCTCAAACTGCAAGATATGAAAATAATTAGATCTGTCTGACATAAGGTCAGATTCTGTAAAATAACACGCAGCAAAACCTTACAACCCCATTATGTTAGTCAGACAATTGAAACTAATCAACTGTTTTTTCACAAAATAAATCTAGATTGTAGGGTTTTTTTTTTTTTTTCAAAAAAAGGAAATAAACTTCAGAAAAGTCATTTAAGTATTCCCAGAGTGTGGCTTTACCTCTCCAGGGCGTATTTTTATATAAAAGTTATTTCTCTTGTAGGAGATCTTCAGGATTTTAGGCCAGGCAAATCTGTTAATCCTCAGCTTGTCTCTGTAGATGAGGAGGCCGCTGGCACAGACTCCCAGCATGATCTCCACGCCCTCAGAGTCCTGCAGGCAACACACCAGAAAAGGACAGAAGGAAAGGTTGATACGTGGACGCTTTCACAAAGCGTTTCTCAAAACCTTCATGGAAAATCAAGATTCTGTCCTGACACTCTCAAAATATTCACACTTATAAACTCTAAAGGGTGAACTGGAAGTCCTCAGCATTGGAGCCCAGCAGGATAGAGAGGGAATTTAAGAAAAGGTTGGTGATAATAACAGGATTGGGCAGGCAGGCAGTGAAATCAGGCAGGTGGTCTTCTAATCACCTCTATGCACTCCATGATGACGCTGAATATGAATTCAAGGTGCACCTTTTAGCAAAAACAAGTCTGAAAAACGAGGGATGAGGAACGAAACGTTCTGGCAGAACAAAGCATGTGATGAGCAGGTAAACCAATGAGGAGGCGCTCATCCCAAGCACCAAGAACCAGAGTCAGGTCAAGGAATGGGATGTTGCAAATGCTACCTTTGTTTGTAACCATGCAGAAGTGGAAAAACACTCTGAACACTCAAGCAGGCAGTGGAAGCACACGAAGAACAGCCTCTTACCTCATCCGGAGCCAAGCATTCAGTGAGATTCCCTACCAACTTTGCATTTAATGAGAGAGGAGAGAAGACAAAAGAAGGATGCTCTTCTGATGTGTATTTAAGTTTCTTAGGTATAAAATTGATGATTCAGAGGAGCTACACTGAGCACTGACGCTGATTCTGATGGATCAAAGCTTCTTCCTCGGCTCTGTCATTGTAATAATCCTAATCTACATCTCTGAATGCAAACTCCCCCCTCGCCCACGTATTTACACCCGTTTTGCCTTTCAAAGCACTTGGTTGGCATCAGAAATACCGAATATTATGACTTTGCTTTGGGATGACAGCGCTCTGGTTCTCCCTCCTGTCGTCGTTTTACAGCAATGCATTTGTTGCTGGTGGAACACAAAGAGCTGTGAAAAACATGCTGGGCTCCAGAGCTGTGCCAACACAACTGGAGGTGGAGGAAACAGTGTGAGTCAGCGGACCAGCATGACAACGGCAGCCATGATGTTTGTGAGACAGCAGTGACAAGCGTGGCTTCTGAATGCACCGGTGAAATGTGTTTGTGTGATAAATCACTTATGTAACATGCAAAGTTATAAAAGCATCACGGGAACCTCAATCATTAAGCTCCTTTAAACTCTTTTTCGCTGCAGCAGTTATTTTTTTTGGCACTTGTAATTTATCTCAAATGATTTGCTGCACAGCAGTGAGTGCTTAGAAACAACAGGTAATTGAAACTGTTCTTTCTCTGACTCACTTTTCTAAATCACTTCAGAAAGCCAGTCTCTTCTCAGGAGGAGAGCCTGACAAGGAGCTGAAGGAAAAGTGTTCTTTACCAAACATTAACCAATAGCTGTCACGTATTTTACCTGCAGTTTTGAAATCATGGCTTTTTAATTTAGAGCTGAATTATGTTTTTATGTCAAACATAGAATATTAAGACATGAACTTGAGGAATCTTTACAGTATTTCCATAAAGTATCATAAACTCTTTTTTTGGAGAAGTGATGGTGCAATAAAAACTCCCAACAGTTCAGGGAAATCCTGGATAAAACTGTCCTAATAAACTGCCACTAAATGATGAGGTTTGGATGAAAAATGAGCATTTCTTTTTGTCACATTCTGTTAGCTATTCTGCTAGCACTGATCCATTTGAACAGAGTAGTGATCCTCCACAAGCGGGACTAATCACACATTACATTTCAGCAGCAGCTGCACAGTGGAAACATAATTGAAAAAACATCTAAACCAATGCAATTGACAGCAGATCAAACCAATGCTAAACATTAACAACATTAAGCATTAAGTGTTCCTCCTCAAAGTTCCTCAAAGTGGTCCAACAAGGTCTGACATCTTTTTTTCATTTTTGAAGTTTTTAAGATTTAAATTCAGGATTTATTTTAGCTTTTACCAAGAAACGAATGACAAAATTTCCTATATTGTGTTCTTTGAAGTGTCAAACTGAGTACTGCCCAGAAGATTTTAACATACTGCAAAACAATTTTTAAATACATTTCATTTATCTGACTTTTACCAATTGAAGATTTAAAGCATTTTGATTAAACTGAAAACTTAATTTCTGCTGCTGGAAATGTTGCAGGAACCAACCAAAACACTTCTACACACAAAGAAAATGTAGTTTGTGGATACATTTTGAATGGGTACTGGTTTTCTTTAGGCAGGAATAAATTATTTTAAAAACTTACAGTGAGTGAAAAGATTTGCTCACCTTAGCGTGATGGAGGTCCACACCATACATAGACAGCTTCTTGGCATTTTCCAGGAAGTGCATCTCTGCTTCAGCTGGTGTCATCCCCCTGATCAGACATAGGCAAGCCACACAAAAACTCGTTTGGAGATTTTTCCAAATTACTTCTAAATGCAGCTCTTCTCTTGCAGGCTAGTTTTTAAGAAATTCTTCAGTTTTGCAGCATCAAGCATTCATAACGAGGTTGAATGAACACTTAACAGAAGCTCTAAAGTGCAGGACTGTGAGTGCTTTTATTCTTATAATAGATTGTCATTAGAAAAAAATTAAACTTGGTTCTGTCTGCTTATTGTACTAGATGGGAGAGTGGATTTACAGACGATTCACTCCTCTTGCAGAGACAGAAGAACTCAGACATAGAAACATCAGCTGAAACCACAGAACTCTCCAAACTCCATGATTTGAAATAATAAAAACTAAGACTTGATGGACATTCTGAATGTTTGAAAACTACATTACAACCAATTTATTATAATTTTTCTCCTAACATGCTGTGCCCTTAGTCATTTTTAAATTTAATTTCCAAAGGTGTTGAATGGATAACTAGAAAAAACAAGTCTAAGCAGTTCAGGCCTCGGTGACATAGAGGGTGAAGACACCAACTTGTAGGTCTTGTGGAGTTCCATAACCTTGTCTTCTAGCTCTTTGGTTTGGTTGGGTGCCAAGCGCAGCTCGCTGACGTATTCACTGGCCATTTCTTCAGGGTCATAGTCCCCAAGCTCGGACTGCACCGTGTAGGAGCCCAGCACTGTGTGGGTGGCAAAGGAGCAGGGCAGGCGACCAGACACCACATCGTCCCTCAGCTGCAAGCACAAGTAGTACCTGTGGGTTGCAGATACAACCACATTAATACTTTCTTTGGTTTTGTCAAAAATGCTTAAAAAGTCTGAAAAGTATTCTGTGGTACCATATATTCTCTAAAACCACTTTGTAATAGAAATAGAGAGCAACAGAGATTTCTAAAGAAAACGAAAGGACTTTAACTCTAACTGACCGTGTAATGTCCTCTGAGAGCTGTGAGGGGTCTGGGGGGTAAAACTTGACGTTGAAAGCAAAGTTCCCGGGACCATCTAAGACATAAAAATACATCTGTTAAAATCAGGAAGATCCATTTCATATTTGGAGAAAACATGATCAGGGGGTTTCATGAGATTCCTTACTGCGGATTTGCTTCTTCAGCTCCTTGGTGGGATCCAGCCAGTTCTGCACAAATAACCAAAGATGAGAGTTACCTATTTGAAAGCAAACTACAACATAAACAGGCTTCTTTCAATCTGAAAAAAGTAAACATTGGGGGAGTTTGGTGACCAACCTTCTGGCCCTCCATATCTCTGTATGTGATGCCAAAGTAATCCTTCTCCAGTAAGTTGAGGTGTTCACAAACTTTGCTAAAGAGAACATTGCCCTTTGCTCGTTTCTGTGAAACAAAAGGAAAACTTGTAAGAAAAATCTGTTTTAAAACGTAGGATGAACTCTGTTAGGGACATTTGGTGAATGGGTAATCACTGCCTTGCTTTTGGCCTCTAACACCTGCTAAAGAGTCTTGATCTGGATCAAAAATGAGGTTAAAACAGCTGCTCCTAGATTTGGAGAGCATATACTTTGAAGTGTATCATTTTTTTCAGACAGTTTTTCTCAGATAAAAAAGAAGTCTTGTTAAAGAGTTTTTTTTTTTAGGTAAAAGAATCCACAAATAATCAGAAACTCTGCTATAAGCTGGAGAATATTTAAGCAGGCACCTTATAGCCTCTGATGTAATGGTGAGTGTGTGCTGATGAGTTGGGCAGATGTTGTCCGCCGTGTAGGACAGACACACACTGATCACGTTTGATAGTGCCTCTAAATATCTCACTGTTTAAAAGAATAAAACAACTTAAAGTCCCACTCTGATCATGTTGTTTTCTAAGACATAGCTTCTGCAGAACGGCAATAGCTCATCAGACATTTGCATGGGGCGGGACTATTGTCATAAAATTTCCACCAACCCCCTTCCCATCACCCAAAGCTGAGTGCTCTTTTTACACTCTTTTCCGCTAGCTTACAGCCCCACACAACCCCAACCGAAGATTACCCCAGTAACAAAAATGGTGAGCAATATTGGAGTTATACCACCAGATTCCAATTAAGTCAGTTTCCAGCTCAGACAAGGAAAACAAAGACGTATATGGGTCAATTAGTCTGCAAGTGCATGATGAGAATAGAGCAGAGCAGGGAGACTTTGGCCCGCCCAGCGTATCATGACAAATAATCTCTTTTTCAATTACATTTTTTAATTTGCTCCCGATTGACAATGATTTGAATGAAGACACACTCAGAAATGCAGTTTGAATCTTAATTTTCATTATATATATCCTCCATCATGATAAAAATGCCACAAGAACATGTTAAAAACACCCAAAATAAATTTTTCATTTTCATTAATGATTTATTTATCACAGTGGGTCTTTATCTGATAAAGGCTCACAGAGTAAACCAGGAAATGGGCTTCTTCAAGGGAAGTAAACATTACCCATGATATAACATGACGCTAAAGAACTGGTCAACATCAATCCTTTAAGCCTGAGTGAGTTCAAAGCTCATTCATCACTATCAGAAAACTTTTTTACACTTTTTTTTTCATTGTAAGATTTCGCCTCCAAAATATGATCAGATAAAAAAGTGCCACTTGACCGATTCCTGGTGTACAAAGCTTTGACACAAACGCTAGTGCAAAGCTTATGTTTGGCCGTGCCTGCCTCACCTCTGAGTGGGCTGAAAGCCTGCCACACATTCTAGCAGCATGCTGTCCATCTGTCATGGTTGCATGACAGAGCACACATGGCCCCCTGCAGCAATCCAGTCAGTCAGTCTGATGCAGCAGCGACACATCATCAAAACAGTATCGTGGCAGGAGCTGCAAGTTGTAAGAGAGGAATTAAACGCAGAGGATTGATCTCCAGCTCCACTACAAAAAAAATCTCTGAAACTGTGCAGATTTTCATGCAGACATGACACTGCTGGAGGGGAGATAATCCAACATTTCATTCTCCTGCAGAACCAGCAAAGTCAGCAGTGACTACATCTTCTTCATACAGCATGTGAAGCTGCGGAAAATAGTAAGACCAGCAAGGTCTTACTTGCACAACATCAACATTTTACTTGAACAACAAAAATGTCAAGTCTTGACAAGCTGGACTGCTTTCTAAAAGAATGGAGGATCTGAGGGTCTTCTGACCTCAATCGTTGGTCACACATCCCGAGAAGAACCACTTTATGTATGCTGACTTTAAGCGGCGCTGCTTTTCATTGGTGTGTGGGCTGACTCTGCCTTAGTGGTTGCTGCAGAAGTGACTAATAGCTCCCTTTTTCTTCTTTTATCAAAAATAACTGGCATACAACAAACATTTTTAGGCAGTAATCAGCACCAGAACCAACCAACAGCTTGGTTCTGCTACATTGCCCTTCAAAGAGGCATTCTGTTTGTTCCACCTGGAAAAGGAACATCCAAAACTGAACTGACAGACACAGGTATACATGTCTCAACTATAGTCTGCATTTCTGCAATTGTTCTCTGTCCCAGCAGTAAGGTCTGCTGTGTGAGATGTACTGATTTCTAGCTGCAAGCCTTCAGACTGAAGACCAACTCGCTCCTATCACAGCAGTTTTTTTCCTTTTCTTTAGGTTTTTCAGTTCAATAAATGACACTCTTTACCCTTTTTTCCTCTTTGGTCACAAAGTTGTTTGCGACCCCTTTCATGTAGCCGAGTCTGAAAGCAAATCAAGGAACTGTTCACCTGAGCAGGTGTTATATACACAGATACACAGAAAGGTGTTGCAGTTTGGCAGAAAAAATGAAACAGAAACTTCAGGAAATTTAACCAAAACATGAATTCTGTTTTCAGCAAAAGAGCACCACAGTCATTTAGTTTATTAATTCCACTATAAAAATAATTAATAAAAAAGATTAAATCTAGCTCACTGAATTATATATACCCCAAAGACCAATTATTTCATTTGTTTTCATTCAAATTTTAACTATTCTTCAATATTCCTAAAAATCAAAAAGGTAAATGACCCCCACACCACCACACACACACACAACCTAAAATCTAAAATGATTGTCATGTAAGAAACGACAAATGTAAGACAAGATCTAATATGTCAACATTTCTTTTAGAATAAACCCTCTTGCCCATTAAAAAAACCCTCCAAGGTCACAGTAGGACATCGGACACAGATTCCTCCCAACAAATGCTGCTTTTTTACGCCCAGAACCCATCAAGTTACAATTACCACCAGAAGAGTCTGCTAATCCCTCAATCCAAACCCCCAGGGTGGAGGAATCTTCTAAAAGAAGATTAGCAAAGAAGACTCCTGAACACATTTAAGGAAAACGTCTAAGTGCCGCATCTCAAAGCTTTAACAAAAATTTGATGGAGGAGAAACTGTCAAACAATAAGTGTCTGATATTTTCAGATAGTGATTGAGCAGGAGTAAATTTAGAAAGCAACAGCTGTGTTTTACACTTGAGCCAAAAAAGGTGTTTTCTTGGCGGGCTCTGCTTGATTTGGTAATTTCTGAAGGCACTTCATCACCACTGATGAACAGAGTGAACATAGGGCTCAAGGGCACACAGCTTCAACCGAACAAAACGTTCTATTCAAATACTGCTAAACCTAAGAGGTACAATTTCTGCAGTCAAATTAATCTTTCCAATCTTCACCCATTTCAACAGTACAAAAACAACTTGCGCTCGTTTTCAGTCTGAATCTAAACCACAAGTCCTGCCACATGCAACATGAGCAGCAGTCATAGACCAACAAGTCCTTTTCCTGAAGGGTTCATGTCATAAAACAGTCAAAACACAGGTGGAAAATGACTGCATAGTTAAGCTCTTCTTTATATACTAGGTGTAATAACCGAGTTTATTGCTTTTAATGTTCAGATGTTTGCAAGTTTAGGTGAATAATGATCAATAAACTAAGTTTAATTAACTAATAAGCACGTTAACAAGGACAAAAATTGTATTCCAGCTTCAGTAAAACTATGAGAAAATGTTTCATTATGATGGAAATGGAACCTGCAACAGAACCTTGAAGCTCAGTACTGCTGTGTTGTGTAGCTTTAAGCAAACACTTATATTTTAATGGAAATCTAGTCACAAAGTTACCAAGTTTACAGGGCACATTTCAAGTAGCTTGTGAAACATTTTATGAAGCTTTAACCATCATTTCGACGAAGTAACAGGCTTTGGATTTACTTTAAAGAAAGGGTCAGTGTACTAAGGTTTCCTTGACAAGAGCAATGCAACTAAGATCTAAAATGACTTTTTCAAAGGTTTATACGCTAAGAAACTCCTGAAAAAGTCATGTCACATGAACGGATTTGACAGGAATTTTTATGTACTTGTTTGGTTGAACACATTTAATTTATACTTGATTATCTTGTAAGACACAGAAGGAGCCTGAAAAACTTCACCTGCACTGTTCAGTACCCAGGTATTTATCTCTAAGTCACACTGGTTGAAGTTTTGGATAAAGATGTCTTGGATCCATTTTAGATCAGAGAATCAGATCTAATCGTTCAAAATGAATCAAAATCGACAATGAATCGGATCATCAACCACAAATTAGTATATGAATCAAATTGTTGTGGAAATGAATCGCTATACCCCTAACCGCTATTGTTAGGTTGGGGTTGTGAGGGGCTGTAAGCTAGCGGGAGAGAGTGTACACAAGCAACAGTCCTGCCCACAATTCAGAGGTGAATTTCTAATGAACTCCTGCTGCTCTGCAGAAACTATTTCCTAGAAAACAATACAGATTTTTTTTTTTTTAGCTTTGGATAAAAACAGTATCGTCACAATTAAAAGACCCTTTTGAAAAAAGATAAAAAGATGATTGGAGCAGGTCTTTAAATTCATCTGCTTCCAGAGAAGAGATCAAGAACAATCAGTTAGCTGCAGAAGGCCTTCAGGTCCCACAGAGAAAAAAAGAGGACTCATACTTCTGTGTTCCAACTGTTTTTTAAATACAAAAAAAAAAAAAAAAAATCAAACCAAACAGGAGATACATTGTACCAGTATTGGTTCACCTGCCTTGACTCTCATATGAATTGAAGTTCCATCCCATTCCTAACCCATAGAGTTCAATATGATGTGGGTCCACCTTTTGCAGCTATTACAGCTTCAACTTTTCTGGGAAGGTTGTTCACCTGGTCGAAAAGTGTGTTTATAGGAATGTTTGACCATTCTTCTAAAAGCGCATTGATGAGGTCACACACTGATGTTGGTGGAGAAGGTCTGGCTCTCAGTCTCTAATTCATCCCAAAGGTGTTCTGTGGGGTTCAGGTCAGGACTCTGTTCAGGCCAGTAAAGTTCATCCACACCAGACTGTCATCCATGTCTTTATGGACCTTGCTTTGTTCACTGGTGCACAGTCATGTTGGAAGAAGAAGGGATCCGCTCTAAACTGTTCCCACAAGGTTGGGAGCGTGGAATTGTCTAAAACGTTTTGGTATCCTGAAGCATTCAGAGTTCCTTTCACTGGAACTAAGGGGCCAAACCCAAGTCCTGACAAACAACCCCACACCATAATTCTTCCTCCACCAAATTTCACACTCGGTACAATACTGTCCGAAATGTATTGTTCTCCTGGAAACCTCCAAACTCAGACTCGTCCATCCGATTGCCCTATGGAAAAGCGTATCACTGCAGAGAACGCGCCTCCACTGCTCTAGAGTCCAGTGCCGTGTGCTTTACACCACTGCATCCAGCGCTTTGTATTGTACTTGATGATGAGGTTGGCTTGAATGCAGCTGCTCTGCCATAGAAACCCATGTTGGCGATCTCTTTGCACACCCACTGACCCCTCTCCGTCAGTTTACGTGGCCTACCACTATGTGGCTGAGTTTCTGTTGTTTCCAAACTCTTCCATGTTGTTATAATAGAGCTGACAGTTGACTGTGGAATATTTAGAAGTGAGGACATTTCACAACTAGATTTGTTGAACAGGTGGAATCCTATGACAGTTCCAGGCTGGAATTCACTGAGCTCCTGAGAGCGACCCATTCTATCCCAAATGTTTGTAACAACAGTCTGCATGTCTGAGTGCTTGATATTATACACCTGTGGCCAGGCCAGGTGATTAGGACATCTGATTCTGGTCATTTGAATGGTTGAGTCAATACTATTGGTAATATAATGTATGATGATGAAAAAACAGTTTTTAAAACATCTATGACATAGGGAGAGATTTTTTGAATAACACATCTTTTGGCTAAAACAAAGAGCCAGAACTCACCTCCACATCCACTGTGTAGTCAGAGCCATCCAGCAGGGCCACCTTACACTGCATTATCTTTACTTTACGGACTCCCCTCAAAGGAGACTTGGACAGACGACTAGTGGATGACCTGTGGGACACCTGATCCTCTCCCGGCTGCTCCTGACAACAGAAAACATCATTATTGATTTAACCATTTAATTACAACAAAACCATGATCATTCCTTTTTGAGACTGAAAAGGTTTTGAAAAACTCTGCCATGCCCTCACCTGCAACCTTCCCCTGCCTTTAATGTCCCTTTCTTTCAGGAAAAAAACACCAGTTCCCACACATTCCAACAGAAATATTTGAGACCAGGACCCTGACTAAGTGAAACTGAATCCAACCAAGCAGATGAGATCAGAAGTTCAGCACATTATCGAATTTTCCACCTCGGTGGAAATAAAGCCAACCCTGACCAGCTTCAACGTGAATGTGAAGAACAAATGTCTGAGGCCTGAAGCCTTTTATTCCAGGTTGAAGCTGGTCAGGGTTGGTCACACATCACGAGAAGAACTGTTACGCCCTGCTGCAGATGTTCTTTTGCCTCTAAGGTCACGTCCCCCACATTATCTCTGGTATCTATGTAGAGTAGTTCTCCTGGTTCATTCAAGCACAGACACACACTGCATGTACAGGACTTGTAGATTCAATAAATCCTGATCCATTATTATCTGTCTCAAGGATAGGCAACTCCAGGCCTCGAGTGCAGTGTCTGCATGATTTCCAGATATCCAAGTCCTACTCATGACTGATTACCTGGTTCAGGTGTGGCCAGCCAATTAGAACATGCTAGAGCATGGTATGTTGGAAAACATGCAGGAATGAGGCCCACGAGGCCTGGAGTTGCCTATCCTTGATCTTTCTTGATGGAGTTCTGAATAAATTCCACACATTGATGATCACACTTAAAACCAGTGAGATCTTAAAAATCCCAGTTCAGGAGCTTCTGACAAAGGTCAATTGATAGTGAGTGCATTTGGCTTGCAGTGTCACTATCACAGTCATGTCACACTGGCGTCCTGTTTCTGATCCCAATGAGGCATCGTCCTGCCACTGAAACTTAAGATTTTAAAGGCTGACCTTTAAGAACGGACCCACTGATAGTGCAGCAACAAATGTAGAAAGGAAGAACATTAAATAACCTGTTTTTCCAACCAAAGGGAAAAAGGTAAATCTTAGATAATCAGGTCAGTTCTTAGTGGTCAAGAAGACCCAGAATTTTTTGACTCAATAGTTGTAGAACAAATCATTTCCTGACTGATCAGAGACAAATTAGGCTAACTACAATCTGAAAACATTTACAAATCTGAAATGACTGATTAGAATTAAGGTACAAACACAGTTGTTCAAGTGCTATTCATTGAGCAGGAAGCAGTAGCCAGGGAGCATACAAATTTCCACCAACAGTTCTACCATTACTGAATGAGGACAGGGCTTTTCAAAGGCACAAGATACAGTTGTGCTTTCTTTATACTGCTGTTTTTTTCAACAAGTATGCACAGAAAATTATAAATGTTCCTGATGATAATTTATAGGTGCAAAATCAGAAAACAGTCGTGCAATTTTATATTTCCGCATCTCATGTATGTTCCTCTTTCTGGAAAACAGCAGAAAGGAAACAAATGTCATTCATTTTGGCTGTAACTATGACAGCAACATTTAACACGACGAAATGTTTGATTTGGGTGTCTTTAGACCTGGGAAAAACTTCTACCAAACTGCACATTTAATGTGCTAAAGTTCACACACCAGACCTGAGCAGCAGGCTGGTTAAAAACATGGCGAATTGTTCAAGTGTACATAATCAGTCCTCCTCTCAGTCTCGGTTGGGAAGGTCTTCTCCCTATCGTGGACTGCCCCCATGTTTTTCACAGAGACTAGAAATCCGACTCAGATCAATCAGAGTCCTAAACATTGTTTGGAGAAAGATTTGAGTGCAGCACAGACGGCAGGATACACAACCACACACTAAACACTAAGTTCAGCTTTAAAAAGTATAAATGTTTCTTTTCAGTTTCAAGATTATCAACATCACAAACTGTTTTATATTTCATATTATTTCAAAACTAGTTTTAGAAAAGATCTATCAAAGGACTGAAAGATGAGAATAAATCATCAGCCATTGAAGAGCGTAGTTGAAGAACCTGTTGATGTGCTAACAGCTGTGTGTTGCTTTAGGAGCTACAATCAGTTCCCTTCCTTATTCTGATGCTAAAAGCAAAGAGCAGTAAGACACTAAAACAAAGAGCGTGACATTCAGACAGATTTCATGAAGAACCACTAAGGAGGAATGGCTCTGGATCACCTGTTCTCTCTTGGCCGGTGTGCTGTGTCCGGCGGCAGCGGGGAACTTCTCGGGTTGGTTCTGTGGTGAGGTCTGTTCCTCCGGCGCTTTAGATGTCTCTGCCTCCTTGTTCTCCTGTGGTTGCTTGGACTCCGAGTCTGATTCAGTCGTCATGGCAAATCACACTGAAGGAAGAATACAGAGCATCAGGATGAGTCAGCTGATGGAGTATGAATGGACACGGTTAAAATTCTCTTAAACCACTGATTATAAAGGACAATGCTAATTATAAACTTTAAAACTGATTAGACTCTGATTATAATTTTGTTTTCCTGCAAAAATGAGACAAAATAAGGGCAGCAATATTCATGTTTTCATAGAAAACCTCCTTTGTCTTTGCTAAATTGTACTAAAATTACCAATCCTTGCCTGCATTGGAGATCAAGCTGAAGAAGTCAAATGACTGGAATTGTTTATTATATTAAATCTTTCTTTGCACATAAAAATCAATATGTAATAACATGTAGTCAGAAAAAAATGTTTTTTTAATAGCTAAATTGTGGGTTTAAATTAGATTTTAACAACATTTTTGAAGAGGGGTATCATGTTTCAGACCTGCAACGACGAGTTTCTTAAAAGGAGTCACATGTCAATCATGAGCTAAAATAATCAGAATACTACCTCCCGTCTTCCATCTCTCTGTGAAGTATTTACACACAGGAATTTTAAGTTTCCAAGCAGAATACTTCTTCCCAGCCTGACCTTTTCTTCTGCGAATGGCACACTCAGCAATGCACAGGAACAGATGCTGTCCAAAGAGGCACTAACCGGGCCATGAGGATAAAAACACCTTCTGACTGCTCTTCTCAGCAGTGACAAATTGGATGAACCTGACTGGGGGCCCTGAATGGGAGCAGAAGCCACAGGCTCAGATCCTGGGATGTTGGGTTAGGAGGGCTGTGTGTGTTTTTGTACTGGAGCTAGAAGCATGGATGGCTGTTGTTCTGCCGCTGGGCTGCATCTCCCTCAGCTCTATTTATAGGGACGTGTTTACCGCAGGGTGGGAGGATCTGTGACTTCCAGCCACAGCTGAGGATAGAAGCCTCTGAGCCAACACAACTGCAGAGGGAGGGGATCCCCAAAAATCCTAGCATGTTGGCAAAATAAAATTAGAAATGACTGAAGGGAAACATTTGGGCAAAAAAATAAAAAATAGATCAACAAGATGTGACAAAAAGTCTTCAAAAATGTCTACTTGTTCTCTTCTGGGTGTCAGATGTCAGAATTATTCATAGTCCATGACCTCAGCATGCCTCTGTTTTACTTTACACTTGTGACAAATAACGACAAAATGCTGTTGAAAAAAGCAGCAACTGAAAGGCTTGAAGTTTAGGGACTGACAATAAATATGAATGCAAAGCATCACCCATCTGTAGGGTAACATCATACAACAGATTGTTTTAATTTAAATCCAAATGTCATCACACTAACAAGGATCACAGCACATAAAAACATGATTCAGAACAATAAGCTGGATAGTTCAATGTAGTTTTGGCTCTAAGCAGTAATAAGTCAATAAAAGAAGTCCAAGGGTCAGTAATCCTTATCCAACTCATGATGACAAAACTGCAAAGATCGACACATCTACACAACAAATCAAACTAGCAACAACTTAACTGAATCCAGTATGTCACAAGATCCACATTGCAGCCTTAACTTAAAAAAACATATTTCCCAAGTCAAGGAGAGCAGTTTTAAAAGGTCACTAATCTGTGCTTCTCCAATGTTGGGCAATGCGTGTTCAATCTGCAGCCATCAGCTGACAGAAAACGAAGACTCTTCAAACCTCTGCACCTCAACGGAAACAGGAACCATGAACAGAGGAGAGGAACATCATAGCACCATAGAAATGGAAAAAGAATACGTTTAACCACCAGTGCCAGGCACCCTTCATGAGCGCACACAACAGCCCAAACACAAGGCTTGTGTGTGAGCTGGCACAAACATGCAGTCAGAAAAATGCATTCACATTCAATGCCTAAAATGTAGAGATGATTGAGCCAACAGAGCTCTGGTTTAAGAAGAGAACTGCCACCTGATAAACTATGATATTTCAAAGAAATCACTGATTCATTTCTAAGTTTTTTAGTCTGTGATCACTTGTGGATTCCTTTAAGATCCACTCAGATCAAAATCATGTTTTGGGTGTTTTAAGCATTTTCTTGCAGCATTTTTGTCATGATGGAGGACATACATAAAGAAAATTAACCTTAAAATTTCCATTCTGAGTACTTTGTCATTAGTGTTGTGAATTAGGAGCAGACAGAAAAAAATGCTGTTGAAAAAGAGCGTATTTGATATGTAGAAAATACGCCGAGCGGGCTACAAGCACCCTGCTCCGCTTCATTCTGATACATCCTCGAGGAGACAAACAGATCCATGCAAGTCTTTGTTTTCCTCGCCTGAGCTGGAATCTGGATCAAAACTGTACGCCTGAATAGCTCTAATGTTGCTTGCCATTTTGTTGCACCACTAATGTTAGGTTGGGGTGTGAGGAGCTGTAACTTAAGCCAATGAGAGAGCATGTAAACAGAGACTTCTCACAGGGAAGGGAGGTAAGGTTGCTTGACTTTCTCCACACCAACAGTCCCATCCACAACTAAGAGGTGATTTTCTATGAACTCCTGCTGCTCTGCAGAAATTAAACTTAGTTAAAGTCCCATTAGTTGTCACATACCTGGGTGTGTAAAATTTGCAGACACTGCCGCGCTCAGGAACCACGTGGTGGTTCAGATCCCCAATTCAAGCCCTTAATGCTGAGTGTCCAGCAGGGAGGCATTGGGTCACATTTTTAGAGTCTATGGTATGACTTGACCGTGGATTCAAAATCATGACCTTCCAGTCTCAGGGTAGACACTCTAACAAAAGGCTACTGAGCTGTTTACCTTTAACAAAACCAAATATTACAAATATTGTGTATTACTCCCAGAAACCTTTCAAATATGATACAGCACTAATATCAGAGAATTAAACTGATTATAACTTTACATCTGAAGACATCACATTTACCAAGAAGTTGGATATAAAGAGTAACTGTGGTGCCAGTGGGTGTAAACTTCCATTTTAAGGCTCACTTGTGATTACAATTCCCAATGTGCGCTGACACAAACGAACCCCCCCCCCCCCC